>JARQOD010000002.1:557876802-557920958 GCA_033576555.1 Oophaga sylvatica | reverse complement strand
CGATGCGTGCCTGTCAGCGGGAAACCAGCGATCAAAAAAAGGTCCTGACATTTCTGCGACGATCAGCGATACCCGGCAGGGGGGCTGATCGTCGCTGAATGTCACACACAGCGATATCGCTGGTGAGCTCGCTGCTGCGTCACAAAACTAGTGACTCAGCAGCGATCTCGGTAGCGATATCGCTATGTGAGACGGGCCCTTAAGCAATGTTACCCGCAGTGTCGCTGTCCCAGATCGCTGCCTGAGCTGCCTGTTTGGCAGCTCAGCAGCGATCATGTAGCGATCCACCAGTGATCCTAACAAGTGCATATCGTTGTCGGGATCGCTGGTGTATCGTTATGTGAGACCCAGCCTTTACTCTCCTGTCAGCCAGAAGAGGAACTCATTCATTTGGGGGTTTACTGTGAGGCTGCAGCATTAGCTGCGGTCCCTGCAGTAAACATTAACCCTTTCTGAAGGATTACACCGTGGGACCTGACTGTGCATGGGATAGGTAAGAATAATTTTGCTTTTTTATTTTATTTTTATTACAGGAAATGGTTTTTGCAGTAAAATAAAAGATGGTCAAAAACATGTGTCTTTATATCATTAAAATGATTTTTAATTAAAGTGTGTGTGTTTTATTTTTATTTCATGCAATAGGATTAATAATTGATAGTTGTCTAATTGACAGCTCTCAATTATTAACCTGGCTTAAGGTCACCTTTCAATAGCAAGGTGGCTTTAACCCCATATTAACCCATTCGCCACCGCTACAGGGCAATGGGAATAGACGGGCAAAGTGCCAGAAAGGGCGAATCTAATTATGGATTTGTCTTTTCTGGGGTGTCTGGGGGCAGATGTTAGTAGCCAGGGGGGGGGCCAAAAATAATGGTCCCTCTCTGGGCTATTATTATCTGCCCCACTCACTGGCTTTGTCTGTCTGGCTGCGAAAATAGGGCGGGAGCCCACGCATTTTTTTTCAGCAATTTTACACCTCATATATATATATACATGTCATTGAATTTGTGACACATATATATATATATTTATAGTTCATACACTTCTACATAGTATAATAGCCGCTAATTCAATTGCCGGCTTTTGTGAAAATGCAGAACCCGACATGAAATGACACTTGGTTTACATAGAGTTAACCATGTCTTTTCATGTAGTTTGATATCTGATTTGCACAAACAATTACATGAGTGTAAGTGTGCAAAATTTCACACCTGTAGGGGTTAATTAAAGGTGTAAATTCGTAGCAAAAAAGTCAGTTTTTTTACAACGAATTTACACCTTTAATTAACCCCTACAGGTGTGAAATTTTGCACACAGCCACTCATGTAATTGTTTGTGCAAATCAGATATCAAACTACATGAAAAGACATGGTTAACTCTATGTAAACCAAGTGTCATTTCATGTCGGGTGCTTCTGTCTTTTCACAAAAGCCGGCTTTACCCGGCAATTGAATCAGAGGCTATTTTACTATGTAGAAGTGTATAAACTATAAATATATGTATATATATATGTCACAATGACATGTATATATATATATGTATTCTATTGTATATTTAGTGTTTACAAGGAAAGAATGGGGTTTTTTTAGTTACGATATTTTGTTCCCATAGACTTACATTGGATTTCCGGTATGGGTATCGGGTATCGCCGATATTTTAATGGTATCGGCGATACCATTCTGATTCCGATACTTTTGGATATCGGAAAGTATCGCTCAACTCTAGTAAGAGGGAGAGGACTGTTCTCTACCTAGGTTGGCCCCTCTACCGGACCTAGGCACTGGAGTTTCCCGACTTTTTAGGACAGAAATGGATCAAATGTTCAGAACTACCGCAGTAGTAACAACTTCCCTCCTTGCGACGTGCCTCCCGGCGGCGGGTGGCCAAACTTACATGGTCCACCTCCATGGCCTCGGAGGCGGAGGGCGAAGTACCTGTTTTGTACAAACTAGAGTCCAGGTGATAGGACCTTTTGTCCCGCTTGATCTCCATGGAGCGCTCCTGAAAACGCAGGTCAATTCGGGTTGCCAAGGATATTAGCTCTTCCAAGAGGGTAGGTCTGTCCCGTCCCGCCAGCTCATCCTTGATTCTTCCGGATAGGCCTTCCCAGAAGTTAGCAACCAGGGCCTCATTGTTCCACGATAATTCAGACGAGAGGGTGCGGAATTTAACAGCATACTGAGCTACCGTGAGAGTACCTTGGCGCAGGTGGAGCAGAGCTGAGGCAGTCGAAGTGGTGCGACCAGGTTCATTGAAAGTCCTGCGAAAAGCCTCTAGGAAAGATTGAAGATCGTTAACCAGCGGATCCCCTCTCTCCCATAGCGGATTTAGCCAGGCGAGGGCCTCTCCTCCCAGGTGTGACATGATGAAGCCCACCTTGGCTCGGTCAGAAGCAAACATATGCCCCAAGATTTCAAAGTGTAGAGTGCACTGATTGAGGAAACCCCGACACAGAGTAGGGTCACCCTGGAAACAGGTAGGAGCCGCCAGACGGGGACCTTGACTTGCCATGGGAACTGGTACCTGATTATTGATAGAAGAGTCAGGTGCAGACGAGGACCCTAAGGAATCCATGCGGGTAGATAAGCTGCATAGATAAGTCGTGATCTTGTCCTGTTGAACTCCCAAACGGGTCACCTCCTGGCACAGATCCGTGGTCGGAGATCTCTGGGATCCAGCGGGTTCCATGGCCGGAGCAATCTGTAACGAATGGAAGCGGAGGCAGAGGTGGTGAAGTTCACATTCGTTTTTATTTTTTAATGTGGAACCTCGAGACCGCGGTCCGGGGGGCTCCGAAGGGGGCGTAACTAGTGAGCCCCGGGTACCCGTAGTAAGGCCCCTCGAACAGGACCAGAATGGAATACCCGGAGGACACAGGTGCTACCTCCAGTTAGACCCCGGACACGTGGCAGCTGTCCCAGAGGGACCAAAAGGGTAACAGGTATTTACAGAGTCCGTGGAGGGTTCTTGACGGAGAAGGGTAAGGTCCTGGTCCAGAACGGATGGTAGTAGGCTGGCTCCAGTAACCTTGTCACGGTCCACGGGTACGGATGGCTCATGGCGGAACGGGATGACACTTGCGCCAGTAATAGCCGAGATTGTCCAGGTTAGCCAGATACGGGTTAGCAATGATCTGAGGAGACAAACAGTACCAGAGAAGCACAGAGACTGCAGACGCAGCGCAGACAGATCAGGAACAGAACCGGATGTAGCAATGATAGAACACGTTGCTCCGGCACTCCCCTAATGGTGGAGTGACCAGATATAGTATTGAGTGTGCAGCCATTGGTTAATTAGCTATTTCAAAAAATGCACGCTGCCCCTTTAAGAGAGACGGTGGGCGCGACCTCGCGTCCTAAGCAGACCATCTGGAGGTCTGCCAGCAGCGTGCCAGGAAGTGGAGGAGGACACAGGACGCCGAGGAGCAGATGGGACAGGTGAGTGAGCAGAACAGAGTGCAGAGCCAGCGCTGGGACCGAGTGTAACAGTGTGGTTTGAAGGACAGGGCAGAATCAAGGGTTACTCGGAGGCAGCGGACCTCCGGTACGGGGGAAAGCATGGTGTTGTCAATTGTTATAGATAGGTCAGGTAAGGAAGATATGTGAGATGGGGGAAAGATGATGAGTTCAGATTTGTCCACATTGAGTTTGAGGAAGCGGGAGGAGAAGAAGGAGGATATGGCTGATAGACACTCAGGGATTCTGGACAGCAGAGAGGTGATGTCTGAGCCAGAGAGGTAGATCTGAGTGTCATCAGCATAAAGGTGGTACTGGAATCCGTGGGACTTTATGAGTTGCCCCAGGACAAGTGTATAGATTGAGAAGAGTAGGGGTCCTAGAACAGAGCCTCCAACAGAGAGAGGGTGGGACGAGAGGTTAGTGTGGGAGTGGGAGACACTGAATGTGCGGTTGGAAAGGTATGAGGAGATCCAGGATAGGGCAAGGTCCTTGATGCCAAAGGAGGAGAGAATCTGTAGTAGAAGGCAGTGGTTAACTGTGTCGAAAGCAGAGGACAGGTCAAGAAGGAGGAGTATAGAGTATTGTCCGTTAGCTTTGGCTGTGAGTAGGTCGTTAGTAATTTTGGTCAGGGCTGTTTCAGTGGAATGATGGGGCGGAAACCAGATTGTAGATTGTCAAAGAGCAAGTTAGATGAGAGATGGAAGGGAAATTCAGCGTGGACGTGCTGTTCCAGGAGTTTGGAAGCGAGTGGGAGCAGCGATATTGGGCGATAGCTGGACATAGCGGTTGGGTCGAGGGTTGGCTTTTTGAGGATAGGAGTGATTGTGGCATGTTTGAAAGCAGAAGGGAAGGTACCAGAAGTTAGTGATAGATTGAAGAGGTGGGTTAGTGATGGGATAAGAGTGGTGGCGAGGTTGGGGAGGAGGTGGGATGGGGTCGAGTGCACAAGTGGTGAGGTGTGATTTGGAGAGAAGATGAGCAAGCTCCCCTTCCGTGATGTTGGGTAAGGAGGTTATGGGGTTTGGGCACTGGTCAGATATACAAAGGGGTTGTGGTGGTTGAATAATAAAGACTTGCCGTGTTTGGTCTATCTTGTTTTTGAAGTGTATGGCAAAGTTGGGGATTTATTGGGGATTTATTCAAAATTGAAGGCATACTGAACCAGCATGGCTACCACAGCATCTTGCAGCGGCATGCTATTCCATCGGTTTGCGTTTAGTTGGACCATCATTTATTTTTCAACAGGACAATGACCCTAAACACACCTCCAGGCTGTGTAAGGGCTATTTGACCAAGAAGGAGAGTGATGGGGTGCTACGCCAGATGACCTGGCCTCCACAGTCACCAGACCTGAACCCAATTGAGATGGTTTGGGGTGAGCTGGACCGCAGAGTGAAGGCAAAAGGGCCAACAAGTGCTAAGCATCTCTGGGAACTCCTTCAAGATTGTTGGAAGACCATTTCCGGTGACTACCTCTTGAAGCTCATCAAGAGCATGCCAAGAGTGTGCAAAGCAGTCATCAAAGCAAAAGGTGGCTACTTTGAAGAACCTAGAATATAAGACATATTTTCAGTTGCTTCACACTTTTTTGTTAAGTATATAATTCCACATGTGTTAATTCATAGTTTTGATGCCTTCAGTGCAAATGTACAATTTTCATAGTCATGAAAATACAGAAAAATCTTTAAATGAGGTGTTTCCAAACTTTTGGTCTGTACTGTAGATTCTGTTTGATCCAAGCTAGGAAGTCATGCCACCCATCATCTACCATTCTCATGCAGTGAATTCTGGCCTTTTAAAAGATCAGTGCTTCTGCCTATTATTAATACCCAAGTGTCCCAGTCTTTACAAGAGGTCCAACCTATCGTTCTGGACTTGGGCTTGGTTTTGACCACATTTACCGATCTACTGCCTGCACTGACCTTCCGCCAGCCTGTTGATAATTGCCCCGACCTTCTGCCACTCTACCCATGTTTGCCTTGACATTCAACCTCTCTCTCTTTGCCTAGCCTGAGTTTCTGCCACTCTACTGTTTCTTGCCCTAACTTTGAGCCACTATAACATTGCCTACTCTTACTTTCTGCCACTCTACTATTGCCTGCCTTGACAGTTTACAAGTGTACCATTTCCTTCCTTAACCTTCTGCCACTCTACCATTGCCTGCATTGATCTTTTGCCACTCTACCATTGTCTGCCCTGACCTTCTGCCACTCTACCATTGCCTGCCCTGACCTTCTGCCACTCTACCATTGCCTGCCCTGACCTTCTGCCATTCTACCATTGCCTGCTCTGACCTCAGCCTGTCTGACTTTGCTTTCTGCCTACTTTTTAGGTTATTATTATTATTATTATTATTTATTTCTATAGCACCATTGATTCCATGGTGCTGTAAATGAGAAGGGGTTACATACAAATTAAGGTATCACTTACAGTAAACAAACTAACAATGACAGACTGATACAGAGGGGAGAGGACCCTGCCCTTTCGGGCTTACATTCTACAGGATTGTGAGGCAGGAGACAGTAGGTCGGGGGATTGCAGCAGTTCCGGTGTTGGTTGAGGCAATATCTCCGGTAGTGGTGAGGAGGTAGCAGGGTCATTTCAGGTTGTAGGCTTTCCTGAAGAGATGGGTTTTCAGGTTCCGTCTGAAGGATCCGAATGTGTTTGATAGTCGGACGTGTTGGGGCAAAGAATTCCAGAGGATGGGGGATATTCGGGAGAAGTCTTGGAGGCGGTTGGGTGAGGAGCGAATAAGTGTGGAGGAGAGAAGGATGTCTTGGGAGGATAGGAGATTACGTGAGGGAAGATATCGGGAGATTAGTTCAGAGGTATAAGGAGGAGACAGATTATAGATGGCCTTGTAGGTCAGTATTAGTAATTTGAACTGGATACGCTGAGGGAATGGGAGCCAGTGAAGAGATTTGCAGAGGGGAGAAGCGGAGGAGTAGCGAGGAGAGAGGTGAATTAGTCGTGCAGCAGAGTTAAGGATGGACTGGAGAGGTGCGAGGGTGTTAGCAGGGAGGCCAGAGAAAAGGGTGTTGCAGTAGTCGAGGCGGGAGATGATGAGGGCGTGCACAATCATTTTAGTAGATTGAGGGTTGAGGAAAGGACGGATTCTTGAAATATTTTTGAGCTGAAGGCGACAGGAGGTAGAAAGAGCTTGGATATGCGGTTTGAAGGACAGGGCAGAGTCAAGGGTTACTCCGAGGCAGCGGACTTCTGGTACGGGGGAAAGCGTGATGTCGTTAATTGTGATAGATAGGTCAGGTAAGGAAGATCTGTGGGATGGGGGAAAGATTATGAGTTCAGATTTGTCCACATTGAGTTTGAGGAAGCGGGAGGAGAAGAAGGAGGATATGGCTGATAGACACTCCGGGATTCTGGATAGCAGAGAGGTGATGTCTGGGCCAGAGAGGTAGATCTGAGTGTCATCAGCGTAAAGGTGGTACTGGAATCCGTGGGACTTTATGAGTTGCCCCAGGCCAAGTGTATAGATTGAGAAGAGTAGGGGTCCTAGAACAGAGCCTTGGGGGACTCCAACAGAGAGAGGGTTGGACGAGGAGGTAGTGTGGGAGTGGGAGACGCTGAATGTGCGGTTGGAAAGGTATGAGGAGATCCAGGATAGGGCGAGGTCTTTGACGCCAAAGGAGGAAAGAATCTGTAGTAGAAGGCAGTGGTCAACTGTGTCAAAAGCAGAGGACAGGTCAAGAAGCAGGAGTATAGAGTATTGTCCATTTGCTTTGGCTGTAAGTAGGTCATTAGTAATTATGGTCAGGGCTGTCTCAGTGGAGTGATGGGGCGGAAACCAGATTGTAGAGTGTCAAAGAGCAAGTTAGAAGAGAAGTGGTAGGAAAGCTCAGCGTGGACATGCAGCTCCAGGAGTTTGGAAGCGAATGGGAGCAGCGATATTGAGCGATAGCTGGACATAGCGGTTGGGTCGAGGGTTGGCTTTTTAAGGATAGGCGTGGTACCATGTATTGGAGTCATCCACAGACCATCTGCTTCTAATGGAGAGTACTCTAGAGGTAGCAACTTACGGATTCCCTACTGTGAAGTCCATATCTTTGTATGAAAGCTAAAATCTTTAGCAACCCAACAGGTTCACATCTTCCCAGGTAGGCTTTATAACAAATATGTAGTCTGGTGAGCCAGCTTATGGAAGGAGGAATACATAGATTTCACAGAACTTAGTCTTTTTGTGTTCTTCGGTAACTGGCATGAAGCGAAATGAAAGAAAGTATTCTTATATTATCTTGCCAACCTAAAGATTATTATGCTTCCTATAAAGCCTGATTGACCTCTTCTCGATCTCTCTAATTTAGACATCAGAACAAACCTCCTCCTCTGCAGTCAAATGCAATACTTTGCCCAAGACTTGTAAGATTATTGCATGCCTCGAACATCAAAGCTTTGGCCTTCTTCTTAGTATCAATTTCTCTTTGCCTTTGGTGAGTTGTGAAAAAAACAACAAAAGAGCACTGAGAACAACTCAGTTTGCAATATGATAACATCGCTCCCCATAGCAATCACGGATGTAGTACCCTCATGGCCTCGGTTATTATACAGAACAGTAGAATGATTGTCATTATCTGAACTATACTGTATATATGGATCATCACGAAAAGTACATTTCAGGACTGCTGCAACACATTACAGGGAGGTTATTTTCACATTCTGCTCTGTAAGTGTACAGTGTCCTGCCATGTAAGCTAAGATTCTCTAAAAAAATAAAATTGATTTTGAAAAAATATTTTCTAGGAGCTTGTTATCAAGAAGGCAGCTATAGATAGCAAATACTGACTTTTACTGCTAGGTATAATTTACAGTTTAAAGAGCAGATTCATGAAAACTAAAAAAAAAATCTTTTTGCATGAAGCAAACAATTACGATGAACTTTTCATCTTAGCAGACATGTTTAAAAAATAAAACAGTAACAATTTGGAGGCTATCATTCTACAGTGAGAAAGATTATTTACAAGGGGTAAACATTCAAGACAGTTGGCAATCTTCAAAGTAATGAGGGCTCAGAAAAATCACCAAAATTAAGACCACGCAATACTCAGAAAAACTGCAAAAATCCCAAGAGCTACGGTTCAGACTCTATAGAACTGTGTTTATGACGTTATAGTTAAAAAAAGACTGAATTAGTATGGCTGGTTTCGTAGAGTTACCAAGCATGTCCTGAATAGGATTCAAATAAGGTGTACTTAGTTTTTCTCATAAACTCAAAATGTAGTTTTTAGATGAAGATCTTTATTAATAAAGGAAAAAGAAATCCAAACCTACAGAGCCCTGTGTGAAAAAGTGATTGCCACCAACCTTAAAACATAAATTAACTGTGGTTTATCACATCTTTGGGAAGCCGAGTTCAAATTCCCTAGCCACATGCAGGCCTGATTACTACCACACTGTTCTCAATCAAGAAATCACTTAAATAGGACCTGCCTGACAAAGTGAGGTAGACCAGGGTTCCCCAACTCCAGTCCTCAAGGCCCACCAACAGGTCATGTTTTCAGGATTTTCTTTGTATTGCGCAGGTGATGCAATTATCTCCTGAACAATACTAAGGAAATCCTGAAAACATGACCTGTTGGTGGGCCTTGAGGACTGGAGTTGGGGAACCCTGAGGTAGACCAAAAGCTTCTCAAAAGCTAGACATCATGCCGCTGTCCAAAGAAATTCTGAAACAAATGAGAAACAAAGTAAATGAGATCTATCAGTCTGGAAAAGGTTAAAAAGCCATTTCTCAAGTTTGGAACTCCAGGGAACCACAGTAACAGTCATTATCCACATTTGGTGAAAACAAGAAACAGTGGTGAACCTTCCCAGGAGTGGCTGGCCCACCAAAGTTAGCATAAGAGCGCAACAAAAACCAAGAGGTCACAAAAGTCCCCACAACAACATCCAAAGAACTGCAGGCCTCATTTGCCTCAGTTAAGGTCAGTGTTCATGACTACACCGTAAGAAAGAGACGGGGCATAAATGGCCTGCATGGCAGAGTTCCAAGATGAAAACAACTGCTGAGCAATAAGAACATAAAGGCCCATCTCAGTTTTCAAAAAAAACATATTGATCATCCCCAAGTCTTTTTTGAGATTACTCTGTGGACTGATGAGACAAAAGTTTAACTTTTGGAAGATGTATGTCCCATTACATCTGACGTAGAAGTAACACAGCATTTCAGAAAAGAAACATCATGCCAACATTAAAATATAGTGGTGGTAGTGTGATGTTTGCTGCTTCAGGACCTAGAAGACTTGCTGTGGTAAATGGAACCATGAATTTTGCTGTTTACCAAAAAATCCTGAAGGAGAATGTCCAACCATCTGTTTGTGACCTCAAGCTGAAGCGCAATTGGGTTATACAGCAGAACAATGATCCAAAACACACCAGCAAGTCCTCCTTTGAATGGCATTAGATTAACAAAAATAAGACTTTGGAGGGGTCTAGTCAACTTTCTGACCTTAATCCGATTGAGATGCTGAGACATGACTTTAAAAAGGCGGTTCATGCTCAGCAACCCACCAATGTCGCTGAATTAAAACAATTCTGCAAAGATGAGTGGGACAAAATTCCTCCAGAGCGTTGTAAGAGACTCAATGCCAGTTATTGCAAGCGCTTGACTGCAGTTGTTACTGCTAAGGGTGGCCCAACTAGTTATTAGGTTTTGGAGGCAATCACTTTTTCACACAGAACCCTGTAGGTTTGGATTTCTTTTTTCTTTAATAATAAAGACCTTAATTTAAAATCTGCATTTTGTGATTACTTGTGTTATCTTTGTCTAATATTTACATTTGTTTAGTGATCTGAAGCATTTAAATGTAGGAAACATGCAAAATAATAGGAAATCAGGAAGGGGGCAAACATTTTTTAACACAACTCTATATGATATTTTTTAGTGGTTTTCCCCTCTTTAGATTCCATTACTATATGTCAGTTTTCCCGGCGCTCAGCTCCAGAATGGGCAGACACTAGAAGATTAGAGGTCTCATATACAGTACTCATCATAGACCATGGGTGCTGATTCTCACTGTCAATCAAAGGTGGTAAGCGAGCTGTTCAGTTCCAGCCAGGGAACATTTATCTGAAGGCCTCTTATATGCAGAGTTTGGGGCAGTAATTTCTCTGGGTTCTAATTTGTTTGATCCTTTTACCGTATTTGCCTTCAGTTGAATTTTACTGTTCCTTTGATCACCTTTTCAAGAAGGTTAATAGAAAGGAAAATATTAACATATAACTAAACTAAAGTCATTTTGCAATGAAACATTTGTCCAATAAATGCTGCCATAATCTGATCTGGAGACTGTAGTACAATAGAATCGGATATATACTTACAGTAAAGCAAATAGAGGTAGTGGCCTCAGGCCGCAGAAATGTGGACGCACAAAACTGTATGGAAATGATTTACTGAATAACTTACTTCATTCACGATTTCTGTTGACATTTTCCCTACCCTTCCCTCATTACACTACAAAAAAATAAAAGGAATCTACAATAAAAGAAAATCTATTTGTAGCTGGATCTGAAACACTTATAAGAATGTAAGTTTAAAGCTAAAGGGAACCTGTCACATGAATAAACGCTATTAACCTGCAGATATGGGGTTAATCTGAAGGTTTATAGCATTGTGAACCTGCTCTGAGTCGGCCTTAATGCGTCGCCCCGACACTAACTGACAGCCGGGCGGCCTTAATGCTGAGCTGCTTTCAGTCAGTGCAGGCGGTGCGGTTTTAGTCATCACTCTATACACAGAGCAGAGACTGAACCCTGTGCCGGCGCCGTCCCCGTGACTGGAAAAAAGTTCATTTCCTACCATCAGCGTGGGTCTAAGTGCCGGCAGCAGGCAGATTCACAAGGCTATTCTGCAGATTAACCCCATATCTGCAGTTTAATAGTATTTTTTCAGGTGACAGGTTCCCTTTAAAGAGATATTTGGTAATACAATAAATCCCAGATGCATTTTCAAAAACAGGAATGTGGCAAGTAATCATGTCAACACATTCTGGCTGAGTACACCAGCTCCAATAGACAGAGAAATTCACTATTCACTGGATGTGAACATGTGATCAGGTTCATGGGGCTATTTGAAGGTCCTCTGTGCACACTACCAATATCCCCTTGAGGAAGCGGCATCTTGCAGCCGCGAAACGCGCGTCGGGGTGTTCCACATCCCGGACTTCCCTCTCTAACCTCCTATTGGTAAGCATCGGTATCGTTTATTTACTTTATGCTACTTTTTGTCAGCACTTTCTTTGGCCATGGGCATGTTGCAGTATGCCACTGTATGGCCAGGTGCATCATGATGGCTATTAATGATTATGACAATATGACCTAATAGTATACCGTTACGCTGCTATTTACAATCCCTCTATTTCATCCTTTACATGGGATTTCCTTGGAGTCTTTAGTGAGGTGGGGGTATTTGTTTTTCTGTATGTATCACTGGCATTATTGTTGTTGTAATTTTTTACAATTATGTATTAATAAAATTGGATTTTTTTACTCTACTCTTAAACACTGTTTGGCTCCACTTTTCTCCTGAATTTTCCCTTTAAAGAGAATCTGTCAGCTCAAACTGACAGTATAAACTAAGCATCTAGCCATATAGGTGATTGAGCCCCTATAAAAGTTACACCTAATCAATGCCTGTGTTCTGTAGAAACTGATGTTTAATCAAATATACTAATTAGGAGGCTTGTTGCACCTTTGGTGTAGCCGAGGCTCAATGCAGTGTTCCACCCACTAGTTTTGCACGTCCTGCCTCTCTCATCGGTGATTGACAGCACTGACTCGTCTTAGCTTTCTCTGCAGTCAGTGATCCTTCCGGGCAAGTCAGTACTGCCAATCACCAGTGAGGGAGGCAGAACATGCAAAACTAATGGGTTGAGCAGTGCAGTGAGGTTGTTGGTCACACCAAGGGTGCACCGAACACCATAATTAGTTAAACTGTAAATAGTATGGAACATTTTTCAAGAGGTGTCGCAAGATCCAGTCAATCTACTTAGACAGTGGCTCTGTCAGAGATTCCACTCCTGAAATTATGGAGCAGCCAGGTGGCAAGGTGATTGATTTGTGAATTTTGGGTATACAATACCAGTACAGTTTATTTTTTCCAGGGCACAATACCCTGATTGACATGTTTTTTAAGAAAAGATTGGAGTTCTGATTTTCTGTCCAGTGGGCGGTTCTATCAGTGACCATTTTCTTTGTATTAATGTACATACAGAGGTAGCTGTCAGTCACTGATAGGACGGCCCACTGGACTGAAATTCCCAGAAAGAGCAGAGGATTTACTCACAAAAATAACATCAGTCTACTCAGCTCCCGCTGCTATATAACATGGTGCCTGCGAGTTGGACTGCATTTTCATGGTGACAGGCTCACTTTAACCCCTTCCTGACATCTGCCGTACTATCCTGTCCATGTGACCTGGGCCCCTATGACCATGGACGGGATAGTACATCATACGCGATCAACCACGCTCACAGGGGGAGCGTGGCTGATCGCAGCCGGGTGTCAGCTGATTCTCACAGCTGACACCCGGCACTGAGTGCCAGGAGCGGTCACGGACCGCTCCCGGAAATTTAATCCCTGGAACACTGCGATCAAACATGATCGCAGCATTCTGGAGCCGGCAGAGGAGCTGTCAGCTCTGACAGCCCCTCTGCCTTTGGATCGGAGACCCTGCGGCACACACAACGGAGACCCAATGTCGTAATGACAACAGAGCTGAGAGTCTTCCTGTTATGCGCAGTGCATGTCAGGAAGACTCTCAGGTTAGTGTACTAGAAGCTGCAGCGCTAACAGCTTCTATATCATGCAGATGTGCATGCTATAGAAGCAATCAGCCTGCAGAAAATGAGTGTCCCATAGTAGGACAAAGTGTAAAACTAAGAATTAAATCATTTTTTTTAAATAATTATAAAAATATTTAAACAAAAATAATAAAAAAATATTTATTATATAATTAAATCAATATTTGAATTAAAAAAAATCTAAACAATAAAAGTACACATATTTGGTATCGCCGCGTCCGTAACGACCCGACCTATGAAACTGTGCGACTAGTTAACCCCTTTAGTGAACACCATTAAAAAAAAAAAACAAGGCAAAAAAACAATGCTTTATCATCATACCGCCGAACAAAAAGTGGAATAACACGCGATCAAAAAAACATATAAATAAACATGGTACCACTGAAAACGTCATCTGGTCCCGCAAAAAACAAGCCACCATATAGCTCCATCACCAGAAAAATAAAGAAGTTATAGCTCTCAGAATAAAGAGATGCAAAAATAATTATTTTTTATCTAAATTAGTTTTTATTGTATAAAAGCGCCAAAACATAAAAAATGATATAAATGAGGTATCGCTGTCAAACTGACCCGAAGAATAAAACTGCTGTATCAATTTTATCACACGCGGAACGGTATAAACGCCTCCTCCAAAAGAAATTAATGAATTGCTGGTTTTTGTTCATACTGCCTCACAAAAATTGGAATAAAAAGCGACCAAAAATGTCAAGTGCCTGAAAATTGTATCAATAAAAACGTCAACTCGCCCCGCAAAAAACAAGACCTCACATGACTCTGTGGGCCAAAATATTGAAAAATTATAGCTCTCAAAATGTGGTGATGAAAAAACTATTTTTTGCAATGAAAAGCGTCTTTTAGCGTGACAGCTGCCAAACATAAAAACCTGCTATAAATAGTAAATCAAACCCCACTTTATCACCACCTTAATTAGGTAAAAATAATATAATAAAAAAATATATTTATTTCCATTTTCCCATTAGGGTTAGGGCTTCGGCTAGGGTTAGGGGTAGGGTTAGGGTTGGGGCTAAAGTTAAGGTTAGAGTTGGGGCTAAAGTTAGGGTTAGGGTTGGGGCTAAAGTTAGGATTATGGTTAGGGTTGGGATTAGGATTAGGGGTGTGTTGGGGTTAGGGTTGGAGTTAGAATTGGGGGGGTTTCCACTGTTTAGGCACATCAGGGGCTGGCGTCTGATCTCAATTCCAGCCAATTCTGCATTGAAAAAGTCAAACCGTGCTCCTTCCCTTCCAAGCTCTGCTGTGCGCCCAAACAGTGGTTTACAACCACATGTGGGTTATTGGCGTACTCAGGACAAATTGCACAACAACTTTTGGGGTCCAATTTCTCCTGTTACCCTTGGGAAAATAAAAAATTGGGGGTGAATTATTTTTGTGAAAAAAATATAATTTTTTATTTTTACGGCTTTACGTTATAAACTTCTGTGAAGCACTTGGGGGTTCAAAGTGCTCACCACACATCTAGATAAGTTACTTAGGGGGTCTAGGTTCCAAAATAGTGTCATTTGTTTGGAGTTTCCACTGTTTAGGCACATCAGGGGCTCTCCAAACGCGACAATTCCAGCCAATTTTGCATTGAAAAGTCAAACGGCGCTCGTTCCCTTCCGAGCTCTGGCATGTGCCAAACAGTGGTTTACCTGCAAAAATGAGGTATCAGCGTACTCAGGACAAATTGCATAATAACTTTTGGGGTCTAATTTCTCCTGTTACCCTTGGTAAAATAAAATAAATTGGATCTGAAGTAAATTTTTTGTGAAAAAAAGTTAAATGTTCATTTTTTTTTAAAAAAATTCCAAAAATTCCTGTGAACCCTGAAGGGTTAATAAACTTCTTGAATGTGGTTTTGAGCACCTTCAGGGGTGCAGTATTTTGAATGGTGTCACTTTTGGGTATTTTCTATCATATAGACCTCTCAAAGTGACTTCAAATGTGATGTGGTCCCCCCAAATAATGATGTTGTAAATATGAGAAATTGCTGTTTAACTTTTAACCGTTATAACTTCCTAACGAAAAAATTTTGGTTCCAAAATTGTGCTGATGTAAAGTAGACATGTGGGAAATGTTATTTATTAAGTATTTTGTGTGACATTTCTCTGTGATTTAAGGACATGAAAATTCAAAGTTGGAAAATTGCAAAATTTTCAAAAATTTTGCCAAATTTCCATTTTTTTCACAAATAAACGCAAGTCATAGCAAAGAAATTTTACCACTATCATGAAGTGCATTATGTCACGAGAAAACAATGTCAGAATCATCGGGATCCAAGGAAGCGTTCCAGAGTTACTACCTCATAAAGAGACAGTGGTCAGAATTGTAAAATTTGGCCCGGTCATTAACATGCAACTCATCCTTGGGAGACTCCCAAGTGAAATGTACCCTGAAAATGAATTTATTTCTTTATTACAGTATAGAATATCTATAAAATTGTAGATTGTATGAAAATAGGTGTTGACCATCAAACTTTTTCTGAACAGTTGTCATAACTGAGATATCATCTACTGAGGACGTGCAAAATAGTTTCATTAAAGAAATGATTGTGCCTTGAGCCATGAGTGCAGATCTGAGTCCATGTGAATAATAATGAGTCAGTGTAGAGAATGTATCTGGAAATTTGTATAGACAAGATAAGTGAAATTAGTGCATTTCCTGTATATCCCAGTGAATGCGGGATGTGTGTGTGCCAGAGATCTCCAGAGTCCGCGAACAGAGCAAGTGTGACACAATGATGTGATCCAGCGCCCTCTGCTGGCAATGATACTGGAAGTACAGTTGTGTGGATATTTCTATGATCAGGACACTACAATAATGATAGTCAGGGCCGGGACAAGGTACTTTGGTGTAGCCCCCATATAAAGGAATGGGTCAGAGACTACGGTAACAGGACCCCTAACGCACACACACCCCTCCGAAGGGTCAGGGAACATGCTCTGAAGACCACTTCCCCTAGAATTGTTACCCGTTTCACCAAAAAATACCAGCAAAAGTAAAAAAAGTGACATACTTTACATGTGAGGCTCAGCAGGGAGTGTGTTCTCATAGTTAGATATGGAATCATTCATTGCTTGCTGACCGTTCACACGATACCAGGGGAAAATAGCGATATTCATCCCTGACATCCTATATTTTATATGTCTAACCCAAGGACGGTCACGGAAACTAATGTTACTTTACTATAAAAGGGGCCGTTTGGTTTCTTAAGGTGTGCAGCATTTGGTGGATACCCCAATGGAAGCTAAACAGACCCCAATATAAAGGGATACGTATGATGGGTTTTAGATCCGCCATGCGACAAATATTTCTCATTGATATTTTTTTTGCTATTTTTTTACCTTTTATTTTCTTTGGATCATTCCCTAACTTTTTCACTTCTCACACCTTTTCTTCTTCCTGTCTCCTTTCCCCCCTAGTATATAACCCCCTTCCTGTTCATGACTGTTGTATCCACAATTATACATGGATTTTACTTACTGGAGCTTTCTATTTCCCCCATTTGTTCCATTTGTATCAGTTATAATTGTGTATATTACAAGGTTAATGAAAGTAGTTGGTCAGGGCTCCTGATTCCTGAATCCCCGTGTCTAGTAAACCCTGGGTTAGATGAGCGTTTGGAGAAAAAGACAGATTTTTTTATGTGTATGATGTTCTGTACGTCCATTTTTCACATATGTCTGTTTTTGAAATCCGTATGACCACACTTTAAATAAAAAAGGCCAAATACAGCTTTGTATGTAATCAGTGCAATGAATGAGTACAAAATGGATGCTATATAGATAGCGTCCACATGGAATGTTTTTTTTATGTGACCATTGAGATTAAAGGGGATCTGTCACCAGGTTTTTGCTATCACATCTAGGAACAGCATAATATAGGGGCAGAGACCCTGATTCCAGTGATATATCATTTACAGGTCTGCCTGCTGTAGTTTTGATGAAATCACTATCTTATCTGCTGCAAATCTAGCAGTTCTCTGAATGCTGAGCTCTGTATAACCCCGCCCACACCACTAATTGGCCCATGCACAGAAATCTGCCAATAAGTCTTAGGGGCGTGGTTATATAGAGCTCATGAATATGAAGGACTACCTAGCAGCAGGTTTACTAGTCCCTAATAACAATAGACTACTGATAAAACAGTGATTTTATCAAAACTACACTACGCAGTTCAGTAACACATCACTGGAATCGGGGGCTCTGCCCTACATCATGCTGCTCTCAGATTAGGTGGCAAAAGCTTGGTGACAGATTCCTTTAAAAGGGTGTCTGGTTGAAAGACAACTGAGTGAAAGTGTTTGATCCAACTTCGACATTGACAACGATCCTTTCTTTAGGTTGTAAAAAAAATACTGATTTTGGTTGAAAGACCAATTGTAGCATGCATTTCCCTATAAGTTTCTTGCATGAAAAGCAAGTGTGTACAACAAAATTCACAAAAATGCATTCCTTTATTTAAAAAAAAGTTTAAAAAAAGCCACTAAAAATGGTGTTTGTGAAAAAGTAAGATAATCATAAAGGATTTTTATTTTTTCAAACCAAAAACAAAATTCCTGCAAATAATTCCTGGTGTAGGAAGCCTGAGTGGAGATTCAGAAAATGGGTGTTTAAAAATCACAATTCTCTGTTAAAGTCGTAAGTATTAGAGTTGTTTTGGATCAATTCGTTGGGCTCGCTCCATCGGTCGCATCTGGAATTTGGTATCCTGAGGACTGCTGGGTACCTGATGGCTTCTCCGCCTTTGATTCGCCCGCATGGTGAAATGTCATCACTGCATATGTGACATCACGCCAGGCCTGCCAACACTAATAAATTCAATAATTAAGAAGAATACACTTATTAAATATGGCCCATCTTACCCCAGTGAGCTACTGATCAAGGCTGGCTTATGAGGCGCCATTTTTGATGCATTCTCCCTAAGTCTAATATATGGAACTGAAATAAGTGCTGAAGGTGTATTAATATATTTCTCTACTTGTGGATTTGTGTTTGATGATGTATTGGTTATAATAATAAATAATATGAATTTTATTTCGATATTGCCATCATATTCTGCAACACTTTAAAATTCAGAGGGTATTTGTACAAACAAGGTAAGACATTGCAGAGTAATACACAGTTCAACGCATACCTAGAAGAGTGAGGGTCCTGATCACACCATTACAATCTATGAGAAACTAGGGGAGACACGAAAGGTAAAAGATAAAAAGTGCTTGTATTGTATGGTCCAGACATCAATATAATAAATAGCATTCAAATAACGCTGCATGAACCAGCGAGCAGCCAGTATGTGTACAAGTACAGATACAAAGTGCATGGAAGAGAGAACATGGAATAGTTAGATTAGTAAGGTGAGGTGATAGGCCAGTCTAAAGAAATGTGCTTTTAGGCCACACTTGAAACTGTCAATATTGGGAATTAACCGGCTTGTCTGGGGTAGTGCATTCCAGAAAGCTGGTGCAGCACGAGACAAGTCCTGGAGACGGAAGTGTGAGGTTCTGATCATAAAGGATAGCAGTCTTAGATCATTTGTGGAATGGAGAGGACAGGTAGGGTGGTAAACTGAGATGAGGGAGGATGTGTACGGCGGTGCAGAACTGTGGAGAGCTTTGTAGGTAAGAGTGGTAGTCTATATTGAATTCTGTAGTGAATGGGCAACCAGGACAAAGACTGGCACATGGTGGAGGCACGGGGAGTTGAGGAGGCCCAACTGTAGCTGTTGGGCATAAACATGCTTCTGGCTCCTACATTCATGATAGATTGGAGAGGGGAGAGTTTTTTAAGAAGGAGACCTGTTAGTAGAAAATTTCAGTAGTCCAGGTGAAAATGAATCAAAGTAACAGTAAGAGTTTTTGCAGAGTCAAGTGTAAGGACAATATATTTGACAATATCTTCACTAGCTGAAAATAATAAAGGGGAAGAAAACATTACCATCAGAATCTGTAAGCAGTGCAGACTCACATTTTTGGGTCTGTAATGGTGATGAGCGAACGTTCTTGGATAAGGTGTTATCCGCACATGCTCAGGTGCTAACCAAGTGTCTTCAATGTGCTCGAATAATATATTAGAGTCCTACCAAACGGCCAATCCATGTATGTGTTGCGGCTGTCGAACAGTAGCGAGACATGCAGGCGCGGGGACTCAAACATATTACTTGAGCACGCCGAAGACATTCGGTTACCACCCAACCATGCTCAGATACAGGGCGGCGTCAGCACCCGGCGTACCCGGGAAAGTGCCGGGGCCCTGAGCAGACGAGGAAACTCATCGATGTGGACACTTTTAATAAAGCCAATGTTTTTTTTTTAATTCTGATGAAAAAGATGTCAGTCTCTGAAATGCACCAATGTGGACATCTTGAAGAAAAAGTTGAATAAAGCTGATGTTTTCTTCCTGATGAAGGGGGTCAGTCCAAGCCTGAAATATGTCAGTGTCAACGTCTTCAATAAAGCTTGAATAAAACTGATGATGTATTTTATCCTAATGAAATTCCAGTGTGAACCTGAAATGCGTCTAAATGGACATCTTGAATAAAACGGCTTCTAATCTTCATTTTTATGCAAATAAAACCTAATTTCACAACAGGGCAGCCATGGTACAGGTCTTGAACGATGGTCTTTCTACAACTTCTGTGTTTCTGTATCGCCACTGCCGGTGTCCCCGCATGGCTCCCCTTCACTGCCCAGCTTGTTCCCTGCCCCTTGATCTGTGTGTGCACATCATACCTCCAGGTGGCACGCCTAATGCACGCTCCCCTGCTCTTAAAAGGGCAGCGCGCATATAGTAAAATGCCCCAACAATAGCTCAAATGCAATTAGTTTAACAGTAGACCTGCAAGATGGCTTTCTGGGAGGCATCTTGTTTAAAAGGCACCCTCCCCAATAGGGAGGAGCCAAGCATCACATTTAGTTATGAGGTAGTGTGGTGTTCTGCCAGTGCAATTGTGAGGTCCCCTTGTCCTGTTGTGGCCAGTATCCTGAACCCGAAAGCCTGGTCACGGTGTGGCCAGTGTCCTGAACCTGAATCTCTGGTCCCAGTGCAGCCAGTCCTGAACCCAAACTCCATTGTCCCAGTGTGGCCAGTGTCCTGAACCTAAATCCCTGTTCCTAGTGCGGCCAGTCCTAAACTCGAAGTCCCTGGTCCATGTGCAACCAGTATGGAGCCCAAATTCTCTGGTCTTAGTGCAGCCAGTTCCTGAACATCGTCCCCGGTCTGTGTGCAGCCGGTGCCAGAACCAGTATCCGAGATCCATGTGTCTGTATGTGTGCCTCTGAATATTTCATACATCCAGACTAAAACCAGTCTCTGAATCATTCCAGTCTGAACATAGCCCAAGTCCGTGTCAGTGAACCTCTTCAGCTGGAGTGTCGGGGACTGCCTAGGAGTGGTACCTTGCGGCTACCTGCAGCCCAGCCTGTCTCCATCCATCAGGACCTCCAGTGTACACCAGGTAGCTGCTTATCTACTCCCCTTCTTGGGCAGGCCCGACCCTGTGTCACAGTGGGTCCACCAACCATGTACCCCACCTGCGGGCGTAACAATATCCTGCTCATCATGGCCTTCACAGGACATTCAGTAGCAGTTTTGATGACCTATGGTATATGTACCATAACACAAGATGAGAAGGTGAGTGGGACATTACGCTTCACCCATTCTCAGCACTTGAGACCTGTTATATATGGTGTTGCCCTATAAGAGTTATTTCCCTTATACATTTGGTTCTAGTCTCAATAAGAGGGGAAACGGTCAAGTGTGGAATGATTTCCATGATAGTGAGGTGAATGTCAAGTGAATGGTTCAAATAACATTATAAGATTACAAGTTTGATACCTAAAAGTAGTCAGAAGCTCAGTTGACAAGTTTAAATGAGGGTCGAGTTGGTGATATACACTGAAAAGCGTTAATAGCAGAAAAAAAATACAAGTCATCCCCATTATACTCTGGGAACCATATTTATTTGTGACCTTGGAAAGTATAGTAGTAAGGGAAGCTGCTCTACTTTATACTCTGGAGGCCACTTTCCTGTCTTCCTTCCAAGAAACAGACAACTTCACACCTCCTTTGATGTGTGTATCATCAATATGGCTTTGTAAAACATGTAGAAAGACCACCCAATGTGTGTTCAAAACACTTAATTGCTCCAATATAAATGCATATTATAAGGAAATACTCATTAAGGCTTGATGAGGCGACGTGTTGGAATGTGTCTGAATAAGTTGATCATTCTGCTATGCTATTGATTATACAACCGTACTTGGAGGTTAGGAGAAAGTCCATGGTTAAAATTGCCTTTATTATTCACTACTCAGACAGGTCTGTGATAAGTCACGGTTAGGAGCTGATGAGCCTTGGCTTCTGGCAAAATTCTATTTTCACTAGGTCACTCTGCGCTAGTAGCATTTGGGTGGAACAAGACAATGTTTCATTCTTCCCACCTGCGCTTGGAAATACATTTCTACAAAGAAGCAGCGTGACACCAGAGGCTGAGATAACTTTGCACTATTGCCTGCAGTCTCAACTTTGATTTCTTTGATGTCCTTTATGAGAATGTTATTCACGTGTGTATCTGCATTGGTACACACATATTACTTACGTGGTATTGTAACCATTTTATTATATGTATAATTACGAGTTATGTAAAGAGAGAGAGTGAGGGAGGCCTATGCTTCAAGGTCAAGGAAACATATTTCATTATTGCATAAAGCATTATATATTTTGCGCCGGGCCAAATTCAGAAATAAAATGAGAATATGACATAGATTATTATGAATAGCAGCAAGAATTAAACACAAAGTAATTGTTTCGTGCCCTGCAGTCTAGCACCTCTCCCAAGCTTTGACTCCATGAATAAACAGCAGCCGAAAAGTAAAGAAAATTCATAATGAAAGCTAAAACTCATTTACACATAAAGGAATATCATCAATCATGCTAGGATCATCTTTCTGGTACTGCCCTTCACGTCTATCCATTATTAAACTATGCAATTTCCCACAGCTGTCATTTGAGAATGCATTAGAAAGAACACAAAAGATATGAAGTTTCCGTATTACACGTCAAATGTCTTTACACTAAAAGGCAATTCAATATATGCCGCCATATCAAAGAGATTCATAAGTGATTATTACGCAAGTGCCCATGTGAGCTCTTGTGGGGATTTATATTAAGTATGGTTTTATTATCAAGATAGAAACATAAATAAAACATATATATAGGGTCCCCATGGCAAAAATCCTGTTGTCCTCCCTCCCAAAAAAATAAATATTCGGCAGGGTTGTAGATGAGCATATCTCAGTCTTTGAAGCCCTTACAAAGTAATTTTGCTCCTATTGAAGCCCCTTAGTGTTCCCACACACTAAGATACCCCTTTCATGGCCCCTATCTTATCGTATGATGCCAAGAAAAGTGCCCTCCCACAGTATGATGACCCAACATTACCCCCTCGCAAACTGATACCCACATAGTGATCCCCACACTTTATGATGCCCCCATAGTGACTCCAACACAGTATGATGGCCCCCATAGCCTCCATATACAGTATGAAGGCACCCACAGTCCCCTACACACAATATGGTGGCATCCACAGTCCCCCACACACAGGATTGCCCCAACAGTCCTACCACATATTAAGAGGCCCAACACATTTCTCCATACAGCATGATAGCCCTTCACACAGCATGATGGAGACCACACAATCCTTCACACAGTATAATGGCATTTACTAGTCCTCCAAACAGTATAATGGCTACCCACATAGTCCTCCAAACAGTATAATGGCCCTTCAGAACTCTTCAAACAGTACTGTATATAGGCCCCCACCTAGCCCTCTAAGCAATTTAATTGGCCTTGTCATAGCCGTCTACATAGCATAATGGCCACTGCAATCTACTGATTGATTTAAAAAAAACACAACCTCTCGCCGTTTCCCTGCTGCTCTGGGCTCGCGGGCTCTGTAACATTTGATCTGAAGCTCTGCACATTTGCACAATGTAGTGATGCCATCACACCCGCTGCGTTGAGATATCAGAATTGAGATGCACAGAGAGAATGATGGAGGAGAGAGCTGATGGATCCCTGTTTCATCATAGCTTTCAACTGTATCTGCATCCAGAATACAGATACAACTGAAAGTGGGATGTCGGGAGGGGAAGGCCCATTGTCAGCGCTGGCACAAGGGGCCTTACTGACATGTAGCAGCCACATGGTCTGCTGTCTGTAAAAATCTAAGAGGCCTCATTAACGCTAATTGGGCAGCTGCACAGAAAGGGTGAATACAGAACCCAATGTAGGGACAACATGCTGGTGGTCAGTTACAAGGAAAAGAGGGATATCCTTTTCTTGATCAACATACATGATGATGGCAACACCTTCATCGCTCTGTGAGGTACCTCTACAAAGATTCACAAACCAAACTGTGTATTGGGGTACAACAAGTACATGGGGAAGTTGATACCTCTGATCAAGTCCTCCAGCTGTATAGTGCCATGAAAAAAAGTCAAGGCGTGGTATAAGAAGCTGGCTGTGCACATCGTAGAGTTGGCAAAGTACAATGCTGACGTGCTATCGTGATGGCTCAATGTTATCAATTTCTGTGAAGAACCTGGGAGTTCACGGTGCTCAGCACACATCTAGATAAGTTCCTTGAGTGGTCTAGTTTACAAAATGGGGTCACATTCAGTGTCTCCCTCTCACACACCACCTCCTCATCTCGCCCCCTGTCTGTCGGTGCTCCTCAAGGCTCAGTCCTAGGACCCCTACTCTTCTCCATCTATACCTTCGGCCTGGGACATCTCATAGAATCCCACGGCTTGCAGTATCACCTCTACGCCGATGACACGCAGATCTACCTATCTGGACCTGACCTCACCTCCCTACTGACCAAAATCCCACAGTGTCTGTCTGCTATCTCAGCCTTCTTTTCTGCTCGCTTTCTCAAACTGAACATAGACAAAACAGAATTCATCATCTTTCCCCCACCTCATTCTTCCCCTCCACCAGACCTATCCATCAATGTCAATGGCTGCTCACTTTCCCCAGTCCCGCATGCTCGGTGCCTTGGGGTGATCCTCGACTCTGCCCTCTTTTTCAAACCACATATCCAAGCCCTCGCCACCTCCTGCCGCCTCAAAATCAAAAATATTTCCCGGATCCGCTCATTCCTCAACCATGAAACCACAAAAACACTAGTGCACGTATGTAGCCCTGGTGTGAAGGCACACGCAGTACCCTGGAGGATGTGTGGAGAGGTAACAGTTTAATGCTCAATAAACATTCACTCCATCACACACTTAGACACACCCATAGGATATATATAGGCTAGGGAGATACAGCTCAGAGGAGTCAGACGGAGAGAGAAGTCAGTCTGTTTCCTGTCTTCGGGCAGAACAGTCAGTGTGCAGTCTGTGCAGGAAGAAAGAGGAGTCAGCAGCAGGACCTTCAGTCTCCTGTCCCAAGGACAGTGGAGTTCAGTGACGTGCTCCTGAACTAGAAGATTACTGAGCACCTGTTTAGCAAGCTCTGGAAGAAGAAAGAAGGGACTAGCCTGCATTACCTAGGAAGTGTGGAGTGCTTATGCTACAAGCGCGGACAGGGCGAAAGGCGCAGTGGAAGGAATTCAGAAGTGCCTTAGGATTGGATTATCCTGCACATTGTCACCGGTCACTGGGGACCGAAGCGTCACTATAGCTCCAGGCATAGTGATAGAAAAACCAGAGGCTTACTGGACCTTAGGTTACAGAAAGCAGCCCTTGGAGTGTCGGTACGTAACTGGGGTCAGGGAGAGTGGGAACTTTGAGTCACTGCAGGACCACATTAGGAACCCAGCTCTCTCAAAGGAAGACTCCGACCACAAAACTGACCGGGCAGTACAGCTTTGAAGAAGCTGGAGTTCTTGGAGGGAACTAAGCTTTATGCTGGTTGAACTCATCATTTTGGAAAGTAAGGAGGCCCATAACCTGTTCAGCTGTTATCTCAAAGCACATCCTCCACCCGACCAGCCTCCCTGGGACCTGCCTTATCATCTGACAAGTAAAAGGTATGGAAAGACACTGGATGTGTGAGACTGACTTATTTATCTGCACAACCCCACCGTAACTATCGACCTGAGGGAAGAGTCCCACCTGTAGGGGACCCGACATCTAGCTGCCTCACCATCCCCTCAGAGATCTACAGCAGCGCTGGTCTTAGTGATCAGAGAACTACAGGTGGCGTCACAAACTGTATATATACCTATCCCCTGTAAATATTCCCCCCCAACATACGCCTGACCGCCAGGGCCACAGACCGAGCCACCGCTACCTGTGACAACCCCATAGACTTCCATGGGCTCGGCTCTGAGTACCCCATTGCTCTGGTAACCCACAATTGTGGTGCGGGTCAAGACAATTTGGCGTCACGAACAGGATGCGAAACTCGCAAAATTGCGAGCCCTGTGTGCCTGTGGAGGTGTTTTTGTGAAAAAGGACTGTTTGCTATTTTTGGCGCTAAAATCCGCCATTTTGCTGCCAAATTCGCGCCCTCAGGCGCTGGAGAAGAAGGTGGGCGTGGATTCGTGGGCGTGTGCCCCCCTGTGGCGCGAAGAGAATGCCTGCCCTCTCAAAGTGCTATTACAATATGCGATCCTGCCCTACAGCAAAGGAGGTCCGCCTCCTCTTCACCTTCCCTGCGAAGAGGAGGAGACGCAAACCCCGCCTCCATGGAAGAGACCGGACAGCTCTGGTAGAAGAAGGGAGTCTGTTCTGGAACATCATGGAGGCAGGACGTATGCAGCCGAGCAGGGAAGCGGTGGAAGGCAGGCCCCGTTCCCCAGCCAAGCTGCCACTAGAACCAGAACCATCTGTGGTCCTGCACCTACAGCAAGCCTTGCTGGAGATTGGAGAGGAAAATGCGAGGTTGAAGAAGATGATTTCGCAACAACCTGGCATGGAGGAGATCGAGAGACGCCGGCGTACCCTGATACAGCGGCGGCTGTGGGACGCGGTGTTCTCTCCCCTCGACGACCCCCCACGACTTGAACTACCAAGACTTCTGCTGCCCAAGGCTAAGGAGCAACCGGAGGCTACCCCCAAAAGGACCGACTCTGAACCTACCGATGGAGCGGTGGAAGCGAGGGAGGTTGAGGAGGTACCGCCAGTTCCGGAATGCCCGCCCGGCCAGGAGGCCGCAGCAGATGATCGATCCCCGGTAGGGACACCGGAGGGGTCCTGTCCATCATTACCAGACGTCGACTGGGATGAGATGGCGCGCCTGGATGACGTCGCCTACACCGCCCAGTGGGAACGTGAGTGGCAGCGTCGCGAAGAGGAACAGCGACGCCGGCAGGAGGAAGATAAGGAGGCTCAGCGCAACCGACAGCGGCAGCATGCAGAGCTCATTGCGGATAAGGAAAGTGTCCGCCGGGAAAAAGGTACTCTAAGGGAACCGCGGCGGCAGGGGTGTGTGACAGAGTTCCAGCTCCGGAAGGGCTGGGGTTTCATTAGAGAACCGGGCCTCTACCCAGGGGTCTTTGTCAGTCGCAGGGACGTAGAATCCCACCTGCCCATCGGCCATCCCGGGAGGGACCTAATCAATGGGGACATAGTCACCTATACACGGCACTGGGGTATGAAGGGATGGTATGCCCTTAATGTCACAATCGTCCGTGACCCCGTCCCCGACGCAGGTAACGTCACCATTGCCAGCGCATCACAGTCCGAGCTTCCGCTGCATCTGGCCGTGCCCCGGCATCGCCCCAGGAGAGTATATCACAGTTGGAAGCGCCCCCTGCGTACTCTTCACTACTTTGTCCTCCTACTACATCGCAACCTGCGAACCATTCCACATCGCAATCAGCGGTCTACACGACGTCGCGCACGACGACTATTTCTGCATCACGAGAGAAAGTGGTTATTACAGCGACGCAGACAGCGTCTCACAAGGAGAAAACGCCCGGCGTGCCCCAAGCGGTTCGCACAAGGACTGTAGCGACCCAAACCCTGATCGCAGGTCACGACTTGTTGGTCATGGGATCTAAGGATCATCGTATTGTTCCAGCCCCCGGGATGGAAAGTATAATGGAAGCCTGCAAGAAAATGTGAAGAACGGTAGGACCCAGACAGGGTTTACCGCAGCTGAGAAGATGTATATAAGTTTTTATAAAAGTGAAAATAGTTTGCACCGTTGATACGAGTATATAATGTTTGCATATTTTGCCAAAAATAGAATGCCCGGCTGGGTAAGCAGATAAGAGAGTTTTGCACTTTATGGTATTTATGTGATAAGTGGTTGCATATTTGCACCAAGTTTTATAGGGAATACTCTAGTTGAGTAAATAGAATCTGATATAATGTGAATTATTTGAAAATGTGTCTTATAAGAGACTGCGTGGCTGAGGACTGAGCCAGCCCAAAAACTGTATCCTGTAAATAGTTGCACTAAGGTGCATTATATTGGTTTTACATGAAACCACCACAACTACCTCTGAATATAAAACCCGTGTGGTGTGGCACTGAGCGAGGTCTGCATTCAGATGTCCTGCAGCCCACCCAGGACCCACGTTGAAGGTTTGGTGCGGGTCCTTCACAAGAACATTGTGTATATATTGAATGCCTTGATACTTTAATACTTTTTGTATTTTTCTAATGTATATATGGCAACGTTTAAGAAACCCGTACCTCCCGGATGGGAAGAGTTAATGTTTACTGTTAATGAAAAACAAAATGTCTTCTTGTATTTCACAGCCCGGGAGTGCTGTATTTTACCATGGGGGAATGTGTAGCCCTGGTGTGAAGGCACACGCAGTACCCTGGAGGATGTGTGGAGAGGTAACAGTTTAATGCTCAATAAACATTCACTCCATCACACACTTAGACACACCCATAGGATATATATAGGCTAGGGAGATACAGCTCAGAGGAGTCAGACGGAGAGAGAAGTCAGTCTGTTTCCTGTCTTCGGGCAGAACAGTCAGTGTGCAGTCTGTGCAGGAAGAAAGAGGAGTCAGCAGCAGGACCTTCAGTCTCCTGTCCCAAGGACAGTGGAGTTCAGTGACGTGCTCCTGAACTAGAAGATTACTGAGCACCTGTTAGCAAGCTCTGGGAAGAAGAAAGAAGGGACTAGCCTGCATTACCTAGGAAGTGTGGAGTGCTTATGCTACAAGCGCGGACAGGGCGAAAGGCGCAGTGGAAGGAATTCAGAAGTGCCTTAGGATTGGATTATCCTGCACATTGTCACCGGTCACTGGGGACCGAAGCGTCACTATAGCTCCAGGCATAGTGATAGAAAAACCAGAGGCTTACTGGACCTTAGGTTACAGAAAGCAGCCCTTGGAGTGTTGGTACGTAACTGGGGTCAGGGAGAGTGGGAACTTTGAGTCACTGCAGGACCACATTAGGAACCCAGCTCTCTCAAAGGAAGACTCCGACCACAAAACTGACCGGGCAGTACAGCTTTGAAGAAGCTGGAGTTCTTGGAGGGAACTAAGCTTTATGCTGGTTGAACTCATCATTTTGGAAAGTAAGGAGGCCCATAACCTGTTCAGCTGTTATCTCAAAGCACATCCTCCACCCGACCAGCCTCCCTGGGACCTGCCTTATCATCTGACAAGTAAAAGGTATGGAAAGACACTGGATGTGTGAGACTGACTTATTTATCTGCACAACCCCACCGTAACTATCGACCTGAGGGAAGAGTCCCACCTGTAGGGGACCCGACATCTAGCTGCCTCACCATCCCCTCAGAGATCTACAGCAGCGCTGGTCTTAGTGATCAGAGAACTACAGGTGGCGTCACGAACTGTATATATACCTATCCCCTGTAAATATTCCCCCCCCAACATACGCCTGACCGCCAGGGCCACAGACCGAGCCACGCTACCTGTGACAACCCCATAGACTTCCATGGGCTCGGCTCTGAGTACCCCATTGCTCTGGTAACCCACAATTGTGGTGCGGGTCAAGACACACGCCCTTATCATCTCCCGCCTCGACTACTGCAACCTCCTACTGTCTGACCTCCCCTCTAACACTCTGGCACCACTCCAGTCCATCCTACACTCTGCTGCCAGACTAATCCACCTGTCTCCCCGCTATTCCCCAGCTCCCCCCTATGCCAGGCCCTTCACTGGCTTCCTATTGCCCAGAGGCTTCAGTTCAAAACCTTAACCATGACATACAAAGCCATCCACAACCTTTCTCCTCCATACATCTGTGACATGGTCTCCTGCTACCTACCCACACGCAACCTTCGATCCTCTCAAGATCTCCTTCTCGACTCCCCCCTCATCTCTTCTTCCCACAACCGCATACAAGACTTCTCCCGGGCTTCCCCCATACTCTGGAACTCCCTGCCGCAAAACATCAGACTTTCACAAACAACGGAAACCTTCAAGAAGAACCTGAAGACCCACCTGTTCCGACAAGCCTTCAGCCTACAATGATCCTCAGTCTACTGAACCATCGTATGACCAGCTCTACCCTTTCCTAGTGTATCCTCACCCATCCCTGTAGACTGTGAGCCCTCGCGGGCAGGGTCCTCTCTCCTTCTGTACTTGTGTGTCCTTGTCTAGCACACGTATATTGTACCTGTCTATATTTTCCCCTTTTCATATGTAAAGCGCCATGTGTTGTGAATGGGTTTGAGATGAGTTCTGAGCAGAGGCTCCCTCTGGTGGTTACAAGCGGTGCTAGTGAAGATTGTGAGGACTGGGAATCAGGTGTGACTGACTGGTCTTATATAAGGGAGTAATTTTCCCATCAGGGTTGCCGGTGATCAATTGTTCTGGTCTGAATCCTTCTTTCCAGTTTCCTTGTAGCCTGCTGTGTCGTGTCTGCATCTCCTGCTATCAGATAAGACATTTTCTTCTTTTGTGTTTGTGCTATATTTTTGCATTTTGTCCTGCACTTCTGTGGGGGCCTTCAGGGTCCCCTCCGGGGGCTTTTGCCCTCTCAGTTTGGTTCAGCCACTGAGTTTTGTGCTTTTGCTTTTTCCAGTTTTTTCAGTGGCTGCTGTTTTGATTTTGTTACACCAGAGAACTAATTTGGGTGGTAGAGGTCGTGTGATCTCAGGTGATTTTGAAATTAGTAGAGTTGGTGCTTTTCAGGGTTTTCTGGGATTGCAGTAAGTACCCTTCCTATCCTTTTCTATTTAGATAGTTTGGGCCCCAGCGTTTGCTCATACTATTTTCTGTCTGTGTCAGTATTTCTTCTTGTCTAACCGCCATTACATGTTTGGGGGCTTTCTATTATCTTTGGGGTTCTGCTCCGGGGCAGATAGCTTTCCTATTTCTATCTTTAGGTGTAGTTAGTTTCTCAGGCTGTGACGAGGCGTCTAGGACCAACGTAGGAGCGCTCCACGGCTGCCTCTAGTTGCGGTGGTTAGTCAGGGTACTGCAATCTCATAGATTCCAACTGCTCTGGTGTATTGCCTTTTTTACCTGCACTCCTCAGCTACCGAAACATAACAGTATCACCGGCCTAAAAATTGAAAATTGTATGGTACTCACAGAAGGGAAAAAATATTGTGAAAGAAAAAAGGTTGTCAGAGTTGTCAGAGATATTTTTCTGTTTGTTGCATTTTTTTTTTTTTTCCCTCTGTATCTCTGGGTGCTGGGGAGGATCTTTTCTCCCAATGGAGTTTGCACAGTTGTCTGGCCGTGTGGATCAGCTTGCCACTGAGGTTCAGAGTATTGCTGCATATCTTGCTAGGTTGCCTGTTGTGGAACCTAGGATCCCCATGCCAGATTTGTTTTTAGGGGATCGAGCTAAGTTTCAGAATTTCAAAAATAATTGTAAATTGTTTTTTGCCTTAAAATCTAAGTCCTCAGGAAACGCAGCGCAGCAGGTTCAAATTATCATCTCTCTCCTGCGCGGCGATCCTCAGGATTGGGCTTTTTCCCTGATACCTGGGGATCCTGTTTTGAGTGATGTTGATGCATTTTTTCAGGCTTTGGGGTTATTGTACGATAAGCCTAATGTCACTGATCAAGCTGAAAAAGCCTTGTTGGCATTAAATCAGGGGCTTGATGACGCTGAGTTATACTGTCAGAGATTCCGTAGGTGGGCAGTCCTGACCAAATGGAATGACGACGCTTTGGCGGCCCTTTTCCGGAAGGGTCTGTCAGATAATGTAAAGGATGTTATGGTGGGATTCCCTGTCCCCTCTGGTCTCAACGATTCTATGTCATTAGCGATTCAAATTGACAGACGTTTGCGTGAGCGGAGAAGTATGCGTGGAATGGTGTTGCCTTGTGAACCAGCTTCTGAACCCATGCAGTGTGATAGAGTGGTGTCTGGGGCACAGCGTCATGAGTTTCGAAAGCGCAATGGGTTATGTTTCTACTGTGGTGATGCCTCTCATGCTATTTCAGTCTGCCCTAAGCGGGGAAGACGTTTTGCACGCTCAGTTGTCTTGGGTAGTGTTCAGACTAAGTTTTTATTAACTGTCACTCTGATATGCTCTCTGTCCTCATTTTCTGCTCAGGCTTTCGTTGATTCTGGAGCAGCTATTAACCTGATGGATTATGATTTTGCTAAACGTTGTGGGTTTCCCTTGATACCCTACAGAAGTCTATTCCCCTACTGGGGATCGATTCTACCCTTTGGCTGAGAATAAACCCCAGTTTTCTACTCAGGTGATAATGAGGGTTGAACCTGATCACCAGGAGTGCTGCAAATTTTTGGTTCTATATAATCTGCATGACATTATCGTGCTGGGTTTCCCTTGGTTACAGTCTCATAATCCTGTTTTGGATTGGAAATCTGTCACTGTAACCAGTTGGGGCTGCCAATGTGTTAATACCAACACTCCTGTTTTTTCTGCCTCCCCCAGGCTCAGGATGTTCCTGACTTTTTGATTGATTTTTCTGATGTGTTTAGCGAAAGTAAATCTGCATCCTTGCCTCCCCATAGGAGCTATGACTGCGCTATTGAATTAGTGCCGGGTAGTAAATTCCCTAAAGGTCGCCTTTTTAACTTGTCTGTACCTGAACATGACGCTATGCGGTCTTATATCAAGGAATCATTGGAGAAGGGTCATATCAGACCATCCTCTTCACCCTTAGGTGCCGGTTTTTTCTTTGTGGCCAAAAAAGATGGTTCATTAAGGCCGTGTATTGATTATCGTCTCTTGAACAATATTACTGTGAAATATCAATACCCGTTACCCTTGATTTCTGACCTGTTTTCCAGGGTGAAAAACGCTACTTGGTTTACCAAGCTTGACCTCAGGGGGGCGTATAACCTTATTCGCATTAAGCACGGGGATGAATGGAAGACGGCATTCAATACCCCTGAAGGGCATTTTGAGTACCTAGTGATGCCCTTTGGGCTCACTAATGCTCCTTCCGTCTTCCAGTCCTTCATGAATGACATTTTCAGGGATTTTGTGGACAAATTTCTGATTGTTTATTTGGATGATATCTTGATTTTTTCTAATGACTGGGACTCTCATGTGAAACATGTTCGAACTGTATTCCAGATTTTGAGAGAGAATGCTCTGTATGTGAAGGGATCAAAGTGTCTTTTTGGCGTACAGAGGATCTCATTTCTGGGATTCATTTTGTCCCCATCTGTTATTGAAATGGACCCGGTCAAGGTTCAGGCCATCTGTGATTGGGTCCAACCTACTTCATTAAAGGCTCTTCAGAGATTTTTGGGTTTTGCCAATTTTTATCGTAAATTTATTGGTAATTTCTCGGTTATTGTTAAACCATTAACTGATTTGACCAGAAAGGGTTCTGATGTGGTGAATTGGCCTCCTGAGGCAGTCTCTGCATTTCAGGAACTTAAGCAGAGATTCACTTCTGCTCCTGTTCTACGGCAGCCTGATGTTTCTCTGCCATTTCAGGTGGAGGTTGATGCCTCTGAAATTGGGGCAGGTGCCGTTTTGTCCCAAAAAGATCCAGAGACCTCTAAAAGTAACCCTTGTGCCTTTTTCTCTCGAAAATTTTCTCCTACTGAACGTAATTATGACGTGGGTAATCGGGAGTTATTGGCCATGAAGTGGGCTTTTGAAGAGTGGAGACATTGGCTGGAGGGAGCCAAACATCAGGTGGTGGTCCTTACGGACCATAAGAATCTGGTCTATCTGGAATCTGCCAAGCGACTCAATCCTAGACAGACCAGGTGGGCCTTGTTTTTCACACGTTTTAATTTTGTGGTTTCCTTTCTTCCTGGCACTAAGAATGTTAAGGCGGATGCCCTCTCGAGGAGTTTCCTTGCGGACTCTCCTGAGTTATCTGATCCTTCTGTTATTTTGAAAGAGGGTGTAGTTCTTTCCGCCATCTCGCCCAATTTGAGACTTGCTCTGGAGGGGTGTCAGGAGGATAGGCCCGAGCGCTGCCCTGTTGGAAAATTGTTTGTCCCGGACCAATGGAAAAAGAGTGTGATGTCTGAGATTCATTGTTCCGCATTGGCTGGGCATCCCGGAATTTTTGGTACCAGAGACTTGGTTAGTCGGTCCTTTTGGTGGCCTACCTTGTCTCGTGATGTCAGGGAATTTGTGCAATCCTGCGGGACTTGCTCTCGCTCCAAGCCTTGCTCTCGCTCTAGTGGTTTGTTGATGCCATTGCCTGTGCCCAAGAGACCATGGATCCATATCTCTATGGATTTCATTTCCGATCTTCCTGTTTCTCAGAGAATGACCACCATCTGGGTAATTTGTGATAGGTTTTCCAAAATGATACATCTTGTGCCATTGCCTAGGTTGCCTTCCTCCTCTGGATTGGTGCCGTTGTTCCTTCAGCACGTGGTTCGTTTACACGGCATTCCTGAGAACATTGTGTCTGACAGAGGAGTCCAGTTTGTTTCCAGATTTTGGAGGACTTTTTGTTCTAAACTGGGTGTTCAATTGTCTTTCTCCTCGGCATTTCATCCTCAGACCAATGGTCAAACTGAGAGAACAAACCAGACATTGGAGACTTATCTAAGATGCTTTGTGTCTGCTGATCAGGATGACTGGGTCTCTTTTTTGCCTTTGGCTGAGTTTGCTCTTAATAATAGGGCTAGCTCTGCCACTTTGATATCTCCGTTTTTCTGTAATTCTGGGTTTCACCCTCGATTTTCTTCAGGACAGACGGAGGCTTCTGTCTGTCCAGGTGTTGACTCTGTTGTGGAGCGTATGCAACAGATTTGGGACCAGGTAGTGGAGAGGTTGTCCCTCTCTCAGGAGAAGGCCCAGCGGTTTGCTAACCGGCATAGGACTGATGGTCCTCGGTTTAAAGTGGGGGACTTGGTCTGGTTGTCCTCAAAGAATATTCCTATGAGAGTAGCATCTCCTAAATTTAAGCCTAGGTTCATTGGACCTTATAGATCATGGAGATTATTAATCCTGTTTCTTTTCGTTTGCTTCTTCCAGGGACATTTAAGATCCATAACGTGTTCCACAAGTCCTTGTTGAAGAGGTTTGTTGAGCCAGTGGTTCCTGCTGCTGTGCCTCCTGACCCTGTTTTGGTTGAGGGCAATCTGGAGTATGTGGTTGAGAAAATATTGGATTCTCGTTTTTCTAAACGGAAACTCCAGTATTTGGTTAAATGGAGAGGTTATGGTCAGGAAGACAATTCTTGGGTGTTTGCTTCTGACATCCATGCTAGGAGACTTATCCGTGCGTATCATAGAACTCATCCTGACCGACCTGGTTGCTCAAATGAGGGTTCGGTGACCCCTCCTCAAGGGGGGGTACTGTTGTGAATGGGTTTGAGATGAGTTCTGAGCAGAGGCTCCTCTGGTGGTTACAAGCGGTGTGCTATGTGAGATTGTGAGGACTGGAATCAGGTGTGACTGACTGGTTATTCAAGCGGAGTCAATTTTCCATGCAGGAATCGTGTGATCTTGTTCTGTTGATCCTTCTTTCCATTCTGAGCCTCTCGTGTCGTTCTGCATCGTATAGAATTGTTCTGTCCTTTGTTTGTCATTTTTGCATTTTGTCCACTCTGTGGGGCCTCGGTCGTCGGTGCTTTTCCCTGCTATTTGGTTCATGCACTGAGTTTTGCTTTCTTTTTCGTTTTTGTCATATTTGTTTTGATTTTGTACCCAGGAACATTTGGGTTAGTGGTCGGGCACTCAGGTGATTTCACTTGTAGGTTGGGGCTTTCAGGGTTTTCTGGGATCTGCAGTAGTAGCTTCCTATCTTTTCTATTGATAGTTTGGGCCCAGCGTTTTGCTTATTAGTTTCTTCGTCTGTGTGTATTTTTTTGTCTAACCGCATTACATTTTGGGGCTTTATATTGGGTCGTGGCAGATAGCTTCCATTTTATCTTAGGTGTAGTTAGTTTTCAGGCTGTACGGCGTTAGACAAGTAGACGCTCCACGCTGTCTGTTGCGTGTTTCAGGTATGTTATAGATTCAACTCTCTGTTATTGCTTTTTTACGCATCTCGTACACTAACAGGAATAAAGGCGCTATATAACATGTGTCAATAATAATAATAATAATAAATTGGGGCGGTTTCCAGCATCTACATCAGGGGCTCTCAACACAACATGGCGTCAGCTATCCATTCCAGACAATTTTGCATTCAAAAAGTCAAATGATGTACCTTCCCTTCCAAGCCCTGCCGTGTGCCCAAACAGTAGATTTTCTCAACATATGGCATATCAGTGTACTCAGGAGAAACTACATAACAATTTTTTATCTATTTTATCCTATTTCCCATAAAAATAATTGAGGCTAAAAAAACATTTTTATGGGAAAAAATGTGTTTTTTTTATTTTCATTACTCATTGTTATAAATCTCTGAAAGTACCTGGAGTTTCAAAGTGCTCACCAAACATCTAGTTAAGTTCCTTGAGGGGTTTATAGTTTCCAAAATTAAGTCACTTGTGGGGGGTTTTCACTGTTTAGACACCTCAGAGGCTCTCCAAAAGCGACATGGTGCCCGCTCTTGATTCCAGACAATTTTGAGTTCAAAAAGTCAAACGGTGCTCCTTCCCTTCCGAGCTCTGTCATGCGCGCAAACAGTAGATTTTCTCAACATATAGTGTATCAGCAAAGCCAAGAGAAATTGCACAATAAATTTTGGTGTCAATTTTCTCCTGTTACCCCTGTGAAAATAAAAAAAATTAGGTCTAAAAGAACATTTTTGTGGAGAAAATGTAATTTTTTATTTTCACAGCTCAACGTTAAAAATTTCTGGTAAGCACCTGAGGGTTCAAGGTGCTCACACACATCTATTCAATTTCCTTGGAGGGGTCTAGTTTCCAAAGTAGGGTTACTTCACTGTTTAGGGACACCAGGGGCTCTCCCAACGCAACATGACGCTTGCAGACCATTCCATCAAAGTTTGCATTATAAAACGTCACTCATTCCCTTCAGGGCCCTGTTGTGCAACCAAACAGTAGTTTTCCCCCACATATGGGTATCTGCATACTCAGAGGAAATGGATTTCAACATTTGTTGTGCAATTTCTCCTGTTACTCTTATGAAAATAAAAAAATCTGGGTCTAAAGTAAAATTTTTGTAAAAAAAGTTAAATGTTCATTTCTTCCTTCCACATTGCTTCAGTTCCTGTGAGGCACCTGAAGGGTTAATGAACTTCTTAAATGTGGTTTGGAGCACATTGAGGGGTGCAGTTTTTATAATGGTGTCACTTTTGGGTATTTTCTGTCATATACAACCCTCAAAGTCACTTCAAATGTGAAGAGATGTAAAAAAAATGATTATTTGATTTTTTTAAAAAAATTAGAAATCACTTTAACCCTTCTAACTTCCTAACAAAAAAATTGTTTCAAAAATTGTGCTGATATAAAGTAGTGATGTGGTAAATGTTATTTATTAACTATTTTGTGTGACATAACTGGTTTAAGGGCATAAAAACTGAAAGTTTGAAAATTCCAAAATTTTTCAACTTTTTGCCAAATTTCCATTTTTTTCACAAATAACTATCAATACCATCATGAATTACAAAATATAACAAAAAAAATTCAGAATTAGTGTGATCCGTTGAAGCGTTCCAGAGTTATTACCACATAAAGTGACACTGAAAAATTAGACAAGAGGACGTAATACTAATAATAAAGTGTAGAAATAAATAATAATATCATAAACCAGTATACCACCTCTTGAAAATTGAATGGCAGACCATCAGAATAAAGAACCAAACAAAATCACTGGGAATGGGGAGAAAGAAATAACCAGCAGGATCAAATAGAAAAATGAAATAAAAATATTAAAATTAATAAAAGATTAGACTAAAATTCAAATAAAATAACCTTTATTAAATAATGGTACAAAGACACCACATGATAATCAATATACATGCATATTATGATAAAAAGGCACAAAAATCGCAAAAAAATGAAAACAGGGCACCATGAATGAATAAAAATAGAAGATCAGCACAATAGAAAATTTATGTAAATCATAGTAGCCCATAAATTTGGAATAAAGAAAAGGCTTAATCAATTAAACCAGGCAGATGGCCACAAAAGTTAAAATGCAGTGATAGATAAGATAAGTATAATTAAACACGTGCTGCGATAAAGTGCAAGAGTGCTGATAATATATGGCCAAAGTGAAAACACAATACTGTGTACAAAATACTGTGTACAAAAGCCACAGTGCAATAATTAGGGCGAAACACAGTGCATTAATTACAGTGTAATGATCAGAACCAAAAATCAGGGCAAAGCACAGTGCAATAATAACGGTGCAATGATCGGGGCCAAAAATACCTGGAAGCCGTAATAAAAACCGCGTTGTGCCACAAGAATGCGCCCCGACGCGCGTTTCGGAATCAGATATCCTTCGTCCAGCACGTGTTTAATTATACTTATCTATCACTGCATTTTAACTTTTGTGGCCATCTGCCTGGTTTAATTGATTAAGCCTTTTCTTTATTACAAATTTATGGGCTACCATGATTTAGATAAATTTGCTATTGTGCTGATCTTCTATTCTTATTCATTCAAGGTGCCCTGTTTTTTTGTGGTTTTTGTGCCTTTTTATTATAATATGCATGTATATTGATTATCATGTGGTGTCTTTGTATAATTATTTAATAAAGGTTATTTTATTTGAATTTTAGTCTAATCTTTTATTAATTTTAATATTTTTATTTCATTTTTCTATTTGATCCTGCTGGTTATTTCTTTCTCCCCATTCCCAGTGGTTTTGTTTGGTTCTTTATAAAGTGACACTGGTCAGAATTGTAAAATTTAGGCTAGGTTCACATTTGCATTTGATTCCGCAGCGTATCATCCGCATTCTCAAACACATGCAAAAACGCATGCATGTAAACTCAGCGTTTTTTATCCGCATCATTGTACGCATGATGGCAAAAAAAAGCAGCATTTACATGCATGTGTATGCGTTTTTGCATGTGTTTGCGTTTTTTATGCGCATTCGTTAGGAATTTCCAATTTTTTCCAGTAGCTTTTCCTTGACATCAGACACTCAGTAGGCATATCTCATGGGATTTCTATATATATAGACACACGGCACTGAGGAAATCCTCATCTTTGGCTGCTGTATCTGGCTACAAGATGGATCTTAACCTGGACAGGTTCCTAGAAGATCTGGATTAACAATTGAAGTTGGCTGCTGCCTTTGCTTTTGCTTGTCAAGAACACAGAAGAAGAGAAAGACTGAGAAGACGTCGTTGTCACTATTGGCAACACCCCATCCTTGAACTCCAAGAGAGCTGTGGAGCCTACCACTCTTTGTACGCAGAGCTGCAGCAAAACCCGGAGAAGTTTTTTTGACTACACGAGGATGTCGCAAGAGAGCTTCCATGACTTGCTGCTACGTGTCCAAGGATGCATTGCCAGGCAGGACACACAGCTCCATCGAGCAATTCCTGCTGAGGAACATCTCTTGGTCACCCTGAGGTATGTAGTGTTGAAAAGAAACTCCTGTCACAAAGAACCCTAACCCTACCCTATCCCTAACCAGTGTACTGATTTTTGTTTTTCATTTTCTTTTCTGCAGATTCCTGGCTACTAGAGAGACATTGTCCTCGTTACATTTCCAATTCCGGATTGGAGTATCCACCCTTTCTGGGATTATTGTATACACTTGTCGTGCTTTAGTTGGCATTCTGCGGCAAGAATTCCTCCCCAACCCACAAGTGAACTCTGGATTAAAAATGCTTCCAAATTCCAGGAAATTTGCAATTTTACGAACTGCGTGGGGCTGTGGACGGCAAACACATTAGGATTATGAAACCATCTGGAAGTGGAACAGAGTACTTCAATTATAAAAAATATTTTTCCATTGTTCTAATGGCTATTCCAGATGCCGATTGTAGATTCGTTGCCGTGGACATTGGCTCATTTGGATGAGGCAATGACTCGCAAACGTACAAAAACTTAGACATGGGCCAACATCTGTAAGGGAATGATTTTTAATTTTCCGCCGTCACGACCTCTGCCCAACAATGCCTTTTGTTGTTGATGGTGATAAGGCATTCCAAATGTGTGCCAACCTCATTAAACCATACTCAAGTCAGAACTTATATCACACAAAAAAAAATTTCAACTACAGACTGATAAGGGCACAAAGAACCGTGGCGTATGCATTTGGATTGCTGGTATCAAAATGGCACATTTTGTGCTCATCCATTAATCTAAAAATTGACACTATTGATGAGATTGTGAAAGCATGTGTTGTTCTGCACAACTACATCATTGTAAAAGAGCGACCAAGCTTACAACCTGAGGAACCTGTTACATTGCATGATTACCAATTTCACCCTGTGAGAACCACAGTGGAAGTTGCCCAGATGAGGGATAAGTTTGCCGCTTACTTTGTTTCAGATAATGGACGTGTGACATGGCAAGACAAAATGATTTAAGCCGCTAATGTACCTGTTATGTTTTATACCTGTTATGTTTAAAAACATACCTGTAATGTCAAACATTACATACCTGTTATGTTTAAATGTACCTGTGATGTTACATGTACATGTAATGTAATTTACCCCTAATGTTTGCTGAGTTAAATATAAACTACCTTACCTCAAAAATAAAGTGTGTTTGTGTCGGCGGCGCATAAAGATAAAATAAACACAAGATATAGTGAAAACAAAATACAAATTTTATTTTCAACACTTTTACAAAAAAAATGGTTAAGGTTGGGGTGATTTCTTTTTTCTTTGGGGTTTACGTGATGGTGAAATGGGGAGGACCTTGGGGGTGTGGAGATGTGAGGATTGGGTGGTAGTTGATGAGGAAGAGGTTACAGGGGAAGGGGCAACAAATTGAAGGATTGGATCAGGGATGACATTGGAGACATTGGGGATAGATGACAAAGTGGAATCATGGGAATCAATAGACAAACTGGAAAGAACAGACAGGGACACAAGATAAGGTAGTGACAAATTGGTAGGTGAGGGTGGAGGTGGCTCCTGTTTTTGGTCCTGAGGCCAAGATTTTTTTTTTTGGACTTCGCTTTTCTTGGCAGAGTGGGAGTGCTGGGCCCTGTAGCCGTCATCTGGCATGGTGCTGGACTGGGCCGCATTGTCAATACTGCAGGCTGCAGTGGTGCTGTAGTGGGCAGGGGTGCTGGACGGGGCAGGGGTGCTGGACTGGGCCGCATTGTGGATACTGCTGGCTGGATGGGTGCTGGACTCTGGGGCATGGTGGATGCTGCCGGCTGCAGGGTTGAACTGGAGGTGGTGGTGGTGGCGTATAGTTCGGTGCTGTGGGAGCTGGATAGTAGATGGGCTGCCGGTAACATTCTCCAGCCTGTTTATTGTAGGATTGTGGCTGCTGCTGGGACTCCTGCTGCTGCTGCTGTTGCTGTAATGCGTGGCTGTAAGCAACCTGTCAGGCCTGCATGACGTTCAGCTTGAGTTGAGGCGTAAGGTTTTCCGACACGCTCCGCTCAATTGCTGAAAAAAAGCTTGCTCCGGTCTATTAAGGTCAGCTTCCAGGCGCTCAAGGCGATTGTTGACTTCCTTGCACCCACTCTTTACTCTGTCAGCAATCAACCTAACCCCATCCTGAAAGACCAAGCTTAATTTCAGAAACTTGGGCATGCCTGACCTCTCCCAGGCCCTCTGCCGCTGATGAGAAGACCCAGCAAAAGGAGAGGCAGAGGGCTGGGAGAGGGGAAAACCTGATGGACCTGCTGCCCCTTCCCCAGCCTGTGAAGCCTACAAGGTTGCTCCATCGCTGGCAGATGACTGGGACCACGTCTGTTCATTGTCTGGTAGATGAGGGGCCGCTTCAACCGAGGATGACCCGGGTTGTGTGGTGCTGCACCAGGTTCTGTGTGGAAAAGAGGAAAACATTAGTGCAAAAATCAAGGTTGTGTTGTGCTGCTCCTGGTTCTGTGTGGGAAAAAATGGAAACATTAGTAAAAAGAAAAAAAAATTGTATACTTATGTTCGCTGAGCTAGTGCAGGCCTCAGAAAGGCAAGGTCCCGGTGGTATTTGTATTTGTGGAACCTTGCAGCAGAACCACTTCGAACCCGAACCTCCTCTCTCATGTCCTTGTTGAAGCGGTCCTTCATTGAGCGCCAACAGATTTTGATTCGCTTCACTGTGAAGGGGAAAAAAAAAATAATTAGAAAACAATGCACATCAATTCACAGGTTCACTGCTGTTTCAGACCTCATTGCAATACTTACAAAATCAGTTCTGGCTCGCAGCGTGGCACAGTCCCAACCAGGCAGCAGCAATGTTGCCACTTCTTCCCAGAGCTGTCAAATCACCACATTGTCGGAGTGGTGACGGTCACGGGTGTCCCACAACGGTACTTGCTCTTGCACAATGTGGATTAGTTGTTCTTTTGTCTATATCCACTGTGGCTTCTTCCGTTGTGAAACCTATAGATAAAATAAAAAAAAAAAGAATTTTAAGTAAAACGGAAAAAAAATTGTATTACAACTCTGATGAAAGGAATACTTACACCCCGTCTTTCCTCCTGAGACACATGAGCCCGAACGACCCTGGGATGAATCCTCTCACTGGACTGCTCCTGCTCTTCATCACTGCCAGGTACCTATAAAGAATTAAATGATTTAACACATGTGGAGTATTGCAGTAAATACATACCAATCAGTATAGCAAATGTGATTACATAGTCTTTGTCCGTTCCACCCCGGAAGAAGTCGTTCTTCACTTGAGGACATTTTGAAGATCAGGCAGCAGTCAAGTGAAACACTACAGAAAAAGAACAGAAGAGAAGAAAAATTAAACTTGTAAAGATCCAAAAACAAATGTAAACCCCCCCAAAAAAGGACAACAATACTTACATTACAGGCAGTAGTCGACACCAAAGCAGTCAGCGCAGGCCAGCAACAGGAGCCAACCACAGCACCGGAGACGACCACGAGAAAACCGCTGCACTAGGAGAACCCACTGCGCCAGAGAGAATCGGCCTGTCTACAAGGAACAGAAAAAGCATTCAGAGACACAGACATTTCCAAAGCTTCTATACTTACATAGACAGTGTTGTCCTCACCCAACAGAAAGCAGCACCAGGAAACGAAATGGAGAAAAACCGCTGCACCAGGAGCAACAAGAAGCCAACCAGGAGCCAACCACTGAACCAGGCAATTGACATGTCTAAAAGTAAACAGAAAAAAAAATTAGTACAAAGTACAAAAAAGCATGAGAGAGACAGACATTTCTAAGGTTCTATACTTACATTGCGAGTGTTGTGGTATCAGCCAGCATCCAGAGTTAGGCCTTCCAGTGTCCACTCTTCCTTTTATAAAGCTATCAATCAGCAGGTGTTGAGTGACTTCCTGGAACAAACTATTAAAAAAATGCATGCATATAGAACCATGTGCGTACGCGTGTTCTTGCGTACACATGCGTTTACATAGACAGTAATGCATTTATTTGACGCACTTCATCTGCTGCTCATGATTGCGCAATTTTGCCGGATTTTTGTAAATCCAACATGTTGCGATCTCGGGAAACCGCCTCACCCTAAAAACAATTCATGCGTGGCTGAGGCATGCGAACTGATGCAAACGCATGCCCCTGTGTACTCCATGTTAAAGATAGGGAAACATGACGCATACGGAGGCTGTGGATGAAACACTACAAACAGACGCAAATGTGAAAGCAGCCTTAGCCTGGTCATGAAGGTGAAAACAGGTTTGGGGTAAAGGGGTTAAAGTTGTTTTCTTTTTTTTTTTTAGAAATAGCAACAGAGGCTGAGGATTCTTAACCCCTCTCTGACATTAGACGTACTATCCCGTCCATAAAACCCGTGCCATTCTGACCATGGACGGGATAGTAGTTATAGGCGATCAGCTGCGCTCCTGAGGGGAGCGCAGCTAATCGCCGCCGGGTGTCAGCTGATTATCACAGCTGACACCCGTGACTGTGTGTCAGGAGCGGTCACGGACCGCTCCCGGAACTTTTAACCCCTTGCACACCGCGATCAAACATGATCGCGGTGTACTGGGGGCACAGGGGAGGATCGCGCAGGGTGGGGGCTCCCTGCGCGCCCCCCTGAGACCCTCAGAGCAGCCGCGATGTGATCGCGCTTGCTCTGAGGGCTTCCTCCCTCCCAGGACCCGGATCCAAGATGGCGCTGGGGTCCTGGAGGGAGGCGGCTTCCTCAGTGCCTTGCGAGAGCAGGAATGAGGAAGCGTCCTGCACTGCCTGTCATATCGCTGGTGTGACAGAGTGCTGTGCACACTGTCACACCAGCGATCTGATGAAAATACAGTGATGTCCCACCCTGGGACAAAGTAAAAAAAGTAAAAAAAAGTAAAAATAAACATGTGTAAAAAAACCAAAATAAAAAAAAAAAAAAAAAAAAAAAAAAAAAATTCCCAATTTTTTTCATTTTCTTATTGTAAATAAAAAAATTTAAACAATAAAAAATTACACTATATTGGTTCGCCGTGTCCATAAAAGACCCCCCCCTTAAAACTGTCCCACTAGTTAACCCCTTTTGTGAACCCCTTAAAAAATAAAAAATAAAAACGAAGCAAAAAATCGTGCTTTT
>JARQOD010000002.1:557781879-557876702 GCA_033576555.1 Oophaga sylvatica | reverse complement strand
GCTAGCATGGTTCAGTCACCGCTCTGTATATAGAGACCAGCAGCTGTCACCGCACCCCTAGCACTGACTGACAGCAGCTTTCTCATTAGGGCCGGCTGTCAGTCAGTGTTAGGGGTTGCAGTTACAGTTGCCTCTAGCTATACACAGAGCGGGGACTGAATCCACGCCGGCACCGGCCCTGTGACTGAAACCTTCATCCCAGCAGCGTGAGTCTAAGTCCGGGCGCCGGGCAGGTTAAGAACGCTATTAACCTGAAGATTAACCAGGTCAGTAGAATTTTTTCCCTTGAAGATCTAAATGTTCTTTCCTCAACAACTGCCTCCTCACATATGGATCAGAATATCATGCAATGAAAACCTGGGGTGACAATTAGTGGCTGAAGAAAATGTCACTGATACAGGGACAGATGTTTTTGATGGTCAGAGCAGCAGCTTTAACATCCTCTGATCCAGCGGTGCTGGCGACACTACAGTGATCTCACTTTTTCTGTTATATAAAAGAAGAATTTAGTTATTACAAGAAGGTGGCCATCTTTTATTTGGTGGAGTACAGTGACCTTGAAAAACCAAGAATGAACTGGGAGACTTCCATACAGTAGACTAAATTATGATTGCCGAAAAACATCAGAGAAAAAAGGCAGCGTATTTCACAACACCAAGACATTAATGCACTGCAGGATGCAGCATCTCCATGATAAAGGCCAAGGATGCGGAGGTGCAAAATACTGAAGCAGCAGCCACTCACACAACTACCATTCATGAAGGGGGTGGTCACACAGATAAATGTAATGCACAGTGTCTGGCTTACAGCCTATAAGTAACGCCTATACTATTATATCAGGTGGGTTGCCCAGCACATTATAAGCTCATCCCAGTTCCCCAAGCCAATGCTAGAAGGCCTGACTGCACCTTGCAAGAGAAGAAAAATGTGCAAAAAAAAGATGTAAAAAATACATGAGGCATTGTTATTTTGGCCCTCATTGTCTTGTAAGTGAAAGGAACTCCCAAAAAAGGACCTGCTCATGGGGACCTGATGGGGAGTCTGTCTCCCCCAAAATGCATTTTGAATGAGCTATACAGTGTTGTAGCCCCTATAACACCATCCTAACATCCTGTACTTCTTATTGGTATAGTGCCTGAGAAAATAACTTTTAATTCATATGCAAATGAGGCTTAGGTGCTGGTGCTTGCCAGGGCAAGCACTGTCTGAATGCTGCCAGCTGCGGTGCAGCCATATGTGTACACAATGGCCGGGCGCGTTCTCTCTCACTAATATATCCAGAAGTGTGTAATAATGTAAGAATCGAGAAGGAGCTGAGAATGTCACCACGTGTAATGTATGTGGTACAGTTCATATAGCGTCTTGTGCTTGTGTGCGATGAAAATACATGAGACACAGGTTTGATATAGAAAAGTCTTGTATTACTTCATACAAGTTGGCAAAAATAGTCACACAGTTTGCAGACACAGAAGCAGGAGACACAGCAGGCCAGAGTAATCTAAGCTCAGCAATCACTCTCCACAACAGGTTCAGGATCTTCTTCTCTGTTACCGTAAGTCCATGCAAACGTGGGTCTTTCAAAGAGCAGGGTTCAGAGTCCACAAGTGCTTCAGAGTTCCTCAGTAGGAATAGCTGGAGTACAAGGTCCAAGGCTTTAGGAGTCAGGTCACAGGTTCACTGCAGGCTAGATTCTGAAGCACTGATTGCTCAGCTGTGGCTGCTTAAGAAGCAAAAGGAGAGAATCAGGGCGGGAACATGCAAGCTGGAAACTCCATTTTGACTGAGGGCAAGATAGCTGCAGCAAGACAGAAAGTAAAATGGCTGACGAACAAACTGAGTTTCAGGAACATGTACACAGAACCTTACATTACTCCCCCCTTAGGGACAACCTCCGGATGACCTCAGGCCAGGCTTGTGTGGGTACCTCTGATGAAACTGACGGAGCAAGCGAGGAGCATTAACGTTATTGACTGGTTCCCATGAGTTGTCCTCCACTGGGTAGCCCTGCCATTTAATCAGATATTGTAACTGATTTCTATACAACCTGGAATCTAAAATCCTTTCCACCACAAATTCTTCCTGACCATCGACTAGCACTGGGTCAGGGCAAGGAGAAGAACGTCCAGGAAACGTATTGGGTGTCGCAGCCTTTAGTAGGGATACATGAAAGACAGGGTGAATTCTCATAGTTCTGGGCAGTTGAAGACGACAAGCAACGGCACTTATAATTTTACTGATTTTATAGGGTCCAATGTACTTATGTCCCAACTTAGACGATGGAATCCTTAACTTAAGATTTCTGGTTGACAGCCAGACCAAGTCTCCTACCTTGAAAGCTGGTGCAGGTTTACGAAATTTATCTGCTGCTTTCTTGTACCTTTCCTGAGCCGATTCCAGATTCTCCTTTAGAAGATCCATATTCTTCTGTAAAGACGTGATTCTTTCAGCCACTGCTGGTAAAGGCGTTTCTATGGGAAATCGTGGTAGAATGTTAGGATGATAACCTAGATTAGAGTAAAAAGGAGACTGCTTAGTGGAGGCACTCTGAGAGTTGTTATACGAGAACTCAGCTAATGGAAGTAGATCCACCCAATCATCCTGTAGGTGGCAGATAAAGCAGCGGAGATACTGCTCCAGGGTTTGATTGGTTCGTTCGGTCTGTCCATTAGTCTGAGGATGAAAAGCAAAAAGAAAGGTTTACTTTAATGTCCAATGCTGCACAGAAATTTTGCCAAAACCTAGAAGTGAATTGCACCCCTCGATCCGAAATAACCTCATCCGGTACTCCATGTAACCGAAACACATCTTTAATCATCAAATCTGATGTCTGTTTTGCAGTGGGTAAGCCGACACAAGGGATAAAATGAGCTGCCTTTGTTAGACGGTCAACCACCACTAGAATGGTGTTCTTCCCTTGAGAGGTTGGTAACTCCACAATGAAGTCCATAGAAATGGATCCCCACGGGCGGGACGGGGTGGGAAGAGGCTGTAACAGACCAGTTGGTGAGGAGCGAGGTGTTTTGCATCTTGCACAGACTTCACATGAAGTGACATAGTTTAAAACATCCTTCCTGCAAGTGGGCCACCAAAAGAAACGAGAGAGAAATTCCTGTGTCTTTAGAATTCCTCTATGCCCAGCTATCTTGGAATCGTGAATGAGTTGCAATACTCTCAATCTGACTGTTTCAGGAATATACAGGCGTTGTCCCTGAATCCACACACCATTCTTAAAGACAAGACTTACGTCCCTTGGGGGTTGTGCCAAAAAGGAATCCGCATGGTATGCTTCCTTGATGTCCTTAAGTAGGTCTTGATTATGAATTACTCCTAGGAATCTAGAGTCAGGAAGAATAGTCTTAGGAGGAGTAATTGGACGTGTCTCTGCTGAGTAAATCCTAGAGAGTGCATCAGCCTTTCCATTGCGCGATCCTGGTCTATAAGAAATGATAAAATTAAATTGGTTTAAGAAAAGATTCCAGCGAGCCTGGCGAGGAGTCAGGCACTTAGCCGACCTGATAAACTCAAGGTTACGATGGTCTGTCAGGACGACTATTTGCTGTGCAGCTCCCTGAAAAAGGTGTCTCCATTCTTTGAAGGCGGCAATAATGGCCAACAACTCTCTATTGCCCACATCGTAGTTCCTCTCAGCCGAAGACAACTGCTGGGAAAAGAAGGCACAGGGATGCAAGACATTCTTCTCACCTGTTCTCTGAGAGAGTATAGCTCCAACGGCACAGTCTGAAGCATCCACCTCTATTATGAAGGCAAGCTCGGGGTTGGGATGTACTAGGATAGGTGCAGTGGTAAATTTATCTTTTAGACGGGAAAATGCTTCCTGGGCTTGGGGAGTCCAGGAGAACCTAGACTCTTTCCGGGTAAGTTGGGTGATAGGTGACACTACCTCAGAGAAATTTCTAATGAAACGTCTATAGAAGTTGGCAAACCCGATGAAGCGCTGTACCTCCTTCACATTTCTAGGACTTGGCCAATCCTTGATGGCTTGGGTTTTGCTTCCATCCATACTAATTCCTTGTGTAGACAGTACATACCCCAGAAATTGAATTTCGGTCCTATGGAATTCACACTTTTCAAGTTTGATGTAAAGATGATTTTGTCTTAGACGTTCCAAGACCATTCTCACATGTCCATGATGTTCCTCTGTGGAGTTAGAAAAAATTAGAATATCATCCAAATAAATTACCACGAATGTATCTAGGAGATCCCTGAAGATGTCATTCACCAAGTGTTGGAAAGTGGCTGGGGCGGTACTCAGACCAAAAGGCATAACTAGATATTCAAAGTGTCCATAGCGTGACCTGAATGCAGTCTTCCATTCATCCCCAGGTCTAATACGGACTAAGTTATAGGCCCCACGAAGATCTAGTTTAGAGAAAATTTTGGCATGTCGCACTCTCTCCAATAACTCAGGGATTAAAGGCAATGGATAACGGTTTCTAATAGTAACCTTATTGAGTTCCCTATAGTCTACGCATGGTCTCAGAGATCCATCTTTCTTCTTTACAAAGAAGATGGGTGCACCTGCAGGAGATGAAGAGGGGCGTATGAAGCCCTTGGCTAGATTTTCGTCTATGTAATCCTTTAAAGCCTTTAGCTCGGGCCCCGCCAGGGGGTAGATCTTACCAAAAGGTATCTCCGCTCCAGGCAATAATTCAATTGGACAATCATATGGACGGTGAGGAGGAAACTGGTCAGCGTTCTTCTTGTCACATAAATCCACATAGTCCTGGTATACAGCTGGTAGTTCAGGGACTGACATGGTTCCTTTAGGAACAGAGCAAGCTGAAACTTTTGGACTCATCTGTTTCTCTGGAAAGTGTAATTCCTTGGTCTCCCAGTTAATGGTAGGATTCTGAGCCTGCAGCCATGGTAGCCCTAGAATAATGGGAAAGTGGGGAGAAGAGATAAGCATAAAGGACAGTTTTCTTGATGATCTTTACCCATAAGAACCCTCAAAGGCTCTGTTTCCTGATCCACTGGTCCAGAGGTCAGCAGGGAGCCATCCACAGTTTCCATCTGTACTGGAGTAGCCTTCTTCACTGAACGTATCCCCTGTTTCAGAGCAAAGGAGACATCCATAAAATTTCCACTTGCCCCTGAGTCGATCATAGCAGAGCTAGACACCCAAGCTGAGTCAACCCAGAGTTTGATGGAAAGAAAGCAATGAGAATTGTTTTTCTTACAACTCAGCTGGGACACCGCTGAGGAAACTTGAAAAATGGCAGCGTTTACACAGTCAACGTCCTCAGAGGTAACGGAGTTTAAGTCCGAGAAATCAAGATCTGTTGCTGCAGATCTCTCTGGAGCCTGAGGCTCGGACCTGACAGATCCCCTCTCGCAACACTCACAATGAATGAGTGCTGCAGTAGTCTTACGAGAACGGCTGGGGCAGTTTATAATGAAGTGCCCTGACTTACCACAATAGAAACATAGATTCTCCTTAAAACGATGTTCCTTGCGTGCATCACTAACCCGTCGTTGTAAAGAGTCTACCTGCATGGGTTCAGGTTCAGGTTCCCGTGTAATCCTACTCAAAGGTTCCTTAGCTGGAGAGGAAGGTAGGAAAAGGTTAGTGCGATTGCTTTCGAACCATCTCTCTTGCCTGCGTTCAGTCAGATGAGTATCAATACGGATGCAGTAGTTAATAAAGTCACCTAACGCAGTGGGAGGGTCGGCACGAGCAAGTTCATCCTTAATCAGTGGAGATAACCCCTTTCGAAAAATAGATTTTTTGGCGGAACTGTCCCAGGTGGTATCAAGGGCCCATCTCCTGAACTCCAAGGCATATTCAGCTACCGAGTGCTTACCTTGGCGCAAAGCTAACATGGCTGCTTCAGCTGTTGCACCTCGATTGGGGTCATCAAACACCTGCCCCATGGCTGAAATAAAAGCATCAAGGTGATTCAAACAATCATCCTCAGTCTCAATCAGAGGGTTTGCCCACATCAAAACCTTGTTGGTAAGCAACATAATTATAGTAAGCACCTTAGATCGTTCAGTGGGAAATTGTGAAGCATGTGCAGAAAAAAAAAAATTGCATTGATTAATAAATCCCCTGAATTTCTCACGTTCACCGCCAAAACGAAAAGGGGGCAACTTGGGAATCCCAGAACTCGGGGCTACGGCAGGAGCCTGGACTCGCTCTTCTAGAACCTCAATCCTGGCTCGCAAATCCTGGGCAGTCTGTCCAAACACTTGCAAATTGTGATTAGTGAGGTCCTGTAGGCTTGAAAAACGGGTCTTTATATTCTGCAAATCTGCAAGGATATTATCAGTCACTCCGCAAAGTTCCTTTATGCGGGCCTCCATTTTCCAGATCTTTTAAGACAGGAGTACTGGAATGGTTGTGAGAAGTCACAACCACTATCATCACAGAAAGTTCACCCGGACATCTGATATCCACAGTTACAGCAGACAAAAAAGAGAAAAGAAAAAAAAAAAAAAAAAAAACAATAGTGTTTACCTGTGGTAACACTGCAGAAAAAAAAAAACTTAAGGGAATTGCTCACCTGGAATGGTTGTGAGAAGTCACAACCACTGTCATCACAGAAAGTACAACCGGACATCCGATATCCACAGTTACAGCAGACACAGCCTTTCCAGACCCAGCAGACACTAACGTTTTGGCTTCAGAATCTTGTAATGTATGTGGTACAGTTCATATAGCGTCTTGTGCTTGGGTGCGATGAAAATACATGAGACACAGGTTTGATATAGAAAGTCTTGTATTACTTCATACAAGTTGGCAAAAATAGTCACACAGTTTGCAGACACAGAAGCAGGAGACACAGCAGGCCAGAGTAATCTAAGCTCAGCAATCACTCTCCACAACAGGTTCAGGATCTTCTTCTCTGTTACCGTAAGTCCATGCAAACGTGGGTCTTTCAAAGAGCAGGGTTCAGAGTCCACAAGTGCTTCAGAGTTCCTCAGTAGGAATAGCTGGAGTACAAGGTCCAAGGCTTTAGGAGTCAGGTCACAGGTTCACTGCAGGCTAGATTCTGAAGCACTGATTGCTCAGCTGTGGCTGCTTAAGAAGCAAAAGGAGAGAATCAGGGCGGGAACATGCAAGCTGGAAACTCCATTTTGACTGAGGGCAAGATAGCTGCAGCAAGACAGAAAGTAAAATGGCTGACGAACAAACTGAGTTTCAGGAACATGTACACAGAACCTTACACCACGGACCAGAGACAGACCAAAAGTTAAAGGGTTTATTTACAGGGGAGAGTATCTCCTCGCAGGGAGAAGCAGTAGGAGTTAAATGGACAGAGAAAACGTAATTTCAAAAATATAGTTAAGCTAGGCAAGATTAACCAACAGTTCAGCCAAACAACAGAAGAAGAAAAAGGGTATTCTGGGAAACTTATCAGTTCGATGAAACCTTGATTGAAGAGGTCATCTTCTCCAATGTAGGCACCGTCAACAGCGGCACTTATGGACTCCAAAGTCTCTCTCTTATTCTTAGAAACAACAGGAAAACTCGGGTTGAAACGGGAGACAGGAGGAATGCTGTGGAACTGAGTATGTCCTGCTCCGAGGCTCTATGTGTCAGGCTAACAGTCTCTCCGCAGAAACGATGATGCGCAAGCTGAAAAGCCTCTCTGGAACACTCACGGGCTACGGCATGTCACTGGGGAAAATAGGGGCTGCGCGTATGGGTTACTGTCTCTGTACTTTCCTGCGGGAAGGCTCCTCCGGTCATTGGGGCTTCCACATTCACGCGCTCACAGGTAGCACTCCCTATGTCATGTATTACTAAGTCAGAGCACTGGACGGGAGTACCCCCTCTTTACTGCGGCACAAGGATGCCGCCTTCACTCTCTGTGACGCGCGCTGCTCTGCGCACGCTGCTTTTGCGCCTTCCGCCCTTCTAGCTTCCGGTTAACCGCCCCCGTATGTCCCTCACATCTCCAGGCGGTCACATGGTGTGTTCGGTCCCGGTTAATCAATCTTCCCCCCGGCAACCCTGCTGCCCCACCATATGGTTCCAGACATGGAGCAAGGGAGGTAACCTCCATCTATCTGTTCTTGCTCTTCGCCCCCTTACATTACCCCTCTCTTTTTCCTCGCCATTCCACGGGCTAGAGCTTCTGGAGTTCTCGTTGACAGTCCTCCAATCCCTGCAGGAGTAGGAGTTTCAGTTGTGGCGGGAGGAAAGGGAGTCAGACTTACTCCCGTTGTGATGTCAGTTTCAGGCACCAGCCCTGTTTACGTACCCCCTGTGGGAAGTTAGGGGTCCTCCTCGTCATCCAAATCAACATCTATCACTGGAACAGCCTGGGGAGGCGCAGGTACTTCTGGTACTGGTTCAGGATCTCGAGACAGACATGGGCGCAACATATTTCGATGCAGTGTGCGAGTGGGGGCCCCTTCCTCTGCTTCTGGCTGAACCTCATATACAGGACCTTTAACACTAAGTCGACGCTTCACCCGGTACGGACTTTTCTCCCACCGATACTTCAGTTTGTTGTGTGGGCGTTTTTCTCTCACTAAGACTCGGTCTCCAGGCCATAGGGCTGTCCCCTTTTGAGGAGTGACTTGGGGATGCTCAAGCTCCTGTAGCCAGTTCTGCACTAGTCGATGGAGAGTCAATAGCCGACGACGGTGTTCTCGAACCCAGGAGTACACCCCCATCCATGGGTAGTCCTCCTCGGGTTCTAACTCCAACTCAGTCAACTCTTTCCCGGGCCATCCGAAGAACAGAGAGTAGGGTGTGAAGCCGGTGGCGCTGTGCTTCCAATTGTTATATACCCACACCAGCTCAGGGATGAATTCAGTCCATCTTGCCTTTTGGTTCTCTTCCAGGGTTTGCAGCATTTGAACCAGGGTGTGTTAAATCTCTCACAAGCTCCGTTCCCCTGTGGGTGGTAGGGTGTGGTTCAGTACTTATTGATCTTATAGAACTGATGTAGCTCCTCCATCACTCTCCCAAGAAAGCAGGCCCCCTGATCGGAGTGGATATACTTGGGGCACCCGTACACTTGAATGAAATACTTGCAGATGGCGTGAGCAGCAGACTCGGCAGTTTGATCCCGCGTGGGTGTCACGACGGCAAACTTTGTAAAGTGATCTATCATTGCTAGACAGTGCTCATAGCCTTGATGCGCTGGCCCGATCATCAGGTAGTCTATGGCCAACAGATCCAAAGATCCAGAATCTTTCACAGTCTGCGTGGGAGCCCGCTGTTCAGGTGGTTTGACCAGTTCACAGCTCCGGCACTGCTGACAGACTCCTTCCACGACATTCCTCCTCAGATTGGAATGGTAAAACTCATATAGTCCCATCGAATGGATAAAATCTGTCTTGGCTCGGTCTTGTTTGGACATTGGCACTTGCCAGTAACCACTGGCCAGATCTAGCGTGGAAAAGTACCTGTCATTCCCTAATGCCAACAGTGACTCCTCTATCCTTGGCAATGGATACGAATCTCGCACCGTGCAAGCGCTGAGTCGGTGGTAATCCACACAGAAGCGTAAGGACCCATCCTTCTTTCGCACCAGGGCTATTGGAGCAGCCCATGGACTCTGACTCTCACCAATTACTCCCTTCTTTAACATCTGTGACAGCATTCCCTTCACTTCCTGATACATTTGCGGGGGTATCTGGCGATACCATTCCCAGATGGGTGCCGCATACCCGCTGGGTATCTCATGGGTAATCGCAGTGGTGCATCCAAAGTCGTCTTCGTTCTTAGCGAACACCTCCTGATATTTTCCAAACAAGGCCTCCACCCAGGGAACTTGTTGAGGGGTCAGTTCCGAAAGCTCTGCTAGCATGTCTTCCAATATCTGTCGCCCTTCTTGCAGCAATCTGGGGTCTGGAGCCGCTTCAGCCTTCACCATCACCAGCCAAAGGTCTTCTGGCTTTGCGGTCAACTGTACTGATTCAGATGGAACCAACTCGTTGGGCATGCCTAAGATTTGAGCTACTTCACGCCGGAGGGGTTAAGTTATGTCATTTTCCCCCAAATTTACACAGCGCACGAGAACAGTCCCATCCCTCACCGTAGCTAAGGTCCGTGCGACCAATATTCCCGACGGCAGCTGATCAGCCTTGCTGGGTTCTTCTACCCCCTCCAGGGGAATACTAGCTCGGACAGGCAAGGAAAGCATGGTCCTTCAAGGGTCAACACTCGATTGACAGATTACTTTGATTACTTTGCCAAGTGCCTTCCTGTCGCTGTAGGTTTCCTGGGCCTGGGCTGTCTGTATCAGTTGCTGGAAGACCTTCTTTTGGGGAGTTCAATCGCTCCATTGTTATAGGAATTGTTCTGTGGACTCGTTGAAGAGAAGACTCCCGAGATCTTTTAGCACATTCATCCACCAGTACTACTCCCCTTCTCCCCACATCTTTACTGCAGACCTCTATATTCATCCATACCAACCCTGCGACCGGGATGGGCAAGTGGTTTGCTGCTGTGAGTTTTATCACTGGGCCCCATTCTGGCAGCAGCGCCTCCGTGAAGTGTCGGCGAAAATATCCCTCAGGCATGGTGGTGACCTGTGAGCCGATGTCTACTAGGCAACGCACCACTCTTCCATTTATTTTGGCCCAGACCAAGGGGCATGTGGAAACAAGGCAGGTGGGACTTCTACTACTCCTTCTCCAATTTTCACGCTTCGGGCGGTGTCCCTCGGGCTCAGAGCCACCTAGTTTAATGGATGTCGCGAGGATGGTCGGCTCTACTGAGGACACCACCGGGCAATGTGGCCAGGTTCTCCGCAGGTGTAACTTGTAAGTGGACCTCTTCTTCGGGGGGCACCAGTCTCACGCCGAGAGGCAGTCTCCCTGTCATGCACCAGTGAGCCGGACTCCACTGTCGGGGTTCTCTTTGACGCCGCCATTTCTTCATGAACCTGTCTAATTTCTTTCTTCAGGTCTTCGATCCACTGAGGGGCAGCGTCCGTGGTGGCAGTTACCTCCCCGCTCCGTACCTTTCCCACTGGCAGTACCACTCCCTGCTCTTGCTCGCACGTGCGTGCCACACTCCCGACCTTGGAGAATGTCATATCTGGCTTTACCCGCATGCGGTCTCGCAGGGCCTGTTTCATCAGCACATCATGCAAGCATGTCACCAGTTGGTCTCGCAGCACAACGTCAATTGACCCTATTTCTACGCCATCCTTCCATATGATGGCAGTATGGAGCTCCTGCAGGGCATTCATAAACTGCATCACGGTCTCCCCTTCTCTTTGCACCTGGTGAAACAGTCGCATGCGCAGTTCCCCTAGGTCAGTGGGGTCTCCATGCGTCTCCTCAAGGATGCGTAGGACTTTGTCCAGGGTATCCCTTGCACTGGGGGACCTAAGCATGACAGAGTCTTGAGCCTCCCCCTCCAGGGCCATCACTGCAATCTCTGCCTCCAGGGACGGTGTCATGGGGTGCAACCGCATCAGCCCCCGAATGCGCTCCGTCCAACTCCACATTACATTGTTCCCAGAAAACTTTGGCAAATTATTTAACATGGCTCCCAAGGAAAGGCTAGATCTGGGGCCTCCCCCAACTGCTTGGTCTGCCCCTTCTGTGCCGTCGTGTGACATCCTGCCGACTACGCCAAGTGTAATAATGTAAGAATCGAGCAGGAGCTGAGAATGTCACCACGGATCAGAGACAGACCAAAAGTTAAAGGGTTTATTTACAGGGGAGAGTATCTCCTCGCAGGGTGAAGCAGTAGGGGTTAAACTGACGGAGAAAACGTAATTTCAACAATATAGTTAAGCTAGGCAAGATTAACCAACAGTTCAGCCAAACAACAGAATAAGAAAAAGGGTATTCTGGGAAACTTATCAGTTTGATGAAACCTTGATTGAAGAGGTCGTCTTCTCCAACATAGGCACCATCAACAGCGGCACTTGTAGTTTCCAAAGTCTCTCTGTTAGAAACAACGGGGAAACTGTGGGGTTGAAATGGGACACAGGAGGAACGCTGTGGAACTGAGTATCTCCTGCTCCGAGGCTCTACGTGTCAGGCTAACAGTCTCTCCATAGAAATGAAGATGCGCAAGCTGAAAAGCCTCTCTGGAACACTCAGGGGCTACGGCCTGTCACCAGGGGAAAATAGGGGCCGCGCGTACGGGTTACTGTCTCTGTACTTTCCTGCGGTAAGCCTCCTCCGGTCACCGGGGCTTCCGCGTTCACGCGCTCACAGGTAGCACTCCCTATGTCACGTTTTACTAAGTCAGAGCACTGGACGGGAATCCCTTCTTTACTGCGGCGCAAGGATGCCGCCTTCACTCTCCGTGACGTGCTCTGCTCTGCCTGCGCTGCTTTCGCTCCTTCCGCCCTTCTAGCTTCCGGTCCGCCGCCTCCGCACGTCCCCCACATCTCCTGACGGTCACATGGTGTGTTCGGTCCAGGTCAATCAGTCTTCCCCCAGCAACCCTGCTGCCCCACCATATGGTTCCGTACATGGAGCAAGGGAGGTAGCCTCCTTCTGTCTGTTATTGCTCTTCACCCTCTTACAAGTGCCGCAAGCGGCATCAGAGGAAAGGAGACAGGAATGTACCCAGCCACTGCGAGTGTGCATGGCCGCACACACGCCGGCAGCAGACTGTGCTCACACTGTTAATCAAAAGCAGAGGAAGGTCCCAGTATGTAAACGAGGAGGTGTAGTGGTGCACCAACCTATGGCCATGCGAAGAGTGCACCAAAGCTTCCAGATTTGCATATGAATTAAAAGGTATTTTCTCAGACACTGTAGCAGCAACAGGTATAATGCTAGTATGGTTGTTATAGTGGCCAAGTCCCATACAACATTGTATAGCCTATTAAAAATGCATTTTGGGCGTGATGGACTCCCTTTAACAGCTGAATTACCCATAATAAAAAAACATACTTTCCTCTCTGACCAGTTGTCACGGGTGTGTCGCGGCGGAGATCGTCGCAATTGCACACCCTGACTTCGCACAGCTGAGTTTCTGGTGCTGGGTGTTTTTCGGCACTGAGGGAGTTAATTCTTTCTCTCTCGGTGCTGGACTGACCAGCCTCGCCCAGCTGCGTTTGATGTTTTGTTAATTAGCTTCCTTCATATACCTGCTGGTCTGCTGGGGAAGTAGCCGGTGAAAGCATTCATTCAGACCAGCAGAGCGGATCGTTTCTGAGAAGACTTAAGCTAAGAGAGCCTGTTGTGGTTTTTCCTCTCCTCGCTTATTGTTTATCTCCTTTACCTTTTGTGTTCCTCTGTAGTGGAAGTTTTGTATGCAAGACAGTGTTTTCTTTACCCCTTGTCTGTTTCGTTTGTCTAAGACTGTGTGTAAGCTGTGACCTGCCCATTTCCTGTGGTGGTAATCAGGGTCCTTCTCAGGACTAGATTACAGTGGTCAGGGATCTACAGGAGACAGGGTTACGCTGGTGGCCTGGACCTCTGTACCATTAACAGTACCTCCAGGTAGAGGGACTAGTCAGGACCCCAGTTCAGGGTCAGCTTAGACCCCGTCCACCTCTATCCAGAGACAGCGTGACACGTACACAGTATAGACCCACAATTCATAGGATATTATGTCAGGTAAGACATTGCTGGCAGATACTATGTATACATGTTGATATTTTCTATATATGTAATATAGAATGTCGTCACATTAGATATAGGTTACTATCATAGAATATATCTGTTATACGTCGTGACACCAGTTCTCTGATGTTCCTGCTGTGTCACCCAGCAATCAAAAGATTATTATCATGTCTTGTGACGCTGCAGTCAATCGGAGGACGCTGATCGGCTGCAGCCTTTGAATACTCCATCCGAGTTAAAGGGCTTGGGTGATCAATATCCCCATGATTGTGGAGCCTACTGAAACAGACTAAAGCCCCCGTCACACTAAGCGAGATCGCTAGCGAGATCGCTGAAGCGTCACCGATTTTGTGACGCAACAGCGACCTAGCCAGCGATCTCGCTTAGTGTGACACGCAGCAACGACCAGCCCCCCTGCTGGGTACCGCTGATCGTCATTGAAGGCCCTGGACCATTTTTTCATTGTTGGTCTCCCACTGGCCAGCGCGCATCGCTGCATGTGACAACATGAGACCTCCCAGCGCATACAGCAGAAGCTGGGAGCTGGTATCTAGGGTACATATCGGGTAACTAAGCACCGCGCATTGCTTAGTTACCCGATGTGTACATTGGATACCAGCTCCCAGCGCGTACCACAGAAGCTGGGAACTGGTACCTAGGGTACATATCGGGTAACTAAGCACCGCGCGGTGCTTAGTTACCCGATGTTTAGCCTGGATACCAGGGTACTCGCTGGTCCTGATCGCTGCTGAGTCTGCCTATGTGACAGCTCACCAGCGATCAGCTAATGATGTCCCAGCGATCCCATCCACGTCGTATCGTTGGTGGGATCGCTGGGACATTGAAGAGTGTGACGGGACCCTAAGGGACCTTTTTAAACATTTAGAAAGCCTTTGCAGGTGATTTTTGTTAATTATTCTAATTTACTGAGATAATAACTTTTGGGTTTTCATTGGCTGTAAGCCATAATCATCAACATTAACAGAAATAAACACTTGAAATAGATCACTCTGGGTGTAATGACTCTATATCATACATGAGTTTCACTTTTTGTATTGAAGAACTGAAATAAATTAACTTGTTGATAATATTCTAATTTAGGGAGAAGCACCTGTATAATGAGAAATGACTTTTCGTTTAAATCAGGCTTTTTTTATTCAATTTTTTTAACTAATGTTTTTCTCCATATCATGATCTATATAAAAAAAATAAATAAAAATCTTGCAATTCTCATACTGGCCACTGGAGCTTTATTAGACTGTAACTTATAACTCTGGAATGCTTATGTCGTGACCACGCACCACAATTGTGGGTTACCAGGGCAATGGGGTACTCAGAGCCGAGCCCATGGAAGTCTATGGGGTTGTCACAGGTAGCGGTGGCTCGGTCTGTGGCCCTGGCGGTCAGGCGTATGTTGGGGGGTATATTTACAGGGGATAGATTTATATACAGTTCGTGACGCCACCTGTAGTTTCCTGATCACTAAGACCAGCGCTGCTGTAGATCTCTGAGGGGATGGTGAGGCAGCTAGATGTCAGGTCCCCTACAGGTGGGACTCTTCCCTCAGGTCGATAATTATGATAGGGTTGTGCAGGGGTGCAATTGAATAACACAGTCTCACACATCAGCGTCTTTCCATACCTTTTACTTCAAGTTGTTCAGGCAGGTCCCAGGGAGGCTGATCCAATGGAGGATGTGTTTCGAGGTAGCAGCTGAACAAGTTAGGGGCCTCCTTTACTTTCAAAATGGTGATGAGTCCAACCAGCATAAAGCGTAGTTCCCTCTATAAACTCCAGCTATTTCAAAGCTGTACTGCCCGGTCAGTTTTGTGGTCGGAGCCTTCCTATGAGAGAGCTGAGTTCCTATTCTTGTCGTGCACGGACTCAAGGTTCTCACTCCCCTGACCCAGTTACGTACCGACACTCCAGGGCTGCTTTCTGTTACCTAAGGTCCAGTAAGCCTCTGGTTTTTCTACCACTATGCATGAAGCTATAGTGATCCTTCGGTCCCCAGTGACCGGTGACAATGTGCAGGACTTCTCCAATCCTATAGCACGTCTGAATTCCTACCACTGTGCCCTTCGCCTTGTCCGCGCTTGTAGCATAAGCACTCCACACTTCCACAGGTTATATAGGTCAATCCCTTTCTTACTTCTTTCCAGAGCTTGTTGACAGAATCTCAGTATTCCTCTAGGCAGGAGCACGTCTCTGAACCTTCACTGTCCTTGGGACAGGAGACTGAAGTATCCGTAACTCACTCTTCCTTCTCAATAGATGTCTCAGTATGTCTGTCAGTGGGGCACAGCTCTGACCAGGCTGAGGTGATCTGGCTCACCTTTACTGGCCTCCACTTACTGAACTGCACACAGGTGGAATGACTCAGTCCCTGAGCCACCCGAGCTAGACTCTGCTCCTTCCTCCCTCCAGACTAGACTGACTGGATCCTGACTGAATGAGCCTATATATCCTGTGGGTGTGTCTAAGTGTGTGGTGGAGTGAATGTTTATTGAGCATTGAACTGCTACTTCTCCACACATCCTCCAGGGTACTGCGTGTGCCTTCACACCAGGGCTACACACTTAAACATGAAGTAGTGTGACAGTTTTATACCAAATATGTGTACTTTTTTTTACATAAATAAATATATTTATTAGTTTAATATGTTTTTCATTTTTCATTTATTTTGTGATATTTTTTATACATTCTTACAATTATTTTTTACTTAGTTGTCGTATGGGACTTTTACTTTTTTTTTTTTACTTTGATCACAGGTATAATATATTGCAATGCATCATACAGTACATGCATCATTATTACACTGACAGAGGTCTCTTAGTTCATGCTCCTGTCATGGTCTTTCAGGATTGATGTAGCTGGCAGGCCCAGATGTCATCATGACGACCTCTTGTTGCCATGACAACGATCGGGCCCTAGCTACGATATTAAGGGGGCGTCGATTGGACAGGAGAGGATGTCCCTCTCTCTCCTAGCCTCATAAATGTTGCTATCGATGTCACTCGCAGCATTTAGGGGGTGTAGTACAGCGGTAACACCTTATGCAGTGATGAGGCAGTGACCCAGCAAAGTTCAAAGTAAAAGTCTCTTTAATGTTTAACTCACAAATAATGCACAGCACACGATATCCTCCGGATCGCAGCCGGGAACCATATCCTCTGGATTACAGCCAATAAACACGCCAGTCCACCTCCTGAGACCAGTTGTCGTGGGTAACTACACCGCTGTGTACGGTGTGGGTGTCAGGCTATTCAGCTGCCTCGGCTGTTTGTCTCTGCTGGCCTGTTTTGCCTCACACAGGTGGAGCTATGCAGAGAGGACTGCTCTGCACTCCTCCAAACACCAAATTGACACTGACCCTGAACTTGACTCACCCAAACGCTATAATGCAGGGTTTTTAACTAGAATCTGTGGCCATGGTGTGTAGCCCTGGTGTGAAGGCACACGCAGTACCCTGGAGGATGTGTGGAGAGATAGCAGTTTAATGCTCAATGAACATTCATTCCAAAACGCACTTAGACACGCCCACAGGTATATAGTCTAGTCACATGCAGCAGAAGTCAGTCTGTTTCCTGTCTTCGGACAGCAGAGACAAGTCAGTCTAGCCTGGACTCGAAGGAGTCAGGAAGTGCAGTCTGTGCAGTAAGAGAGAGGAGTGAGCTGCAGATATACTTCAGTCTCCTGTCCCAAGGACAGTGAAGGTTCAGAGACGTGCTCCTGCCTAGAGGATTACTGAGAGTCTAGCAACAAGCTCAAGAAAGAAGTTTAAGAAAGGGACTGACTTTTATAACCTTTGAAGTGAGGAATGCTTATGCTACAAGCGCGGACAAGGCGAAAGGCACAGTGGTAGGAATTCTGAGTGCTATAGGATTGGAGAAGTCCTGCACATTGTCACCGGTCACTGGGGACCGAAGCATCACTATAGCTTCACGCATAGTGGTAGAAGAACCAGAGGCTTACTGGACCTTAGGTAACAGCAAGCAGCCCCTGGAGTGTCGGTACGTAACTGGGGTCAGGGGGAGTGAGAACCTTGAGCCTGATCAGCAAGAATAGGAACTCAGCTCTCTCACAGGAAGGCTCCGACCACAAAACTGACCGGGCAGTACAGCTTTGAAATAGCTGGAGTTTATAGAGGGAACTACGCTTTATGCTGGTTGGACTCATCATTGTGAAAGTAAAGGAGGCCCCTAACTTGTCCAGCTGCTACCTCAAAACACATCCTCCATTGGATCAGCCTCCCTGGGACCTGCCTAACCATCTTACAAGTAAAAGGTATGGAAAGACGCTGATGTGTGAGACTGTGTTATTTGATTGCAACCCTGCACAACCCCACCATAACCATCGACCTGAGGGAAGAGTCCCACCTGTAGGGGACCCGACATCTAGCTGCCTCACCATCCCCTCAGAGATCTACAGCAGCGCTGGTACAAATTACCAGAGACTACAGGTGGCGTCACGAACTGTAAATATATCTATCCCCTGTAAATATTCCCCCAACATACGCCAGACCGCCAGGGCCACAGACCGAGCCACCGCTACCTGTGACATCCCCATAGACTTTCATGGGCTCGGCTCTGAGTACCCCATTGCCCTGGTAACCCACAATTGTGGTGGCGGGTCGACACAATGGGCCACATGGAAAACCCGGGCTGGGAATGAAACGGACTGCAATACTACCATCTGCAGTCTGTTTCAGAACACCAAAACCCAGAGCAGGTTTTCACTAAATCTGCCTATACTCACTTTTTTTCTGCATTGCAACCACAGCTACTCGTGTAACTGCAATGCACTCTCATGGCCTCATTATGCCTCCGTGCGCATCCTGGGGGAACATACAGCGACCCTTACATGTAACACCAGTCACTGCCTCACAGGAGTTAAACAGCCGGAGCAGTGCGGGCACCACTCCTGGCAGTGACAGCTGGAGCTCAGCTGTCACATAAGCCCAGATCCCGGCACAGCTCCTATGCCCGCATGTTAGCCAAGGCGTACCTATACGTCAAAGGTACAGAATCCCTATCCAACCATGATGTATAGGAACATCAAAGGTGGTGACGGGTTAAAACGTTACTGTCATTTTAATTTTTGTTCCATAAATCAATAGTGTACATAACATGAAAATTAGCAACTGTGTTATTACACAGTTTTTTGTCAGATAAATAATTTCTTTTTCCTCCTGCGCTGATTGTTTTATTTTCAATTATATGGGTAAAACATGTTTTCAGTGAATGTAGATTTTAATATTACTAAGATAGGAAATGACAGCTGGTGTTTATAACATTATATGGAGAAAGGAGGAGGGAAGATGAAGAGGGAGAAGCTAAAGGCAGATAGACATTCTGCTAATAGCAAAAAAAAACAAGGATAGCCAGCTCACCGGCTCTGCTCCCCCAGCACCGATTATTCCATAGGACTTCCAGCTCACACTTTGGCTTTTACAGGCAACCCATATCTATAAGAAAAAAACTTCCAATTAAAATATAATTGCCTTTATTGCCTTTATTAAAAGATCCATTAAAACATCAGCATGGCAGGATAATAACACATTTTGTTGACAGTTTTTGACCTTTGGTCTTAAGGTACTGCCACACTAAACAATCCCGCTAGCGATCACAATAACGACGCATACTAATGCGATCGCTAGCGGGATTGTTTCTATATCGCTAAATGCGGCCACATTTAGCGATATAGTTAACGACGCTATCGCCGTTAGCGATCTTCTTAACGACTTTAGCGGTACAAAAGTACCGCTAAATCGCTAAGAAAAGGTGCCACACAGCGATTAGATACTTACCCAGCGGGAGCGCCAGCGATGAAATAGGGTCCGGAGCGATTCCAGCGACGAGCGAGATCACAGCAGGAAGCTCGTCGCTGGAAGCTGCCGCACTGAACAATATCGCTAACGGGATCGCTAAATAGTGACGTTTTTTAGCGATCTCGTTAGCGATATTGTTTAGTGTGGCATACCCTTTAGTCGTAACCACTTAGTTTCAACTAAGACTAAGTGGTCAAAATGCGTCAACTAAATGTGCTGGTATCATGCCATGCAGATGTTATAATAGAATGAAGGAAATTACATTTCAATCTGAAGTTCCAGTTTTCTTCATATGGATACAGACATTCAGCATTCCGTGTTAAAGGGGTCCTTGGTGATAATAATACATTTTTGTACTGCCCCTGCCCTCATAAACTGTAAAAATGAAATGCCCAATGCACATTATCTTTATAACACTTGTAAATCAGTGTGACAGTAGCTGCTCCTCACTGCTCCCATCTGGGACATTATGTCACACACCTGTGTTCAGCTCCCCACTGTAATAGCCATTCCCATAAGAGGGGATGTGGCCTGCTCCTGTCATTTAGCAGCAGCGCACCCCCTAATAGTGTTGAGCGATACGATACTGCAAATATCGGGTATCGGCCGATATTAGCTGTATCGGGCTTTCGATTCCGAGTACCGATATTTTCGTCATATCGGATACCGGAATCGGATTTGTCACTGTCACTGTGAGTGTCCGTCGGTCGGGTCTGTCAGGAGTCAGCGGCACTTACCTGGCAGAAGATCTCCGGCGGTCACGGGCTGGACTGCTTCATGGCCGCCATCATCTTTCCCCGGCGGTCACGGGCTGGACTGCTTCATGGCCGCCATCATCTTTCCCCGGCGGTCACATGCAGTTTCTCACGATAACTGCAGTGACTGCTGGGTAATCCGGCCGTTAAAGCAGTCAGTCCGATGATGTCACCGCCGGGGAAGCAGGTAATCAGCTGTGCTGCGTCGCGATGACAGGCTCTGCCTGTCATTGCGATGTAGCAGAGCTGGATCGTCGTGGGACTGTCGTTACTATGGACTGCGTCGGACAGGTGGTATACTGTTGGTTTGTTTTTTTTCTTTTTTTACAGGAGATCGATGGCGTCGCAGGAATGAGTGTATAATAAAATTAATGAAAACTGTGTTGTCTCTTTTATTTCATTAAAAGACTTTTTTCTTGCTTTGTCTTTTTTTTATACATTTAATAACTTTGGGATTAATAATGGATCGGTGTCTTATTGACACCTCTCCATTATTAACCGGGCTTATTGTCACCGTGCAATCAACGGTGACATTAACCCCTTATTACCCCACTTGCCACAGCTACAGGGCAGTGGGAAGAGCCGGGTAAAGTGCCACAATTGGCACATCTTTTGATGCGCCAAATGTGGGGCTGCTGTAGCCTGGTATTATCAGGCTGTTGAGGGCCAAATCCATGGGCCTTGACAGTCTTTTAATACCAGGCCGCAGCAGTCTGCATTTTACTTGGCTGGTTAACAAAAATAGGGGGACCCCTACGCCGTTTTTTTTTCGAGGGGATCCCCTATTTTTGTTAACCAGCCAAGATATGCAGACTGCTGTGGCCTGGTATTATCAGGCTGGCAAGGTCCATGGATATTGGATCCTTACCAGTCTGAAAAACCAGGCCTCAGCGGTCTGCTTCATCTGGCTGGTTAACAAAAATAGGGGGGACCCCATGCCATTTTTTATTCGAAGGGAACCCCTATTTTTGTTAATCAGTTCCCTCTGACGTCACTGATTGTGTCCCTGGCTGACCTGAAGTGAAAGTGGAAAGCAATCAATTAAGCTTTCCACTTCCTCTCCTGTCAGCCAGGAGAGGAACTCATTCATTTGGGGGTTTACTGTGAGGCTGCAGCATTAGCTGCGGTCCCTGCAGTAAACATTAACCCTTTCTGAAGGATTACACCGTGGGACCTGACTGTGCATGGGATAGGTAAGAATAATTTTGCTTTTTTATTTTATTTTTATTACAGGAAATGGTTTTTGCAGTCAAATAAAAGATGGTCAAAAACATGTGTCTTTATTTCATTAAAATGATTTTTAATTAAAGTGTGTGTGTTTTATTTTTATTTCATGCAATAGGATTAATAATTGATAGTTGTCTAATTGACAGCTCTCAATTATTAACCTGGCTTAAGGTCACCTTTCAATTGCAATGTGGCTTTAACCCATATTAACCCATTCGCCACCGCTACAGGGCAATGGGAATAGACGGGCAAAGTGCCAGAAAGGGCGAATCTAATTATAGATTTGTCTTTTCTGGGGTGTCTGGGGGCAGATGTTAGTAGCCAGGGGGGGGCAAAAATAATGGTCCCTCTCTGGGCTATTATTATCTGCCCCCATTCGCTGGCTTTGTCTGTCTGGTTGCGAAAATAGGACGGGAGCCCACGCATTTTTTTTAAACAATTTTACACCTCATATATATATATATATATGTCATTGAATTTGTGACACATATATATATATTTATATTTATAGTTCATACACTTCTACATAGTATAATAGCCGCTAATTCAATTGACGGCTTTTGTGAAAATGCAGAACCCGACATGAAATGACACTTGGTGTACATAGGGTTAACCATGTCTTTTCATGTCCTTTGCTATCTGATTTGCACAAACAATTACATCAGTCTATGTGTGCAAAATTTCACACCTGTAGGGGTTAATTAAAGGTGTAAATTCGTAGCAAAAAAGTCCGTTTTTTTACAACGAATTTACACCTTTAATTAACCCCTACAGGTGTGAAATTTTGCACACATAGACTGATGAAATTGTTTGTGCAAATCAGATTGCAAACGACATGAAAATACATGGTTAACCCTATGTACACCAAGTGTCATTTCATGTCGGGTGCTTCTGTCTTTTCACAGAAGCCGGCTTTACCCGGCAATTGAATCAGAGGATATTTTACTATGTAGAAGTGTATAAACTATACATATATGTATATATATGTCACAATGACATGTATATATATATATATATGTATTCTATGTGTGTATATTTAGTGTTTACAAGGAAATAAAGGTTTTTTTTAGTTGCGATATTTTGTTCCCATAGACTTACATGGGACTTCCGGTATCGGAATCGGATATCGGCGATATTTAGTGATATCGGCGATGCCATTCCGATCCAATATTTTTAGATATCGAGCAGTATCGCTCAACACTACCCCCTAATAATGTCTCTTTCACTGCAGAGCTACTAGCAGGGAGCAGGCCACTCCGCCTTCACTTCCCCCTTGTCAGGGGGCTGGTGTAGCATGAGCTTCTCCTCCCTCTCCTCTGGGGCATTACCTCACACACCAGTGTTCAGCTCCCTGCAGTGAGTAACCAGGAGCCTGAGAAGAGGGGACATGGCTGGCTCCTCTTTTAGTAGCAGCCAGCTCCCTAATAATGTCTCCTTCACTGCAGGGCTACTAGCAGGGAGCAGGCTATGTCCCCTCACCTGGGCCTGCAGACAAGGAGACATTATCGGGGGCTGGTGTGACAAGAGCTGCTGTTCACTGCTCACCCTCAGTCTGGGACATTACAAAAGTGTGCAGCTCCTTGCTGTTACTATAAGCCAGTCTCCTGATAATAGCTGTTTCTCTGTAGAGAACATGGTGTGGCCACACTTTGTTTTCTGGGACTGGATATTACACACAGGGGATGCTGCCCTCTGGTGTGTGACCTAGTGTCTCACATGGGAGGGGGGAACAGTGAGGAGCAGCTCCTGTCACACTGAATTACAAGTGTTATGAAAATACTGGGCATTATAGTTTATGGGGGCAGGGACAGCACAAAATTAGTATGGCTGATAAGTGTATATCACTGCATATGTAAGCCATACTTTCTCAGTTTCAGTAATCTATAGATGTGACTCTTGCTAAGGTATTTCAGTAAGACTTTACTAATAAACATATACAAAATATACCAATAGATTATTACATTCAATAAATTGAGTTAGAAAGATAGAATTATTATGTTAGCATTTAATATGCAAGGGACGGTTAGCGTTACTTAAAGTAATAGGCAGGATTTGGCATTGATACCTTAATTTTAAACTAATGTTTTTCTCATTTACAGCCAAGCTTTCATACAGTGTACAATAAAGTCTGTCTAGTGATAGAGATCACAATGTTGCCCTATCATTAGTGCTGATCATCTAGCAGCAGGGTTCTGGCATCTCTGTATGTGAACATCAAAGATGCCGCAGTCAGCATCAAAGCACTCACACAGCATTTTTAATCTTTTAATGTTATTAGAGCCTTCAGCATTGTGCTGCCCATTCTGAGAAATGTCGTAGTGTTTACCATGGCCAGAGAAAGCTAAAAGTACAGCGCTAGTAGGGCCAGCGTTAGTGTGTCTGTAGCATAGTGTGTGTATATGTGTATAGCAGGCAGTGTGTGTGTGTAACATGTAGTGTGTGTTTGTGTGTTTAACCTGCAGTGTGATCTGCATCATAGAAAGTGTGTGTGTGTAAAACATAGTGTGTTTAACTTGCAGTGTTTGTAACATGTAGAGTGTGTGTAAGATTCAGTGTGCATAACATACAGTGCGTAATATGCAGTATGTGTGTAAGATTCAGTGTGTGTAACATATAGTGTGTAATATGCACTATGTGTGTAAGATTCAGTGTGTGTAAATATACAGTGTGTACAAAATTACAATTGTAATATACAGTGTATAACATATAGTGTGACATGCAGTGTGTAATATGCAGTGTGTGTAATATGTACTATGTGTGTAAGATTCAGTGTGTGTAATATACAGTGTGTAACATATAGTGTGTATATGCACTATGTGAGTAACGATTCGTGTGTGTTTTCAGTGTTAACTATAGTGTGATCATGCATGTGTGTAATATGCAGTGTGTGTATATTACTATGTGTGTAAGATTCAGTGTGTGTAATATTCAGTGTGTAACATATAGTGGTAATATGCACTATGTGTGTAAGATTCAGTGTGTGTAATATAGTGTATAACATATGTGTGACATTGCAGTGTGTGTAATATGCAGTGTGTGTAATAAATGTAATATGTGTAAGATTCAGTGTGCATAACATACAGTGGTAATATGCAGTATGTGTGTAAATTCGTACTGTGTAGATCATGTGTATAATATACAGTGTGACATGCAGTGTGTAATATGCAGTATGTGTGTAAGATTCGGTATGTGCAACATGTGTATAATATACAGTGTGACATGCAGTGTGTAATATGCAGTGTGTGTAATATGAAGTATGTGTGTAAGATTCAGTGTGTGTATAACATAACAGTGCGTAATATGCAGTATGTGTGTAAGATTCAGTGTGTGCAACAGTGTATAACATATAGTGTGACATGCAGTGTGTAATATGCAGTGTGTGTAATATGAAGTATGTGTGTAAGATTCAGTGTGCATAACATACAGTGCGTAATATGCAGTATGTGTGTAAGATTCGGTGTGTGCAACATGTGTATAATATACAGTGTGACATGCAGTGTGTAATATGCAGTATGTGTGTAAGATTCGGTATGTGCAACATGTGTATAATATACAGTGTGACATGCAGTGTGTAATATGCAGTGTGTGTAATATGAAGTATGTGTGTAAGATTCAGTGTGTATAACATACAGTGCGTAATATGCAGTATGTGTGTAAGGTTCAGTGTGTGCAACATGTGTATAACATATAGTGTGACATGCAGTGTGTAATATGCAGTATGTGTAATATGTATGAGTCGCACACACCAAGTGGGGTGGTACCAGGGTTATGGGGTACTCGGCACCGAGCCCATTGAAGTCTATGGGGAATGTCACTGGCAGCAGAGCTCGGTCCGTGGCCCTGGGCGCTCATACAATGGGGGATATTTACAGGGGATTGTAGTTATAGTTCGTGACGCCACCTGTGGTTCCTGATCTGATTGACCAGCGCTGCAGGGTAGATCTCTGAGGGGATGTTATGGCAGCTAGATGTTAAGTCCCCGCAGGTGGGACTGATCCTCAAAGTCTATGATGGTGATGCAGGGTGCAGATAAGAAGTCAGTCACACACAATGCAGTCTCTTTCCATAACTTTACTTGTAGATGTTGTTGCAGGTATGTCCCGGGAAGCTGGTCAGGTTGGAGAATGCACATTCAGGGAATTGCTGAGCAGGTTTAAGGCCTCCTTTCTCCTTAATGTGTATGTGAGTACAAACTTGCATGAAGTCAAGTTAACTCTTTCAATAGCAACTACGCCCGGCCGACATAGTGGTAGAGCCTTTTCTGTGGTAGAACTAAGTCTATTTCTGCAGCGTCCCGCTAGACTCCTGTTCTCCTGACTCCAGTTACGTATCGACACATTGGGCTGCCTCCTGTGACCTGAAGTCCAGCTAGGCCTCCGGTGTTTCTTATTACTAGGCGTGAAGCACTAGCAACGCTTCGGACCCCGGTGTCCGGTTAATTTAGTGAAGGTGATCTGTCTCCTGAATCACTTACTTCTCTCTTTCTCCACTTGCCTTTCGCCCTGCTCTCGCCCTTAACATAAGCACGAGTAGCAATGGTGTAAATGTCAACTTTCCTTCCAGCGCTCGCTGACCTGTCCTCAGTTAACTCGATGTTGTGACTGCTGTAATTCCTTTCCTTCTTAGACCCCACTTCGAGTGGCTATCAGGAACTTCTGTCAACTGATTTCAATGCACGCTCTGAGAGTCGCCTTCCACGTCCTTAAGGAACACAGGCAGCTTGTGCTGAGGTAACAGGTTTAGGAGTAGCTCTGACTAGACTAGAATGACTAATCTGAATCTAGATGGATGGGATGACTCACTCCTGAGCCACCCTGGCTTGACTGAACTCTCCTCTCCTTCCGTCTGTCTCTGACTGAAACAGAAACTAAACTGTACTGATCTCTCCTCTCCCCTCCAAGACCAGAACTGACTGACTTTGCTACGTCACACTACTTAAATAGTCTGAAAATGCCTCTAGTGGCAGTGTTGAGAAGTGTGTGATGTGAATGAATATCAGGCTTCACAATACCTTTCTTGTGCATTTTCCAGGAGACATGTGTGCCTTGCGCAGCTGGGCCACACATCCCCCCCTAGTTAAACTCAGCACTCCCGGGCTGAAATAGAAAAGAAAAACATTTTTGTTTTGCATATAACATCAACATAATAACTCATCCCTTGCGGGAGGTAAGGACTCTTTAACGTTACAATTTGTACATAGATCAGTAGAAAATTATCAAAATACTTTTCAATAAATACATACAGTATAGGACAAGATTCTTGTGGAGGACCCGCACCAAAAACCTCCCACGTGGGTCCTGGGTGGGCTGCAGGACTTCTGAGCTGCAGACCTCACTCTAGGCCACACCATACGGGTTTTTCTTCAGAGGTAGTTAGGCTTTATGTAAAACCAAGATGGGGCACCGAAGTGCGAACTATTTACAATGAAAGTTTTTGGGCTGGCAAAGTCCTCAGCCACGCAGTCCTTGCATGATAAAACACATTTCACTTTAACTCTTTACCCAGCCGGGTATTCTACTTTAAATAAGCAAACATTATTAAACATTTCAATAAAGTGCAAATTTTTCTTCAATAAAACTTCTTCAACTTTATACATGTTCAGGTGCAGTAAACCCCTGTCTGGGTCCTACTGTTTTTCTTCTTTCTTGCAAATGGTAGTGACATCTTCCACCCCTGGGGCTGGAAGTATGCGATGTCCTCTGGAGCTCATTACTAACATGTCATGGCCTGCAATCTGTGTTTGAGTGGCCACAGTCCTTGTTACAATTTTGCGATTTGCTTTGCGACTTCCTGGAGGCCTAACAGGTGCCTCTTCTAAATACAGATTTGGCTCAAAAGAAGTCGCTGTGCTCTGCAGCGTTGCAGAATAAGACGCAGGTGCACGCAGTGGCTCAGTTGGGGTCGCACTTGCAGTATAGAATGCAGTATAGGATGTGTGTCGACCCGCCACCACAATTGTGGGTTACCAGGGCAATGGGGTACTCAGAGCCGAGCCCATGGAAGTCTATGGGGTTTTTGTGACAGGTAGCTGTGGCTCGGTCTGTGGCCCGGGCGGTCTGGCGTATGTTGGGGATATATTTACAGGGGATAGGTTTATGTACAGTTCGTGACGCCACCTGTAGTCTTCTGGTAATTTGTACCAGCGCTGCTGTAGATCTCTGAGGGGATGGTGATGCAGCTAGATGTCGGGTCCCTACAGGTGGGACTGGTCCCTCAAAGTCTATGGGATTTGTGAAGTCGGGTGCAGATAAAGAACACAGTCTCACACGGTCAGCGTCTTTCCATACCTTTACTTGCAAGATGTTCAGGCAGGTCCCAGGGAGGCTGATCCAAGGAGAGTGTATCTTGAGACAGCAGCTGGACAAGTTAGGGGCCTCCTTTACTTCCAATACAACGAGTACAACCAGCCTGAAGCGTAGTTCCCTCAAAATCTCCAGCTAATCCTTAGCTGTACCTGCCCAGTCAGCTTTGTGGTAGGGGCCTTCCTGTGAAGGAGCTGAATTCTTACTTTGTCCTGCAGAGACTCCAAAGTCTTCACTCCCCCTGACCCCAGTTACGTACTGACTATAAGGGGCTGTCTGCCGCGACCTAGGGTCCGGTAGATTCCTGGTTTTCTTATCACTCTGCTTGAAACAGTAGTGATCCTTCGGTCCCAGTGACCGGGAGCAATGTGCAGGACTTCTTCAATCCGTAAGCACTATTCCAATAAACCACTGTGCCTTTCGCCTTGTCCACGCTGGTAACATAAGCACTCAAACTAGCCAAGGGTCGAGTAGTCACTTCTTTCTTTTCCTTTCTACGAAGTTAGTTACAGATGCTCAGTTATCAATAGGCAGGAGCACGTCTCTGAACCTGATACCGTCCTTTAGACAGGATGCTGAAGACTTTCTGCACTAAACTTCTTTCCTCAGTCCAGGCTAGACCTTCCTCTCTGAAGTCCAGGCACTGACTGGCTGACCACTCCCTCAAGAGTAAACTCCACTACCCTAAGGGTGTGTCTAGTGTGTGTTGAGTGAATGAATATTTAGCATTAAACTGCTGTCTCGCCACACACTCTCCAGGGTACTGCGTGTGCCTACCACCAGGGCTACACATTCCCCATGGTAAAAGACAGCACTCCCGGGCTGTAAAATACAAAAGAGACATTTTGTTTATGCAATAAACAGTAAACAATTAACATTGGTTCGTCCCATCCGGGAGGTGAGGAAATCTTGAACGTTGCGAACAATAACATTATAAAGAAATACAAAAGTATTAAATAGCATTCAATAAATATACAATATACTTGTGAAGGACCCGCACCAAACCTTCAACGTAGGTCCTGGGTGGGCTGCAGGACATCCGATTGCAGACCTCACTCAGTGCCACACCACACGGGTTTTGTTTTCAGAGGTAGTTGTGACTGGTTTATGTAAAACCAAGAGAAAGCACCGAAGCGCAACTATGTACAAGTAAGTTCTGGGTTGGCACAGTCCTCAACCTCCAAGTCCAATGTAAAACCAAAGACATATTATATCAAATCACATAATACGAAAGTGCAACTTTTCTGGTTACTATTTATCATTTACCCAGCCGGGCATGCTACAGTTAGAAATATATATATTCACTATATAATTTGTGCAAAACTTTATAAAACATTTTAAACTTGTTTACTTTTGGTAGACCCGATAGGGATCTCACCACTTTTTCCTCACTATCTATTCATTCTCTACAAATACACTTTCCACCCCGGGGGCTGGAACAATGCAATGTGCCCTAGATCCCAGGACTAGCAAATCATGTGCTGCGATTAGGGTCTGGGTCGCCACAGTTCTGGTGCGAACCTCTAGGGGCGCAACGGGTACATTTTCTTCACGTGACACCGATTGCGTTTCAATCACAGTTAGCGATATGGACCGCGTCATGGATTGCGATTGAGACTGGGTCGCATGTTGCGATGTAGATATAACTTTCTTTTGCGATGAACTCTGGGTCGCTAGTTGCGATGAATTTGCAGGGGGCGATGCTGGGGCACGGCCGGATGCTGCTTGAGCTGGAGACGGGGACGCTGCGGTAATGGTGACGGTACCTGCGTCTGGGACGGGGTCACGGACGATGGTGACGTTAAGGGCATACCATCCCTTCATTCCCCAGTGCCGCGTATATGTGACGATGTCTCCATTTGCTAAGTCCCTCCCGGGATGGCCTTGCGGCAGGTGGGATTCTACGTCACGCCTGCTGACAAAGACCCCGGGTAGAGGCCCGGTTCACGGATAAAGCCCCAGCCCTTCCGGAGCTGGAACTCAGTCACACACCCCTGCCGCCGCGGTTCCCTCAGGGTACCTTTATCTCTCCGGACACTCTCTTTGTCCGCGATCAGCTCTGCATATTGTCGCTGACGGTTCCGCTGAGTTTCCCGCTCTTCCTCCTGCTGGCGTTTCTTCTTCTCCTCACGACTCTGCCATTCCTGTTCCCACTGGGCGGTATAGGCGACGTCATCCAGGCGCGCCATTTCGTCCCAGTCCACATCTGGTAGTGACGGACAGGACCCCTCCGGTGTCCCTGCCGGGGACCGATCATCTGCTGCGGCCTCTTGGCCGGGCGGGCGTTCCGGGATTGGCTGTACCTCCTCAACCTCCTTCGCTTCCACCGCTTCACCGGTGGGATCGGGATCGGTACTTTCGGGGGCAGCCTCCGGTTGCTCCTTCGCCTTGGGCAGCAGACTCTTCGGTATCTGGAATCGTGGGGGGTCGTTGAGGGGAGAGGACGCTGTGTTCCACAGTCGCCACTGCATCAGGTTACATCGGCGTCTCTCAATCTCCTCCAGTCCAGTTTGGTGCTGGACCATCTTCTTTAGGCGTGCATTTTCTTCTCTTATCTCTAGCAACGCCTGTTGCAGGTGCAGGACCACGGATAACTCCGATGCTGGTGGCAGCTTGGCTGGGGCACGGGGCCTGCCTTCCTCCGCTTCCCTGCTCGGCTGCACACGTCCTGCCTCCATGATGTTCCAGAAGATTCTTTCTTCTTCCTGCGGAGACATCCGGTCTCTTCCGTGGAGGTGGGGTTTGCGTCTCCTCCTCCTCGCAGGGAAGGTGAAGAGAAGGCGGACCTCCTTTGCTGTAGGGCAGGACCGCATGTTGTAATAGCACTTTGAGAGGGCAGGCATTTTCTTCGCGCCACAGGGGGGTAGACGCCCACGAAGGTACGCCCACCTTCTTCTCCAGCGCCTGAGGGCGCGAATATGGCGACAAAAATGGCGATTTTGGCGCCAAAAGTGCAAACAGTCCTTTTTCACAAAAACAATTCCTTAGGCACACAGGGCTCGCAATTCTGCGAGTTTCGCATCCTGTTCGTGACGCCAAGTTGTGTCGACCCGCCACCACAATTGTGGGTTACCAGGGCAATGGGGTACTCAGAGCCGAGCCCATGGAAGTCTATGGGGTTTTTGTCACAGGTAGCTGTGGCTCGGTCTGTGGCCCGGGCGGTCTGGCGTATGTTGGGGATATATTTACAGGGGATAGGTTTATGTACAGTTCGTGACGCCACCTGTAGTCTTCTGGTAATTTGTACCAGCGCTGCTGTAGATCTCTGAGGGGATGGTGATGCAGCTAGATGTCGGGTCCCCTACAGGTGGGACTGGTCCCTCAAAGTCTATGGGATTTGTGAAGTCGGGTGCAGATAAAGAACACAGTCTCACACGGTCAGCGTCTTTCCATACCTTTACTTGCAAGATGTTCAGGCAGGTCCCAGGGAGGCTGATCCAAGGAGAGTGTATCTTGAGACAGCAGCTGGACAAGTTAGGGGCCTCCTTTACTTCCAATACAACGAGTACAACCAGCCTGAAGCGTAGTTCCCTCAAAATCTCCAGCTAATCCTTAGCTGTACCTGCCCAGTCAGCTTTGTGGTAGGGGCCTTCCTGTGAAGGAGCTGAATTCTTACTTTGTCCTGCAGAGACTCCAAAGTCTTCACTCCCCCTGACCCCAGTTACGTACTGACTATAAGGGGCTGTCTGCCGCGACCTAGGGTCCGGTAGATTCCTGGTTTTCTTATCACTCTGCTTGAAACAGTAGTGATCCTTCGGTCCCCAGTGACCGGGAGCAATGTGCAGGACTTCTTCAATCCGTAAGCACTATTCCAATAAACCACTGTGCCTTTCGCCTTGTCCACGCTGGTAACATAAGCACTCAAACTAGCCAAGGGTCGAGTAGTCACTTCTTTCTTTTCCTTTCTACGAAGTTAGTTACAGATGCTCAGTTATCAATAGGCAGGAGCACGTCTCTGAACCTGATACCGTCCTTTAGACAGGATGCTGAAGACTTTCTGCACTAAACTTCTTCTCCTCAGTCCAGGCTAGACCTTCCTCTCTGAAGTCCAGGCACTGACTGGCTGACCACTCCCTCAAGAGTAAACTCCACTACCCTAAGGGTGTGTCTAGTGTGTGTTGAGTGAATGAATATTTAGCATTAAACTGCTGTCTCGCCACACACTCTCCAGGGTACTGCGTGTGCCTACCACCAGGGCTACACAGATGCAGGTGCGTGCAGTGGCTCAATTGGAGACGCACTAACCTGCTGCTCCTGCTCCCGGTGTCGCCACTCGTTCTCCATCACTTGCGGCTGGGTCTCCTCCGGTGTCCCTACCGGGGATCGGCATTCGCTGCGGCCTCCAGGCCTGGCTGGTACTCCGGAACGGACAGGGCCTCCTCAGCCTCCTTCTCTTCCACCGCTCCATCGGTGGGGTCAGGTACAGCTCTTTCGGGGCCGGCCTCCGGTTCTCCTTCAGCCTTTTGCAGCGGTGACACAGGGAGTTCAGGTAACGGCGTTGTTCCTGTAGGAGAGAGCACTGCGTCCCACAGCAGCCGCTGTTTCCGGGCACGCCATCTTTGCTCAATCTCCTCCATCTCTTCACGGCGCTGGATCATGTCCCTGAGCACCGCATTCACCTCCTCTAACTCCAGCATGATTTGGTTAGGGTCCCGAACTGGGGACGGCTCCGGTACAGGCAGTAGCTTTTCTGGGGAACGGGGCCTGCGCGCCGCCGCTCCTCCACACAGCGTCTCCTGTCCTTCCGCCATCTCTCTCCAGGCCAGACTGTGTTTTCCATCTGGAACAATCTGGTCTCTTCCGTGGAGGCGGGATTTGCGCCTCCTCTTTTTTGCATAGAAGATGAAGAGGAGGCGGATCTCCCTTGCAGTGGGGCAGGATCTCACATTATAGTAGCATTTAGAGAGGGCGCCCATCACTTTCGCGCCACAGGGGGGGTACACGCCTACGAATGCACGCCCACCTTCTTCACTAGCGCCTCAGGGCGCGAATATGGCGGCAAAATGGCGGAAAATGGCGCCAAAAATCACAAAAACGCTACACAGTCTTTTTGCACAAAACAGTTCAATAGGCACACAGGACTCACATCCAGTAAGCTTCGTATCCTGTTCGTGACGCCAAAGATGAGTCGCACACACCAAGTGGGGTGGTACCAGGGTTATGGGGTACTCGGCACCGAGCCCATTGAAGTCTATGGGGAATGTCACTGGCAGCAGAGCTCGGTCCGTGGCCCTGGGCGCTCATACAATGGGGGATATTTACAGGGGATTGTAGTTATAGTTCGTGACGCCACCTGTGGTTTCTGATCTGATTGACCAGCGCTGCAGGGTAGATCTCTGAGGGGATGTTATGGCAGCTAGATGTTAAGTCCCCGCAGGTGGGACTGATCCCTCAAAGTCTATGATGGTGATGCAGGGTGCAGATAAGAAGTCAGTCACACACAATGCAGTCTCTTTCCATACCTTTACTTGTAGATGTTGCAGGTATATCCCGGGAAGCTGGTCAGGTTGGAGAATGCACATTCAGGGAATTGCTGAGCAGGTTTAAGGCCTCCTTTCTCCTTAATGTGTATGTGAGTACAAACTTGCATGAAGTCAAGTTAACTCTTTCAATAGCAACTACGCCCGGCCGACATAGTGGTAGAGCCTTTTCTGTGGTAGAACTAAGTCTATTTCTGCAGCGTCCCGCTAGACTCCTGTTCTCCTGACTCCAGTTACGTATCGACACATTGGGCTGCCTCCTGTGACCTGAAGTCCAGCTAGGCCTCCGGTGTTTCTTATTACTAGGCGTGAAGCACTAGCAACGCTTCAGACACCGGTGTCCGGTTAATTTAGTGAAGGTGATCTGTCTCCTGAATCACTTCTCTCTTTCTCCACTTGCCTTTCGCCCTGCTCTCGCCCTTAACATAAGCACGAGTAGCAATGGTGTAAATGTCAACTTTCCTTCCAGCGCTCGCTGACCTGTCCTCAGTTAACTCGATGTTGTGACTGCTGTAATTCCTTTCCTTCTTTCGTTCTTAGACCCCACTTCGAGTGGCTATCAGGAACTTCTGTCAACTGATTTCAATGCACGCTCTGAGAGTCGCCTTCCACGTCCTTAAGGAACACAGGCAGCTTGTGCTGAGGTAACAGGTTTAGGAGTAGCTCTGACTAGACTAGAATGACTAATCTGAATCTAGATGGATGGGATGACTCACTCCTGAGCCACCCTGGCTTGACTGAACTCTCCTCTCCTTCCAGCTGTCTCTGACTGAAACAGAAACTAAACTGTACTGATCTCTCCTCTCCCCTCCAAGACCAGAACTGACTGACTTTGCTACCTCACACTACTTAAAAAGTCTGAAAATGCCTCTAGTGGCAGTGTTGAGAAGTGTGTGATGTGAATGAATATCAGGCTTCACAATACCTTTCTTGTGCATTTTCCAGGAGACATGTGTGCCTTGCGCAGCTGGGCCACACATGTACTATGTGTGTAAGATTCAGTGTGTGTGTGTATACAGTGTATAACATATAGTGTGACATGCAGTGTGTAATATGCAGTATGTGTAATATGTACTATGTGTGTAAGATTCAGTGTGTGTAATATACAGTGTATAACATATAGTGTGACATGCAGTGTGTAATATGCAGTATGTGTAATATGCAGTATGTCTGTAAGGTTCAGTGTGTGTAATATACAGTGTGTAACATATAGTGTGTAATATGCACTATGTCTGTAAGGTTCAGTGTGTGTGTAGCATGTGTATAACATATAGTGTGACATGCAGTGTGTATTTGTAATGTAGAAAGGAGTGTTTGTGTATGAAGTATGCAGAGTGTGTGTGATCCACATGTATAAATGCTGCAGCAGAGATGATCATGTGTAGGTGTAAACATGTTGGTGCTCATGCTGCTCATTCATCAGGTGATTGGATCCTTTATGGCAGAACATCATCGCTCTCAGCAGCACGTCGCTTGGTGGAAATAGGAAACGTGCTGACGAGAACATGATACTGTATTGGCATAGAGTGACCTATTAGCGATCATTCAGCCCCTATAATTGTTACCCAGCCTGTGTTGGGGGACTGGTAAACAAGCGCTAAATGACTTCAATATCGTCGATCACGCTCATTTAACACTCTGACATCAGGTCATGTAATCGCACCCTAAGGCTGTGATTCCACGATCCGGAACCACAGCGCTTTGGACGGAGCGGAAAGTCCGCTCCGCCCAAAGCCCTGCCCCCTACTGAACGCGCGGTGAATCCGGATGTGTTCATTGAACACATCCGGAATGACCGCAGCGCTACATAGCCCTGTGTTATTTCCCTTGCGGCGACGCAGCGTCGCCGCAAGGGAATAGGACATGCTGCGGTCTAAAAAGACGCACAGCATGTCCGTTAACGCAGGTCTGCCGCCTGCGTGTTTTTAAGCATAGTGGAGACGGGATTTCTTGAAATCCCCTCCACTATGCTGTAACATCTGGACGCTGCGTGTTTGACGCTGCGCCAGAGCACAGCGTCAAACACGCAGCAATTCCTGACTGTTTTCTGACCATGGAAACATACCCTAAATGTTTCTGTGTGATGGTGCAATCTGTTAGCTTTTAGGGCCCCACTTTTGTCTAAATCCGGGGCTGCGTTGGTTTTCTTTTCGAGTTGCTTCATCCCCATTCTGACCCCTGCGGCAGTGAAGAGGTTACTGCGGACCTTCCATTAAGGGTATGCCACACTGAACAATATCGCTAACGGGATCGCTAAAAAACGTCACTATTTAGCGATCCGTTAGCGATGTTGTTCAGTGCGGCAGCTGCCAGCGACGAGCTTCCTGCTGTGATCTCGCTCGTCGCTGGAATCGTTCCGGACCCTATTTTCTCGTCGGCGCTCCCGCTGGGTAAGTATCTAATCGCTGTGTGGCACCTTTTCTTAGCGATTTAGCGGTACTTTTGTACCGCTAAAGTCGTTAAGAAGATCGCTAACGGCGATAGCGTCGTTAACTATATCGCTAAATGTGGCTGCATTTAGCGATATAGAAACAATCCCGCTAGCGATCGCATTAGTATGCGTCGTTATCGTGATCGCTAGCGGGATTGTTTAGTGTGGCAGTACCTTTAGTCCTGATCAAACTGCACAGGATAAGAGGTTGTGTGGGTGTGACTGGGGCGTGTCACGGCCCCAGCAATCCTATTGGTGGCTGGAGCAGCTGCCCATCACTATGTCATGGGCGCACATTGTTCGGAGTCTCTCCTGGGCAGATTACACAGCAACTGTTATCGTTTCAGCTTCTACACGTCTCTTATTATTCATCAACTTTTTTCCCCTCTGCCCTGCAGTTACATATTTTTGCTTCAAGTGAAATTGGCTCCCTTTAGATATCAAGAAAATGTTGTGTGTGTTTAAGATTGTCGCTCCATTGTGTTATCGCTGCCCTTATCTTATTTGTAAAGCAAACTGCATATAAAAAACAACAGCAAAGGGAAATTATGAATATAATGCTGCAATAGATATATGAGCTATGCCTGATCCTGAAGGGGTTAAGCTAGCCCATTCATGTGCTGATGTTTCATAATCTCTGCCCATTCCCAGAAACTGTGCATTTAGATTTCCCAGCATATTTCAAAGGGAATCTGCCGGCTGGTCAATGCCACCTGATCTGAGAACAACATAAAGTAACACAAAAAAGTAGAAAAAAAGCCATGAACAACACATACATTGATCAGCTACAGCTAAGCAAAATTAATTAAAACAAAACAAAAACATAAAATTCTTAGGACTTGTTCACACATTACCAAAACCACAGCATTTTACAGTACCAGGAAAGTGAATGAGATTTACTAAATCTTCTGTGCAGAATCCGCTTGTTTTTTCCTTGCGGATTTGAACCATTGAAGCGTTTTTTTCAAATCTACAGCAAGTCAATTTTTTATTGTTTTAAACCCATTCAAACAAATAGGAAAAAACGCAAGGAAAAACACAAAAAATTAGCACAAAAACATGCATACAATACAATAATGGATTGCCGCTCTTGCTGGAGCACCAAAGTTCTTTCATCATACATTTAAACCATTGAAGCACGGGCAGCACGGTGGCTCAGTGGTTAGCATTGCAGCGCTGGAGTCCTGGGTACGAATCCCACCTAGGACAACATCTGTAAGGAGTTTGTATGTTCTGCGTGGGTTTCCTCTGGGTACTCTGATTTCCTCCCACACTCCAAAAACATACTGATAGGGATTCTAGATTGTGAGCCCCATCAGGGACAGCGACGATAATGTGTGCAAACTGTAAAGCGCTGCCGAATATGTTAGCACTATATAAAAATAAAGATTATTGAAGATATAAAAAATAACTGTGGTGTTAAAAGAGCTGTCGATGGAAAATAAATGATTTTGTACATGTCTCAGCTTGAGTTAAAAACATTTAATAAAAATGGTCATCCTCAGTGATCCCCTGCAGCTCCTATTCTTTTATTAAATTATGTAGTCTGAGGCATTTGCAAAATATTACAATTTACAAAATTCATGGCATTTGAAATGTGACCATAAGTCATTACTTTGACTTAACCCAATATGTAGTCACTTATTTCGGAGAAACAGAATAACATCAAATGGAAGTCGTATGTATATTTACACACAATAGACATCCACACTGGTCCATTCATAACTGGTTAGACATGAATTCATCACATGGACCGCACACTAGCATTACCATCATCTGTCTGCTTACTAGATACAAAAACCTCTACCCTTTGTCTCATGCAATGCATTCATGTACACAGTGGGGAAAAAAGTATTTAGTCAGCCACCAATTGTGCAAGTTCTCCCACAAGGTGATTTTCTGGATTTGTTTTCTCATATTAGTTGTGGTCTACCTATGATGTCAATTACCGACCTCTCTCATCTTTTTAAGTGGGAAAACTTGCACAGTTGGTGGCTGACTAAATACTTTTTTCCCCCATTGTATGTATATACAGTATATGAGGGAAGCAGGGTGGCTCAGTGGTTAGCATTGCAGCACTGGGGCCTGGGTTCAAATCCCACCAAGGACAACATCTGCAAGGAGTTTGAATGTTCTCCCCGTGTTTGCGTGGGTTTTCTCCGCGTTCTCCGGTTTTCTCCCACATTCCAAAGACATCCTGATAGGGAATTTAGATTGTGAGCCCCGTCCTGGACAGTGCCAATAATGTCTGTAAAGCGCTGTGGAATTAATGGCGCTATATAAATGAGAAATGCTAAACCGCTGTGGAAACGCAACAAATCCGCATTGTGTGCACATAGCATAAACGTTGCTTCAATATGCTTTTTGTTCAGCAATGGAGTTTTGTGTGGTGAGCGTGCATACAGGCCATTGAGGTCTATTTTTCTTTGAAAAAATTGTACCTGCTGATCCCAGGTGTTCCTGTAGGTCACCACAAGTGGTCCCTGGCTCTTTGACAACTCTTCTCATAATTCTTTTCACTCATCTGTCTGAAATTTTGTGAAGAGAACCTTGTCGTGGGCGGATTATGGCGAAATGATGTTCTTTCCACTTCTGGACTTTGGCCTCAAAAGTGTATTTCAGCTGGTGTCGTGACTTTTCATGGCTTTTTGCACCTCTCTTTCTTCATGTGCTCAATACTTTTCTCTGTGTCATTTCTCATTATTACACATAACTTATTTTATGGACATTTATGGTTCGATATCTTTGCCTGTGTGGATTGGATGGGTTTTTACTGACACCTGGTGAGACTTTCATGTCAATAGCACCTTTAGAAATATATTTATATACTTAGAAAATTTGTGAAGTGTTCAAAACTTATTTCATCCACTGTATAACACTGTTAACTACCCCTTTTATTTAAAATAAGCTCTGGAGGCAGATTCTCATGCAGATCAGTGTCCTTCCCATAGTTCTGTACAGCTTATTTACATATAAGAAAAACATGGATTTTTCTGTAATAAGACATTGGGTTGCCAAAATCAAGGTATCATTTTATGCAGCTTCCTATGACCTACTGTACATGCCTATATAGATGGCAAAGGAGGGTCTATCCTACTGACATTAACTTTAAAGGGAATCTGTCAGCAGGTTTTTGCTACCTCATCTGAGATCAGCAAGATGTAGGCAAAGAGAACCTAAATCCAATGATGTGTTACTTATTTACTGTGTGCAGCAGTTGCTATACAATCAGAGTTCTTAAATATAACATGCAGCAGAGCTGACAATGATAGCCCCGCCCACACCACAGTTAACCCCACCTACACCATAGCTAACCTCGCCCACACCAGGCTCTGTATGTAGATTGTCTATTAACAGTGAGTTGTTTCTCACAGGTGGGAGCAAAGTCGGACAACCAGTTGCATGCACATCAGACCCATCTATGATAATGTTCCAGTGATAAAACCTTCACTGTAAGTAAACAACAGCACACAGCTTAATAAATGACATATGGCTGAATTCAATGTTTTAAACTGTACCTCACAGCAATACTTTGCAAAAACCTGCTGACAGATTCCCTTTCAAGGCAAATAACCTAGATCCCTAGAGATGTGGCCACTACATATAAGATAAGTAGGCTTAATGCTAATGTCTTAGATCCTTAAGGGTATGCCACACTAAACAGCGTCGCTAACGAGATCGCTAAAAAACGTCACTATTTAGCGATCTCGTTAGTGACGCCGGTGTGTGTGGCATGTACTAGCGACGTGGCCCCTGCTGTGATCTCGTTCATCGTTCACATCGTTCCGGACCCTATTTTATCGTCGGCGTCCCGCTGGGTAAGTATATATCGCTGAGTGTGGCACCTTTTTTTTTAGCGATTTAGCGGTATTTTGTACCGCTAAAGTCGTTAAGGAGATCGCTAACCGCGATAGCGTCCTTAACGACATCGCTAAATTAGGCAGCCACTAGCGATATTATAACGATCCCGCTAGCGATCTCATTAGTATGCGACGTTAACGAGATCGCTAGCGGGATTGTTTAGTGTGGCAGTACCTTTAAACAAAGTTACAATGAGAACAAAGAAAGGGAAAAAACGAAAGAGACAAAATCTGGAAACAAAAAGTTGGGAAAGAATGGTGTGGGGAGAATGAAAGTAGGGGGATATATGAGATATTGTGAAAAATGCACATTATAAAGGTAGTGTTTGGAATTGAGATGATTCTAGACATGTGATACAGCAATTTGAGGAATTTATTATAGGATCCTTTTAATGGAGCTGTGAGGTTCTCCATCTGCATCACCTCCTGCTCTTCCGATAGACAAAGTTTTAATGAGGGTCTTTTCCTGTTTCCAAGGTGCTGGAATAAAGGCTCTGGCAATGTTTATCAGATGGCATACTACTGACTAGCCATAGGAGGATATGGAATTACCCTGGCAAGCTCCAGAAAAATCCCGGAACACGCCTCCACGGAGTCCAGCAGCATGGCCAGACACATAAACGTGGAGATGCTCATAGTTCTTTGAGGAAAGACCTCGTGAGTCCCAGCAAGAAATTAGTAAGTAAAATCATAACAAAGTAATATTTAAAGTTTCACATGAGGTAACAAATGAACATAACATCATCATATATATACATATGCTAAGTAGCAGGCCACATTACACTGAAGCCTACATTTTGGAAGCCAAACACTATGATTGAAAGTTAATATATTTCTTGTGTTACTTTGCAGTGACTGATGTCACTAGACGCTGGCGCAGTTGCCGAGACCAGTACCGGCGGGAACGACAGCAGGGGGCCAGGAGTGGCAATGCAACCCCCAAGAAGCGTAAATATCTCTACTACGATTCACTAAATTTTCTGGCTCCAGTTATGGATCTCAGACTGAAAGTGCATGCACGACACCACATCTTACACATGCTCTAATGGGCAAATCTTAATATGTTTTTTGTCCACTTTGTTTTAAAATACAGAACTGAGTTAAACCTTACAGAGAGGGAGACAGCTTTGGATTCAGATGTCAATGTTGACCCAGTTGGGGAAGGTGAAGAAGTGGCTGGCCCATCTTTGGCACCAACATCCAGCACCCAACCACCACCACCACCAGCGCCTTCTGCCCCACAGGAGGCCAATCCAGATGACGAGGACCGGGCTCACAGCAGCAGTCTAACTTTGCCTCTGGATACCTGACCCCAGGCTGCTGTCATCCCACGCCGCAGCAGGAGGGAACTTGCCACCACAGGCAACAGGAGGCTAGTGGATACTGTGGTGTTGGTAAAAAAAAAAAAAAAAGTAAAATGAAAGCATTTAAAGTACTAAAGCAGGATGGCACCATTGAAGCTCTGAAAAACTATTGGGAGAAAAATACTTTATGTAAAAAACTAATTAACCCCTTCACCCCCAAGGGTGGTTTGCACGTTAATGACCGGGCCAATTTTTACAATTCTGACCACTGTCTCTTTATGAGGTTATAACTCTGGAACGCTTCAACGGATCTTCGCGATTCTGAGATTGTTTTCTCGTGACATATTGTACTTCACGTTAGTGGTAAAATTTCTTCCATATAACTTGCGTTTATTTTTGAAAAAAAACGCAAATATGGCGAAAATTTTGAAAATTTTGCAATTTTCAAACTTTGAATTTTTTTTTCCCTTAAACAGAGAAATATGTCACACAAAATAGTTAAGAAATAACATTTCCCACATGTCTACTTTACATCAGCACAATTTTGGAACCAAAATTTTTTTTGTTAGGAAATTATAAGGGTTAAAAGTTGACCAGTGATTTCTCATTTTTACAACAAAATTTACAAAGCCATTTTTTTAGGGACCACCTCACATTTGAAGTCACTTTGAGGGGTCTATATAGCAGAAAATACCCAAAAGTGACACCATTCTAAAAACTGCACCCTCAAGGTACTCAAAACCACATTCAAGAATTTTATTAACCCTTCAGGTGCTTCACAGGAGCTGAAGCAAAAAAATGAAAAAATGAATATTTAACTTTTTAGTCACAAAAATGATCTTTTACAAACTTTTTTTTATTTTCACAAGGGTAAAAGGAGAAAATGGACAGATAAAGTCGTTGTGCAATTTCTCCTGAGTACGCCAATACCCCAATGTGGGGGAAAACCACTATTTGGGCACACGGCAGAGCTCGTAAGGGAAAGAGCGCCGTTTGACTTTTTCAAACTAAAATTGTCTGGAGTTGAGATTGGACGCCATGTCGTGTTTGGAGAGCCCCTGATGCGCCTAAACAGTGGAAACCCCCCACAAGTGACACCATTTTGGAAACTAGACCCCCTAAGGAACTTATCTAGATCTGTTGTGAGCACTTTGAACCCCAAAGTGTTTCACAAAAGTTTATAATGCCTGGGTGTGAAAAAAAAAAAAACAATTTTCCACAAAAATGATTTTTTAGTCCCAAATTTTTGATTTTTCCCAAGGAAATTGGACCCCAAAAGTTGTTGTCCAATTTGTCCTGAGTACGCTGATACCCCATATGTGGGGGGGGGGAAACTGTTTGGGAGCATGGCAGGGCTTGGAAAGGAAGCAGTAACGTTTTGGAATGCAAACATTGATGGGGGTCATGTTCCGCTTGTAGTGGCCCAGATGAGCCTAAACAGTGGAAACCCCCCACAAGTGACCCCATTTTGGAAGCTAGACCCCTAAGGAACTTATCTAGATCTTTGGTGAGCACTTTGAACCCCCAAGTGCTTCACACAAGTTTATAATGCCCGGGCATGAAAATAAAAAATCCTATTTTTTTCCCACAAAAATTATCTCTTAGTCACTAATTTTTTATTTTCCCATAGGTAACAGGAGAAATTGGACCTCAAAGTTTGTTGTCCAATTTGTCATGAGTACGCTGATACCCCATATGTGGGGGGGAATCACTGTTTGGGCGCACGGCAGAGCTCGGAAGGGAAGGAGCACCATTTGACTTTTTCCAACCAAAATTGGCTGGAATTGAGATTAGACGCCATGTTGCATTTGGAGAGTCCCTGATGTGCCTAAACAGTGGAAACCCCCCACAAGTGACCCCATTTGGGAAACTAGACCCCCTAAGGAACTTATCTAGATCTTTGGTGAGCAATTTGAACCCCCAAGTGCTTCACACAAGTTTATAACGTAGAGCCGTAAAATTAAAAAATCATATTTTTTCCACAAAATTGATCTTTTCACCCAATTTTTATTTTCCCAAGGGTAACAAGACTCCAAAAGTTATTGTGCAATTTGTCCTGAGTACGCTGATACCCCATATGTGGGGGTAAACCACTGTTTGGGTGCATGGCAGAGTTTGGAAGGGAAGGAGCGCCGTTTGACTTTTTCAACGCAGAATTGGCTGGATGCCATGTCGTGTTTGGAGAGCTCCTGATCTGCCTAAACAGTGGAAACCCTCCACAAATGACACCATTTTGGAAACTAGACCCCTCAAGGAACTTATCTAGATGTGTGGTGAGCACTTTGAACCCCCAAGTGCTTCACAGAAGTTTATAACGTACAGCCGTAAAATAAAAAAATCCTTTTTTTTTTTTACAAAAATGATTTTTTTGCCCCCAATATTTTATTTTCAAAAGGGTAACAGGAGAAATTGGACCCCAAAAGTTGTTGTCCAATTTGTCCTGAGTACGCTGATACCCAATATGTGGGAGAAAACTACTGTATGGGCGCACGTCAGGGCTCGGAAGGGAAGTAGTGACGTTTTGGATTACAGACTTTGATGGAATGGTCTGGGGGGCGTCATGTCGCATTTGGAGAGCCCCTGATGCGCCTAAACAGTGGAAACCCCCCACAAGTGACCCCATTTTGGAAAATAGACCCCACAAGGAACTTATCTAGATGTGTGGTGAGCGCTATGAAGCCCCAAGTGCTTCACAGAAGTTTATAACATACAGCCGTAAAAAACAAAAAAATCATTTTTTTTTTTACAAAATGATATTTTCGCCCCCAGTTTTTTATTTTCCCAAGGGTAACAGAAGAAATAGGACAAATTGCACAATAACTCTTGGGTACAGAGTACGCTGATACCCCATATGTGGGGGTAAACTACTGTTTGGGCAAATGGCAGAGCTCAGAAGTGAAGGAGCACCGTTTGACTTTTTCAACGCAGAAATGGCTGGAATTGAGATCAGACGCCATGTCACATTTGGAGAGCCCCTGATGTGCCTAAACAGCAGAAACCCCCCAATTCTAACTCCAACCCTAACCCCAACACACCCTTAACCCTAGTCCCAACCCTAACCACAAACCTAACCCTAACACACCCCTAACCCTTATCCCAACCCTAATCCTAACGTTAGCGCCAACCCTAACCCTAACTTTAGCCGCAACCCTAACCCTAATGGAAAAATGGAAATAAATAAATTTTTTTTAATTTTATTATTTTTCCCTAACTAAGGGGGTGATAAAGGGGGTTTGATTTACTATTTATAGAGGGTTTTTGTGATTGGCAGCTGTCACGCTAAAAGACGCTTTTTATTGCAAAAAGTAGTTTTTTGCATCACCACATTTTGAGAGCTATAATTTTTGCATATTTTGGCCCACAGAGTCATGTGAGGTCTTATTTTATGCTGGACGAGGTGACGTTTTTATTGGTACCAATTTTGAGCATGTGACGTTTTTTGATCGCTTTTTATTTCGATTTTTGGGAGGTTAGAATGAACAAAAATCAGCAATTCATGAATTTCTTTTGGGGGAGGCGTTTATACCGTTTTGCGTGTGGTAAAATTGATAAAGCAGTTTTATTCTTCGGGTCAGTACGATTACGGTGATACCTCATTTATATCATTTTTTTATGTTTTGGGGCTTTTATAGAATAAAAGCAATTTTATCTAAAAAATTATTATTTTTGCATCGCTTTATTCTGCGAGCTATAACTTTTTTATTTTTTCGCTGATGATGCTGTATGACGGCTCGTTTTTTGCGGGACAAGATGACGTTTTCAGCGGTACCATGTTTATTTATATCGGTCTTTTTGATCGCGCGTTATTCCACTTTTTGTTCGGCGGTATGATGATAAAGCATTGATTTTTTGCTTAGTTTTTTTTTTTTTTTTTAAGGGGTTCACTAAAGGGGTTAACTAGTGGGATAGTTTTATAGGGGGGGTCGTTACGGACGCGGCGATACCAAATATGTGTACTCTTATTGTTTTGTTTTTTTTATTTACAGGAAGAAATGAATTTATTGGGGAATATTCTTTTTTTTTTATGATTTTTTTTACCACTTTTTATTTTCATTTTTTTTACTTTTTTACTTTGTCCCAGGGTGGGACATCACAGTATTTTAGCAGATCGCTGGTGTGACAGTGTGCACTCTGTCACACCAGCGATCGCTCTGGCAGTGCTGCAGGCTTCTCAGTGCCTGCTCTCAGCAGGCACTGAGGAAGCCGCCTCCCTGCAGGACCTCGGCGCCATCTTGGATCCGGGGACCTGGAGGGAGGATGGACCCTCGGAACAGCGCGACACATCGCGCTGCTCTGAGGGTCTCAGGGGAGCGCGCAGGGAGCCCCCTGCCTGCGCGATCCTCCCCTGTGCCCCCTGGTACAGCGCGATCATGTTTGATCGCGGTGTGCCAGGGGTTAATGTGCCGGGAGCGGTCCGTGACCGCTCCTGACACATAGTGCTGGGTGTCAGCTGTGATAATCAGCTGATACCCGGCCGCGATCGGCTGCGCTCCCCCCGGGAGCGCGTCTGATCGCACGGGACGTACTATCCCGTCATACGGGCCCAGGTACCATGGACGGGATAGTACGTCCGATGGCAGTAAGGGGTTAAAGCTGCCAAAAAGGAAACAGAGAAGCACATTGCTAAGGAGAGAAAAACTAATCCCAAATTGTTCTTCAACTATATCAATAGTAAAAGAATCAAAAGTGAAAGTGTAGGCCCCTTAAAAAATTTTGAGGAAAGAATGGTTGTAGATGATGAGGAAAAAGCTAATATATTAAACACCTTCTTTTACACAGTATTCACAGTGGAAAATAAAATGCTGAGAGACAAAAAAATCCTATATAAAGGGTCACCAATCTAACTCAAGAAGAGGTGCTTAACAGGCTAAATAAGATTAAAATAGATAAATCTCCGGGTCCGGATGGCATACACCCATGAGTACTAAGAGAACTAAGTAATGTAATAGACAAACCATTATTTCTTATATTTAGGGACTCTATAGTGACGTGGTCTGTTCCACAGGAGTGGCGCATAGCAAATGTGGTACCAATATTCAAAAAGGGCTCTAAAAGTGAACCGGAAATTATAGGAAAGTAAGTCTAACCTCTATTGCTGGTAAAATATTTGAAGGGTTTCTAAGGGATGTTTTTCTGGATTATCTCAATGAGAATAACTGTTTAACTCCATATCAGCATGGGTTTATGAGGAATCGCTCCTGTCAAACCAATCTAATCAGTTTTTATGAAGAGGTAAGCTATAGACTGGACCAAGGTGAGTCATTGAACGTGGTATATCTTAATTTTTCCAAAGCATTTGATACCGTGCCACACAAGAAGTTGGTGCACAAAATGAGAATGCTGGGTCTAGGGGAAAATGTGTGTAAACGGGTAAGTAACTGGTTTAGTGATAGAAAGCAGAGGGTGGTTATAAATGGTATATTCTCTAACTTGGTCGCTGTGACCATTGGGGACTACAGGGGTCGGTGTTGGGACTTATTCTCTTCAACATATTTATTAACATTCTGGCAGAAGGTTTACACAGTAAAATATCGATATTTGCAGATTATACAAAACTATGTAAAGCAGTCAATACAAGAGAAGATAGTATTCTGCTACACATGGATCTGGATAAGTTGGAAACTTGGGACGAAAGGTGGCAGATGCGGTTTAACAATGATAAATGTAAGGTTATACATATGGGAAGAAGGAATCAATATCACCATTACACACAGAATGGGAAACCACTGGGTAAATCTGACATGGAGAAGGACTTGGGTATCCTAGTTAATGATAAACTTACCTGGAGCAGCCAGTGCCAGGCAAACAGGATCATGGGGTGCATTGAAAGAGGTCTGGATACACATGATGAGAGCATTATACTGCCTCTGAACAAATCCCTGGTTAGACCGCACATGGAGTACTGTGTACAGTTTTGGGCACCGGTGCTCAGGAAGGATGTAATGGAACTAGAGCGAGTACAAAGGAGGGCAACAAAATTAATAAAGGGAATGGGGGAACTACAATACCCAGAGAGATTAGCAAAATTAGGATTATTTAGTCTAGAAAAAATCCTCTCTGAGGATCTGTTTATACCAAGGAAGGTGACGGTCACAAGGCGGCATTCTCTGCGTCTGGAGGAGAGAGGTTTTTCCAGCAACATAGAAGAGGATTCTTTACTGTTAGGGCAGTGAGAATCTGGAATTTCTTGCCTGAGGAGGTGATGATGGCGAACTCAGTCGAGGGGTTCAAGAGAGGCCTGGATGTCTTTCTGGAGCGTAACAATATTGTATCTTACAGTTATTAGGTTCTTTAGAAGGACGCAAATATGGGGATTTATTCTGACTGAATATAGGCTGAACTGGATAGACAAATGTCTTTTTTCGGCCTTGCTAACTATGTTACTATGTTACTATGTATTTGTCCCGGACTGTGAATGACGATGGGGAGGAAGTGTACGCATGCAGTCTGGCACGCTACCTATGGTCAATTCCCCGGGAGGTGAGGCTGCGGGCCCGAGGGGCCACACGAATCCTGTTTGATGCCTGCACACCCCCAAACAACCCAAACCCTGTTTTTGTTTTCCTGGAAAGGTGGCAAATGTCATCAAATAACCTTCTGCAAATGCCAGGAATCCCAGAAGAGCAGGCTGCATCAGTTGCTGCACCTCCTCCTCCACGTATGGCACCTCAGCCACAGCCCGCCCCAACCCAACATCTGCCATATTATGATCCTACAGCAACTGCCCAATATGGCCGCTTGAGCAGACCCACTGTTGGAGGCTGGTCCCAACATACCCATGCTCGACATGGCCATATTGGGGGGTATAAACACATGGTTCAGGCGGCCAGGCCGCTACCCAGGAGTTCATTCAGTCATACCCTCAACCCCACTACTATGCTCACCAACAGGAGTGATCATTGGTCCAGAATCCTGCCTCAGCCTCTTCCATCCCACAGGTTGACAGTCAGGTTGGGCAACAACCTAGACCTACTACCTCACATGCTGATCTCCAGTCATCACCACCCCAAACCTACCAGAACTTGTAAGGTTCATTGAAGATGGCACATATTGTTTGTTTTTATTTTTTTTTTTACTTTATTATATGCCCAGCTTTATAGTCCAAATATGCCATATGATGAAAATATGGTTGAGTGTTTACAAAAACAACATGTTTTGAGTAAAAACAGTTAAAACAATGAGTGTTTTGTGATGTTATGACGATATAGATGATGTGTTTATTTTCAGAGTCTACACATTATTAGACCAACACAACATACACATCAAACAGTAACATTACTTTATTTCTGTCCCAAAAAAAAAAATCACAACATAGAAACAGCATTGTCTTACCATGGAGTAGATCCCTCTGGTGAAACAAAACAATTTGCTAACACATCCCATACTTTAAGTCCAGAGTGTTGACGACGTGGATGAAGTACATGTGTATTAGCCGAGCCATTATTTGCATCCTCCACTTCATCACCAGCATTTGATGTACAGTCATGTAATCTGGTGAAGTTGTGAAGTACCACACAGGCTTTAATCACCTCATTCTACATTTCTTTCACTAAGTTGAATGGACCGCCATTTGCACAGAGAATGCCGAAGGCACACTCCACCAGTCTCCGTGCACAGGATAGGCGGAAAGATTCTGCGCCGGTAGTCCAGGCCTCTACATGGATAGGGCCTCATGAGGTTGCGTGTTAATTGAAAGGCCTCATCTGCAGACCCTTTGTGCTTCACCACAGGGGGGTTGGCTTAACCCCCTCGTGGCTATGATCGCTCTGATTGGCTGTTAAAAGTGAAACAGCCAATCAGAGCAATCTGTGATAGATCACCGCCATCACTAAATGCTCCCCTCCTCCTTGCCTCCGCTGCCCCCACCTTCCGATCCCCTCCTTACCTTCCGACTTCCCCTACTCACCTCTCCCGGTCCTCCGATGTCCTTGGATCCGTCCCAGGGTCCGTCCGGGATGTTTCATGGGCGCCGCCATCTTGCAAAATGGCGGGCGCATGCGCAGTGCGCCCGCCGGCCGCGCATGTGCAGTGCGCCCTCCAGAGTCCAGAAATTTATTTTGATCACTGTGATAAACTCTCACAGTGATCAAAATAAAAAAAAAGTAAATAAACGCCCCATTTATCACCCCATAGGTAGGGACAAATAAAATAAAAAAATATATATATATATTTTTTAATCTTTTTATTAGGGTTAGGGTTACGATTATAAGGCTGTGTTCATATTGCGTTATGGCAGTCCGTTAGACGGACTGCATTACACCATGGTATAATGCGGTGTAACGCAGTCCGTTAACGCTGCTGTTCACCCCCATTTGCGGGCACACCGCGACACATGCCGTAAAGCGGCATGCGTTCGCGACGTGCCGTCATTCAGTGACGGAGCCTCGGACGCGGCCTGCAGCGTCTGGGCTTCATCATCACTAGCGCAGATGAATCATCTGCTGATTCATCTGCGCTAGCGGCTATAGCATAACGCGATCACGTAATGCTATACCGTTACCGCCTGTCAATGCTATGTGTTGAACGGGCAGGTAAAACGCAATATGAACCCAGCCTTAGGGTTAGGGTTAGAACTAGGGTTAGGGTTAGCCTTAGGGTTAGCATTAGGGTTAGAATTAGGGTTAGAATTAGGGTTAGGGTTGGAATTTGGGTTAGGGTTGGAATTAGAGTTAGGGTTGGAATTAGGGTTAGGTTTGTGGTTAGGGTTAGAGTTAGGATAAGTGTTAGGGTGTTTTGTGTTTAGGGTTGGGATTAGGGTTAGGCTTGTGGTTAGGGTTATGGTTAGAGTTGGGATTAGGGTTAGGGATGTGTTGGGGTTAGGTTTATGGTTAGGATTTGGATTAGGGTTAGGGTGTGTAGGGGTTAAAGTTGGGGTTAGAGGTGTGTTGGGGTTAGGGTTGGAGTTAGAATTGAGGGGTTTCCACTATTTAGGCACATCAGGGGTGTCCATACACGACATGGCGCCACCATTGATTCCTGCAAATTTTGCGTTCAAAAAGTCAAACAGTGCTCCCTTTATTCCAAGCCCCAACGTGTGCCCAAACAGTGGCTTACCCCTACATATGGGGTATCAGCGTACTCAGGAAAAATTGCACAACAACTTTGGGGTTTAATTTCTCCTGTTACCCTTTGTAAAAAAAAATTGGGGACTAAAAAAATGATTTTTGTGGAAAAAAAATGATTTTTTATTTTCATAGCTCTGCGTTATAAACTTCTGTGAAGAACTTGGAGATTCAAAGTGCTCACCACACATCTAGAGGAGTTCCGTGGGGGATCTAGTTTCCAAAATGGGGTCACTTGGGGGGTTTCTACTGTTTAGGCACTTCATGGGCTCTGCAAACGTAACATGACGCCCGCAGACCATTCCATCAAGTCGGCATTTCAAAACGTCACTACTTCCCTTCCGAGCCCCGACGTGTGCCCATACAGTAGTTTTCTCCCACATATGGGATATCAGCGTACTCAAGACAAATTGGACAACAACTTTTGGGGTCTAATTTCTCCTGTTACCCTTGGGAAAATAAAAAAATGGGGACTAAAAGATCATGTTTGTGGAAAAAATATGATTTTTTTATTTTCATGCCCGGGCTGTAACGAATGGAAGCGGAGGCAGAGGTGGTGAAGTTCACATTCGTTTTTATTTTTAAATGTGGAACCTCTAGACCACGGTCCGGGGGGCTCCGAAGGGGGCGTAACTAGTGAGCCCCGGGTACCCGTAGAAATGCCCCTCGAACAGGACCAGAATGGAATACCCGGAGGACACAGGTGCTACCTCCAGTTAGACCCCAGACACGTGGCAGTTGTCCCAGAGGGACCAAAAGGTTAACAGGTGTTTACAGAGTCCGTGGAGGGTTCTCGACAGAAGGGTAAGGTCCTGGTCCAGAATAGATGGTATCAGGCTGGCTTCAGTGACCTTGTCACGGTCCACGGGTACGAATGGCTGATGGCGGAACGGGATGACTCTTGCGCCAGTAATAGCTGAGATTGTCCGGGTTAGCCAGATACGGGTTAGCAAAGATCTTAGGAGACAAACAGTATCAGCGAAGCACAGAGACTGCAAACGCAGCGCAGACAGATCAGGAACAGAACCGGATGTAGCAATGATAGAACACGTTGCTCCGGCACTCCCCTAATGGTGGAGTGACCAGATATAGTACTGAGTGTGCAGCCATTGGTTAATTAGCTATTTCAAAAAATGCACGCTGCCCCTTTAAGAGAGGCGGTGGGCGCGGCCTCGCGTCCTAAGCCGTCTATCAGGAGGCCTGCCAGCAGCGTGCCAGGAAGTGGAGGAGGACACAGGACGCCGTGGAGCAGATGGGACATGAGACCCCAGCCCACGCACAGACTGCTGCAGAGGAACAGGTGAGTGAGCCGAACAGAGTGCAGAGCCAGCGCTGGGACCGGGTGTAACAGTATCCCCCTCTTTACTCCCCTCTTTTTCAAGCCTGCGTGAAATCTTTTAAGAAGAAGAGGAGCCTGGATGTTCTCCTCAGGCTCCCAAGACCTCTCCTCAGGACCAAAACCCCTCCAGTCCACCAGGTAATAGATCCTACCTCTTACTCTCTTAGAGGCCAAGATATGTTTTACCTCAAAAACATCATTCTCAGAGACCGGATCGGGAGTGGTACCCGGGTCCTTAAAGAAGGAACTCAACACTACTGGTTTGAGGAGAGAAACATGAAAGGAGTTAGGTACACGTAGAGAATTAGGCAATTTCAGCTTGTAAGAGACCGGGTTGATTTGTCTCAAGACTTCAAAGGGACCAATGAAACGAGGACCCAATTTGTACGATGGTAACTTCAGACGGATGTACTTGGAGGAGAGCCATACCTTGTCTCCTGGACGAAAGATGGGAGCCTCCAAACGTCTTTTGTCCGCATGCGTCTTCATACGTTGGGAAGCTTTCTCCAAAGCCGACCTGGTCTCACTCCAAATGTCCGAGAAATTTTTAGACAAGATATCGACTGCCGGAACATCAGATACTCCCGAAACAGGAAGAGGAATTCCAGGTTGCAGTCCAAACACAATCTGAAAAGGAGACTTTGCAGAAGATTCACTTACTTGATTGTTGTAGGAGAATTCCGCCCAGGGCAGTAATTCTACCCAGTCATTATGATGAGCGTTGACGAAGTGACGCAGGTATCCAGCCAGGATTTGATTGATCCTCTCCATTTGCCCATTAGACTGGGGATGATATGCAGAAGAAAAGTCTAGTTCAATTTTTACCATTTTACAGAGTCCTCTCCAGAACTTAGAAGTGAACTGGACGCCCTTGTCGGACACGATGTGGAGAGGAAATCCATGTAGACGGAAGATGTGCTGAATGAAGTGAGCGGCCAGTTCTGGAGCAGACGGGAGACCAGATAGCGGAACGAAGTGAGCCATTTTAGAGAAGCGGTCCACAACAACCCATACCACTGAGCAGCCAGAAGAAATGGGAAGATCCGTGATGAAATCCATCGCAATGTGCTGCCAGGGAGTGGACGGAATCGGAAGAGGTAGAAGTCTGCCAGCTGGTAGATGTTTAAAAGTTTTGTTACGGGCACATGAAGGACAGGCTGAAACGAACTCCTGGATATCCTTGCCCATGGTAGGCCACCAGTAATAACGGGAGATGAGTTGCTGCGTCTTTTTCTGACCAGCATGGCCAGCCAACTTAGAGGAATGACCCCAGCGCAGAACACGGGTACGATCAAAAGCAGACACAAAAGTCTTCCCAGGAGGAAGCCGGGCCAGATCAGTGGAGGCAACAGAGACTAACTTAGAAGGTTCAATAATGTGCTGAGGTTCTTCCTCCAGTTCAGGGGGCAAGAAGGCTCTAGAGAGTGCGTCTGCCTTGATGTTTTTGTCAGCTGGACGAAAATGAAGTACAAAATTGAAACGGGCAAAAATAATGCCCAACGGGCCTGACGGGGATTCAGTCTTAAAGCAGTTTGGAGATAGGCAAGGTTTTTATGGTCGGTGAATATGATTACCTGGTGATGAGCTCCTTCAAGAAGATGTCTCCATTCTTGCAGAGCCAATTTGATGGCCAACAGTTCGCGATCACCGACAGAGTAGTTCCTCTCTGCAGGAGAAAAAACCTTGGAGAAAAAACCACACGAGACCATCCGCCCGGTAGACGACTTCTGGGTCAGAACTGCACCTGCACCTATGGAAGAAGCGTCAACCTCAAGAAAAAATTGCTCACTTGAATTAGGACGATGGAGAACGGGTGCGGAAGCAAAAGCTTTTTTTAGAGAAACAAAGGCCTCTTCTGCCTCGGAGGACCATTCCTTAGAGTTTACGCCTTTCCGGGTTAAGGCTGTGATTGGAGCCACTCGGGTGGAAAAGTGTGGAATAAATTGCCGGTAGTAATTGGCGAACCCTAGGAACCTTTGTATGGCTTTTAGCCCAGACGGACGAGGCCAGTTGAGAACTGCAGACAACTTCTCCGGATCCATCTTTAATCCTGTGGAAGATACAATGTACCCAAGGAAAGGCAAAGAAGACTGCTCAAAGAGGCATTTCTCGTATTTGGCATATAGCCTGTTCTCTCTGAGTCTTTGTAAGACCAGGCGTACTTGCCTCCGGTGTGACGTTAAATCAGCAGAGAAAATCAAAATATCGTCCAGGTAAACCACGACACATGTATAGAGCAAGTCCCTGAAAATGTCATTCACAAATTCCTGAAAAACCGCAGGAGCATTGCTTAGGCCGAATGGCATTACCAGGTATTCATAGTGGCCGTCACGGGTGTTGAAGGCTGTTTTCCATTCGTCCCCCTCTCTAATTCGGATCAGATTGTAGGCCCCTCTGAGGTCCAATTTGGTGAAGATCTTGGCCCCTCGGAGACGATCAAACAACTCTGAAGTAAGAGGTAATGGATACCTGTTTTTTACCGTGACCTGATTCAGACCCCGATAGTCAATGCAGGGCCGCAAGGATCCATCCTTCTTCTTCACAAAGAAGAATCCAGCTCCTGCCGGTGACGATGACTTTCGGATAAATCCTCTATCCAGATTCTCTTGGATGTAGTCCGACATGGCCTGAGTCTCTGCCTGTGAAAGAGGATACACTCTCCCCGGGGAAGAGATGCTCCAGGAAGAAGCTCTATCTGACAGTCATACGACCTGTGTGGAGGTAGTCTCTCAGCCTCCTTTTTCCCAAAGACGTCAGAGAAGGACCAATAGGCGGAAGGCAACCCTGGCAGGGTATCAGGCTGGACAGGAGGCGAAGCAGGTTGAATCTGGGTTAAGCAACGATTCATGCAGGTATCTCCCCAACGCAGAACTTCTCCAGTTTTCCAATTCAGGACTGGTTCATGCATCTGGAACCAAGGTAAACCTAAGAGCATGGGATGGGATAAACCGGGATATACATAAAAACGCATTAGTTCAGTATGCATTAGACCTACCCGGAGTTCCACCAACTCGGTTTGAAACTGGACGGGCTCGGTCAGCGGTTTGCCATCCACAGCGGACACCTGTAATGGATCAGGAAGACCCTGGACAGGTAAGCGGTAATGATCCACAACCGCCTGCTGGATGAAGTTCCCTGCAGCTCCAGAATCCAGTAGACAATGTTCGGAAAATTTTATTGCCCCATAGGACACGGAGACTGGGATGTGTAAAGAGGGAGAGGACTGTTCTCTACCTAGGTTGGCCCCTCCTACCGGACCTAGGCACTGGAGTTTCCCGACTTTTTAGGACAGAGATGGATCAAATGTTCAGAACTACCGCAGTAGTAACAACTTCCCTCCTTGCGACGTGACTCCCGACGGGGGGTGGCCAAACTTACATGGTCCACCTCCATGGCCTCGGAGGAGGAAAGCGAGGTACCTGTTTTATACAAACTAGAGTCCAGGTGATAGGACCTTTTGTCCCGCTTGATCTCCATAGAATGCTCCTGAAAACGCAGGTCAATTCGGGTTGCCAAAGATATCAACTCCTCCAAGAGGGTAGGTCTGTCCCGTCCCGCCAGCTCATCCTTGATTCTTCCGGATAAGCCCTCCCAGAAGTTTGCAACCAGGGCCTCATTGTTCCACGATAATTCAGACGAGAGGGTGCGGAATTTAACAGCATACTGAGCTACCGTGAGAGTACCTTGGCGCAGGCGGAGCAGAGCTGAGGCAGTTGAAGTGGTGCGACCAGGTTCATCGAAAGTCCTGCGAAAAGCCTCTAGGAAAGATTGAAGATCATTAACCAGCGGATCCCCTCTCTCCCATAGCGGGTTTAGCCAGGCGAGGGCCTCTCCTCCCAGGTGTGACATGATGAAGCCCACCTTGGCTCGGTCAGAAGCAAACATATGCCCCAAGATTTCGAAGTGTAGATTGCACTGATTGAGAAAACCCCGACACAGAGTAGGATCACCCTGGAAACGGGTAGGAGCCGCCAGACGGGGACCTTGACTTGTCATGGGAACTGGTACCTGAGTATTGATAGGAGAGTCAGGTGCAGACGAGGAACCCAAGGAATCCATGCGGGAAGACAAGCTGCGTAGATAAGTCGTGATCTTGTCCTGTTGAACTCCCAAACGGGTCACCTCCTGGTACAGGTCCGTGGTCGGAGATTTCTGGGATCCAGCGGGTTCCATGGCCGGAGCAATCTATAACGAATGGAAGCGGAGGCAGAGGTGGTGAAGTTCACATTCGTTTTTATTTTTAAATGTGGAACCTCTAGACCACGGTCCGGGGGGCTCCGAAGAGGGCGTAACTAGTGAGCCCCGGGTACCCGTAGTAAGGCCCCTCGAAGAGGACCAGAATGGAATACCCGGAGGACACAGGTGCTACCTCCAGTTAGACCCCAGACACGTGGCAGCTGTCCCAGAGGGACCAAAAGGTTAACAGGTGTTTACAGAGTCCGTGGAGGGTTCTCGACAGAGAAGGGTAAGGTACTGGTCCAGAATAGATGGTATCAGGCTGGCTTCAGTGACCTTGTCACGGTCCACGGGTACGGATGGCTGATGGCGGAACGGGATGACTCTTGCGCCAGTAATAGCTGAGATTGTCCGGGTTAGCCAGATACGGGTTAGCAAAGATCTGAGGAGACAAACAGTATCAGCGAAGCACAGAGACTGCAAACGCAGCGCAGACAGATCAGGAACAGAACCGGATGTAGCAATGATAGAACACGTTGCTCTGGCACTCCCCTAATGGTGGAGTGACCAGATATAGTACTGAGTGTGCAGCCATTGGTTAATTAGCTATTTCAAAAAATGCACGCTGCCCCTTTAAGAGAGGCGGTGGGCGCGGCCTCGCGTCCTAAGCCGTCTATCAGGAGGCCTGCCAGCAGCGTGCCAGGAAGTGGAGGAGGACACAGGACGCCGTGGAGCAGATGGGACATGAGACCCCAGCCCACGCACAGACTGCTGCAGAGGAACAGGTGAGTGAGCCGAACAGAGTGCAGAGCCAGCGCTGGGACCGGGTGTAACACGGGCGTTTTAAACTTCTGTGTAGCGCTTGGGGGTTCAAAGTGCTCACCACACATCTAGATAAGTTCCTTGTGGGGTCTAGTTTCAAAAATGGGGTCACTTGTGGGGAGTTTCTACTGTTTAGGCACATCAGGGCTCTGCAAACGTAACATGACGCCCGCAGACCATTCCATCAAGTCTGCATTCCAAAATGGCGCTCCTTCCCTTCTGAGCTCTCCCATGCGCCAAAACAGTGGTTCCCCCCCACATATGGGGTATTGATGTACTCAGGACAAATTGCACAACAACTTTTGTGGTCCAATTTCTCCTGTTACCCTTGTGAAAATAAAAAATAGCAGGCTAAAAAATCATTTTTGAGGAAAAAAATTATTTTTTTATTTTCACTGCTCTGCATTATAAACTTCTGTGAAGCACTTGGGGGTTCAGAGTGCTCACAACAAATCTAGATAAGTTCCATAAGAGGTCTAGTTTCCAAAATGGTGTCACATGTGGGGTTTTTTCACTGTTTAGGCACACAGGGGCTCTCCAAACGCGTCATGGTGTCCGCTAACGATTGGAGCTAATTTTCCATTCAAAAAGTCAAATGGCGCTCCTTCCCTTCTGAGCCCTACCGTGTGCCCAACAGTGGTTTATGACCACATATGAGGTATCTGTGTACTCAGGAGAAATTGCCCAACAAATTTTAGGAGCCATTTTATCCTATTGCCCATGTGAAAATGAAAAAAACTGAGGCTAAAATAAAATTTTTGTAAAAAAAAAAGTACTTTCTTTTTTTTACGGAGCAATTTGTGAAGCACCTGGGGGTTCAAAGTGCTCACTATGCATCTAGATAAGTTCCTTGGGGGGTCTAGTTTCCAAAATGGGGTCACTTGTGGGGAGCTCCAATGTTTAGGCACACAGGGACTCTCCAAATGCGACATGGCAACCGCTAAATATTCCAGCATATTTTCCATTCAAAAAGTCAAATGGCGCTCCTTCCCTTCTGAGCCCTGCCGTGCGCCCAAACAGTGGTTTATGACCACATATGAGGTTTCTGTGTGCTCAGGGGAAATTGCCCAACAAATTTTAGGATCCATTTTATCCTGTTGCCCATGTGAAAATGAAAAAATTGATGCTAAAATAAAATTTTTGTTGGAAAAATTAAAATGTCTATTTTTTCCTTCCACGTTGCTTTAGTTCCTGTGAAGCACCTGAAGGGCTAATAATCTTCTTGAATGTAGTTTTGAGTAGCTTGAGTAGTGCAGTTTTTATAATGGTGTCACTTTTGGGTATTTTCTACCATATAGACCCCTCAAAGTGACTTCAAATGTGAGGTGGTCCCTAAAAAAAATGGTTTTGTAAATTTTGCTGTAAAAATGAGAAATCGCTGGTCAACTTTTAACCCTTATAACTTCCTATCAAAAAAAATTTTGTTTCCAAAATTGTGCTGATATAAAGTAGACATGTGGAAAATGTTATTTATTAACTATTTTGTGTTACATAACTCACTGGTTTAACAGAATAAAAATTCAAAATTTGAAAATTGCAAAATTTTCAAAATTTTCACCAAATTTCATTTTTTTCACAAATAAACGCAAAACTTATCGACCTAAATTTATCACTAACATGAAGCCCAATATGTCACGAAAAAACATTCTCAGAATCGCTAGGATCCGTTGAAGCTTTCCTGAGTTATTACCTCATAAAGGGACACTGGTCAGAATTGCAAAAAATGGCAAGGTCATGAAGGGGTTAAAGACTCTGGAGTCTCCAGTTCTTCCATATATAAAGATAAATCGTGTGCACAGCCTGAAAGGTGCCAGAGTAGGTTCCTACACCGTGAAGATAATGAAAAGAGAACTCGGCACTCAACTTAGCGAAAAGGGTAAATATTTATTGTAGTCCACGGTAGTGAAACGTTTCGGTCCTAAATTTCGGACCTTCATCAGCCACTACATATATGTAATACAAAAACAAAAAGGATTTTCAAAATTCTTACAATAAAGATAAAAGTAAAATTGCAAAGAAAACATAATAATATAACCAAGGTATGTACAATAGTATAATATGAACGTGGTTTACTAGAGAAAATCATCTTTATATAGAAGTATGCTAGTCCTGCCTTCACTGCACAAGGACCAGCGGCGGATACCGCGTCCCTCCCACGGCATGCAGCGGAGACCTGACTTAAAACTCTCACCCAGGTATGATCACTGCCGGTTAGTACACCGGATCTATTCCCTTATATGCCTCCACTACTGGATGAATTGAATGAGGCTTTTGTTTTCAGATACTCACCTTTAACCCTTACTTTGGAGATCTACCTGGTATGTCATACCTTTGATATTTTTGATCACGGGCCGCTGTCACTTTTTCTCATTATGTCTTATCACCCACCAGATCCCAACAGTATCTACGGCTTACTTCTGAATTGGGTATTTCTACCCCCTCCCGGTACTTAATGGTACGTCTTATTTTCTGTGCTATATCACCCTCACGTCTCATCTGGTCTGAAGAGTCTGTCCCTAACTATTTGAGGACTAGCATACTTCTATATAAAGATGATTATCTCTAGTAAACCACGTTCATATTATACTATTGTACATACCTTGGTTATATTATTATGTTTTCTTTGCAATTTTACTTTTATCTTTATTGTAAGAATTTTGAAAATCCTTTTTGTTTTTGTATTACATATATGTAGTGGCTGATGAAGGTCCGAAATTTAGGACCGAAACGTTTCACTACCGTGGACTACAATAAATATTTACCCTTTTCGCTAAGTTGAGTGCCGAGTTCTCTTTTCATTATCCAGTTCTTCCATAGGCCCCAATATCTACAATTATAAACCTGTAGGCATTGTCGACCAGGGCCAACAGCACTACAGAAAAATACTGTTTATAATTATAATATTAGGAGCCTGAGTTTGGCGGCTTACGCACACGGATGTGCTTCCCATCCAGGGCTCCAATACAGTTTGGAAACTGGCACGTTTCCTCAAAGCCACGGGCTATCCGCAGCCAGTCTTGTTTTTTGGGCTCAGTCATTACCGATTCATGCAGTCGGGACCATATTTCAGAGCACATAGAACGGACAATGCCTGAGATGGTGGATTTCCCAATTAAAAATTCAAGATGAAGAGCCCAGTGGAAAGGAATTTATAAGGGGATTTAAAAAAAAAATGACATATCCATGCCTCAAATACACAATTTATCCCTTACTAAAAGTTATGGCCAGTAGAAAACAAGTCCTGACATGATAATAGTAAACACAATTCTATGCCTTTGCTCCTATATATGTCAAAGGCAAAATTTGAGAGAAAAAATAAGGAATTAAAAAGGAAAAACAAAAAAAACAAAAGGAATGGATGAGTGTATTTCCCTAAAACACAAGTAAAATACATCATCAACATAGAGGATGCATACATACCGTAAAGTAAGTAAAAGGCGCTCCTCTGCAGAAATACACTTGCACATCTTGGTGTCCTTGAAGGTGATCCCAGGGCGCACAATCTCCATCGGAATGTCAAATGTGGGCACGCTCATCCGACAATACTGGAAGAACTTGTCAGGATGGCTGCGTAGAGAAGCATACAGACAGTGGAAATGCCCTTTAGTCAGCCGTCGCCTTAGAAGCGGATGTACCCACATTCGTCTCCCCCTCCTCAGATCACAATCACTGGGCATGGCTCCCCAAAACACTTTTGATCTGGCTTCTGAGTTTAGGCTCCCTCTGGTGGTTGCTGCTGGTAATGGACCTGGTCTGGCTGACAGAAGTCAATCACCTGAAGAGGATGATTGGAGGTCAGGTGTTACTGGGAGATTTAAGTGAGCAGCCTTCCCTTAGTTGTTGCCGGTGATTTGGTTTTCTTCCTGAGCCTTCTGGAAGTCTGCTTGCTCCCTGCTTTGTCCTGCATCTTTCATACAAGTTTTTGTCTGTTTTAATCTGTGGCATTTTTTTCCTTTTTGCTTTTCCCTGTTCTCTGCCTTGCTGGTGTGAGTTCAGCCGGGTTCCCTTCTGGGACCTGTGCTGGACTCTGTTTTCCTTTGCCACAGCTTATGTCAGTCTTTTCTGTATTTCTAGTCTCCTGTTATTTCAGTATCTGTTGTTTTGCATCCAGTTCACACCAGAGTTCTGATTTAGTTTGGGAGAGGTCGTGTTGCCTCAGTATTTTCGAATATCAGACGTGTTGGAATTTTTCTTAGGGTTTTTGCCGGAATGCAGACAGTATCCTTTCCTGTCCTGTTCTATCCAGACAGTTTGGGCCACAGCATTTGCTTACTCTATTTTTTGCCTGTGTTTTGTACTTCATCTGTCTCACCGGCAATATATGTTTGGGAGCTATCTATTTCTTTGGGGCTCTACTCCGTGGCAGTTTAGCTTTCCCCTTCCTCTCTTTAGGCTTAGTTAACTCTTTGACTGTGTCGAGGTGTCTAGGGCATCGTAGGTACGCCCCACGGCTAATTCTAGTTGTGTTGTTAGTTTAGGGGTCTGCAATCTGCTAAGTTACCAACCTCTCTGGAGGTTTGGTTGCCTAGCCTATTTCTCTATTATCCTCCTCGGTTACCCAGTCATAACAGAAAGGTATCATCTGGCATCTTGGTACCAATGGAAGTCAAATTAAAGCACCACTCCAGCAGGATTTCTTTCAGCACTGGAATGATGCTTTAAAGGTAAGTTCCCTGCCTCTTGTCATATACTCACCCTCCAGCGTCTTCATTTTTCGGCACCGCTTCGGTCCTGCAACGCTGTAAGGTTCTTTGTCTCTGTTGACATGTTCCTTGAAACTCAGTTTTTCGTCGGCCATTTTGCTTTCTGTCTTTCTGCAGCTCTTGCCCTCAGTTAATATGGAGTTTCCAGTTTTCATGTTCCCGCCCTGATTCTTCCCTCTTGCTTCTTAAGCAGCCTCAGCTGAACAATCAGTGCTCCTGAATCAAGCCTCAGTCAGTCTGTGACCTGACTCCTGGAAGCCTTGGACTTGTACTCCAGCTATTCCCTACTGAGGAACCTTGGAACACTTTTGGACTCTGGAAACCTGCTGTTTGGTAAATCCATGTTTGCAGAGGAATTACGGTACAGAGAAGAGATCCTGAACCTGCTTTGGAGATTTATTGTAGTGCTTGAAGTTACTCTGGCCTGCTGTGTCTCCTGTCGCTGTTCCTGCAAACTGTGTGAACTTTTCAGCATGCTTGTATGAAGTAATACAAGTCATTTCATTTCAACCTATGTCTCCTGTGTTTTCCTCGCACCCAAGCACAAGACGCTATAGGAACTGTACACTATACATGACAAGATTCAGGAGCCAATGTTTAGTGTCTGCTGGGTCTGGGAAAGCCGTGTCTGCTGTGACTGTGGATATCAGATGTCCGTTTAATACCTTATGTGATGACAGTGGTTGTGACTTCTCACAACCATTCCAGGTGAGCGCATTCCCTTAAAATTTTACTCTGGAGTGTTACCACAGGTAAACACTATTGTTTTTTTTTTGTTTGTTTTTTTTTCCTTTCCTCTTCCAGCACTTCTGCCTTAAAAGATCTGGAAGATGGAGGCCCGCATAAAGGAACTTTGCAGAGTGACTGATACAATCCTTTCAGATGTACAGACTTTAAAAACCCGTTTTGCAAGCCTACAGGACCTCACTAATCATAATTTGCAAGTGTTTGGACAGACTACCCAGGAATTGCGAGCCAGGATTGAGGCTCTAGAGGAACGAGCCCAGGCTCCTGCCATAACCCCGAGTTCTGGGATCCCCAAATTACCTCCTTTTCGTTTTGGCGGTGAACGTGAGAAATTCAGGGGATTTATTAATCAATGCAATTTATTTTTCTCTGCACATGCTTCACAATTTCCCACTGAACGATCCAAAGTGCTTACTATAATCATGTTGCTTACCAATAAGGCTTTGATGTGGGTAAACCCTCTGATTGAGACTGAGGATGATTGTTTGAATCACCTTGATGCTTTTATTTCAGCCATGGGGCAGGTGTTTGATGACCCCAATCGAGGTGCAACAGCTGAAGCAGCCATGTTAACTTTGCGCCAAGGTAAGCGTTCAGTAGCCGAATATGCCCTGGATTTCAGGAGATGGGCTCTTGATACCACTTGGGACACTTCCGCTAAAAAATCTATTTTTCGGAAAGGGTTGTCTCCACTGATTAAGGATGAACTTGCTCGTGCCGACCCTCCCACTGCGTTAGGTGACTTTATTAACTATTGTATCCGTATTGATGCTCGTCTGACTGAACGCAGACAAGAGAGATGGTTCGAAAATAATCGCACTAACCTTTTACTACCTCCCTCCTCAGCTAAGGAACCTTTGAGTAGGATCACAAGGGAACCAGAACCTGAACCCATGCAGGTGGACTCTTTACAAAGACGGGTTAGTGATGCACGCAAAGAACATCGTACAAAAGGAAAATCTATGTTTCTACTGTGGTAAGTCAGGGCACTTCATTATAAACTGCCCCAGCCGTTCTCGTAAGACTACTGCAGCAGTCATTCACTGTGAGTGTTGCGAGAGGAGCTCTGTCATGTCCGAGCCTCAGGCTCCAGAGAGATCTGCTGCAAGAGATCTTGATTTCTCGGACTTAAACTCTGTTAGTTCTGGGGACGATGACGGTATAAACGCTGCAATTTTTCAAGCTTCCTCAGCGGTGTCCCAGCTGAGTTGTAAAAGAAACAATTATCATTGCTTCCTTTCCATCAAACTCTGGGTTGACTCAGTCTGGGTGTCTAGCTCTGCTATGATCGACTCAGGAGCAAGTGGAAATTTCATGGATATCTCCTTTGCTCTGAAACAGGGGATACGTTCAGTGAAGAAGGCTACTCCAGTACAGATGGAGACTGGATGGCTCTCTACTGACTTCTGGACCAGTGGATCAAGAAACAGAGCCTTTGAGGGTCCTTATGGGTAAAGATCATCAGGAGAAAATGTCTTTTTTGCTTATCTCTTCTCCCCACTTTCCCATTATTCTAGGGCTACCATGGCTGCAGGCGCAGAATCCTACGATTAACTGGGAGACCAAGGAATTACACTTTCCGGAGAAACAGATGAGTCAAGGAGTTTCAGCTTGCTCTGTTCCTAAAGGAACCATGTCAGTCCCTGAACTACCAGCTGTATACCAGGACTATGTGGATTTATGTGACAAGAAGAACGCTGATCAGCTTCCTCCTCACCGTCCATATGATTGTCCAATTGAATTATTGCCTGGAGCCGAGATACCTTTTGGTAAGATCTACCCCCTAGCGGGGCCCGAGCTAAAAGCTTTGAAGGATTATATAGACGAAAATTTAGCCAAGGGCTTCATATGCCCCTCTTCATCTCCAGCATGTGCACCCATCTTCTTTGTGAAGAAGAAAGATGGATCTCTGAGACCCTGCATAGACTATAGGGAACTCAATAAGGTTACTATTAGAAACCGTTATCCATTGCCTTTAATCCCTGAGTTGTTGGAGAGAGTGCGGCATGCCAAAATTTTCTCTAAATTGGATCTCCGTGGGGCCTATAACTTGGTCCGTATTAGACCTGGGGATGAATGGAAGACTGCTTTCAGGTCACGCTATGGACACTTTGAATATCTAGTTATGCCTTTTGGTCTGAGTACCGCCCCAGCCACTTTCCAACACTCGTGAATGATATCATCAGGGATCTCCTAGATACATTTGTGGTGATTTATCTGGATGATATTCTAATTTTTTCTAACTGCACAGAGGAACATCATGGACATGTGAGAATGGTCTTAGAACGCCTAAGACAAAACCATCTCTACATCAAACTTGAAAAATGTGAATTCCATAGGACCAAAATTCAATTTCTGGGGTATGTACTATCTACGCAAGGGATTAGTATGGATGGAAGCAAGACCCAAGCCATCAAGGATTGGCCAATTCCTAGAAATGTGAAGGAGGTGCAGCGTTTCATCGGGTTTGCCAACTTCTATAGACGTTTCATTAAGAATTTTTCTGAGGTAGTGTCACCTATCACCCAACTTACCCGGAAACAGTCTAGGTTCTCCTGGACCCCGCAAGCTCAGGAAGCATTTTCCTGTTTAAAGGATAAATTTACCACCGCACCTATCTTAGTACATCCCAACCCCGAGCTTGCCTTCATAATAGAGGTGGATGCTTCAGACTGTGCCGTTGGAGCTATACTCTCTCAGAGAACAGGTGAGAAGAATGTCTTGCATCCCTGTGCCTTCTTTTCCCAGCAGTTGTCTTCGGCTGAGAGGAACTACGATGTGGGCAATAGAGAATTGTTGGCCATTATTGCCGCCTTCAAGGAATGGAGACACCTTCTTCAGGGAGCTGCACAGCAAATAGTCGTCCTGACAGACCATCGTAACCTTGAATTTATCAGGTCGGCTAAGTGCCTGACTCCTCGCCAGGCTCGCTGGAATCTTTTCCTAAACCAATTTAATTTTGTCATTTCTTATAGACCAGGATCGCGCAATGGAAAGGCTGATGCACTCTCTAGGATTCATTCAGCAGAGACACGTCCACTTACTCCGCCTAAGACTATTCTTCCTGACTCTAGATTCCTGGGAGTGATTCATAATCAAGACCTACTTAAGGACATCAAGGAAGCATACCATGCGGATTCTTTGTTGGCTCAACCCCCAAGGGACGTAAGTCTTGTCTTTAAGAATGGTGTGTGGATTCAGGGACAACGTCTGTATATACCTGAAACAGTCAGATTGAGAGTATTGCAACTCATCCACGATTCCAAGATAGCCGGGCATAGGGGAATTCTAAAGACACAAGAATTTCTTTCTCGTTTCTTTTGGTGGCCCACTTACAGGAAAGATGTCTTAAACTATGTCACTTCATGTGAAGTCTGTGCAAGATGCAAAACACCTCACTCCTCACCAACTGGTCTGTTGCAACCTCTTCCCACCCCGTCCCGCCCGTGGGGATCCATTTCTATGGACTTCATTGTGGAGTTACCAACCTCTCAAGGGAAGAACACCATTCTAGTGGTGGTTGACCGTCTAACAAAGGCAGCTCATTTTATCCCTTGTGTCGGCTTACCCACTGCAAAACAGACATCAGACTTGATGATTAAGAATGTGTTTCGCTTACATGGAGTACCGGATGAGGTCATTTTGGATCGAGGGGTGCAATTCACTTCAAGATTTTGGCAAAATTTCTGTGCAGCATTGGGCATTAAAGTAAACCTTTCTTCTGCTTTTCATCCCCAGACTAATGGACAGACAGAACGAACCAATCAGACCCTGGAGCAGTATCTCCGCTGTTTTATCTGCCACCTACAGGATGATTGGGTGGATCTACTTCCACTGGCTGAGTTCTCTTATAACAACTCTCAGAGCGCCTCCACTAAGCAGTCTCCTTTTTACTCCAATCTAGGTTATCATCCTAACATTCTTCCTCGATTTCCCATAGATACGCCCTTGCCGGCAGTGGCTGAAAGAATCACTTCTTTACAAAAGAATATGGATCTTCTAAAGGAAAATCTAGAATTGGCTCAGGAAAGGTACAAGAAAGCAGCAGATAAATTTCGTAAACCTGCACCAGCTTTCAAGGTAGGAGATTTGGTCTGGCTGTCAACCAGAAATCTTAAATTAAAGATTCCATCGTCTAAATTGGGACATAAGTACATTGGACCTTATAAGATCGATAAGATTATAAGTGCTGTTGCTTGTCGTCTTCAACTGCCCAGAACTATGAGAATCCACCCTGTCTTTCATGTATCCCTACTAAAGGCTGCAACACCCAATACGTTTCCTGGACGCTCTTCTCCTTGCCCTGACCCAGTGCTGGTCGATGGTCAGGAAGAATTTATGGTGGAAAGGATTCTAGATTCCAGGTTGTACAGAAATCAGTTGCAATATTTGATTAAATGGCAGGGCTACCCAGTGGAGGACAACTCATGGGAACCAGTCAATAATGTAAATGCTCCTCGCCTGCTCCGCCAGTTTCATCAGAGGTACCCTGACAAGCCTGGTCTGAGGTCATCCGGAGGTTGTCCCTAAGGGGGGAGTAATGTAAGGTTCTTTGTCTCTGTTGACATGTTCCTTGAAACTCAGTTTTTTCGTCGGCCATTTTGCTTTCTGTCTTTCTGCAGCTCTTGCCCTCAGTTAATATGGAGTTTCCAGTTTTCATGTTCCCGCCCTGATTCTTCCCTCTTGCTTCTTAAGCAGCCTCAGCTGAACAATCAGTGCTCCTGAATCAAGCCTCAGTCAGTCTGTGACCTGACTCCTGGAAGCCTTGGACTTGTACTCCAGCTATTCCCTACTGAGGAACCTTGGAACACTTTTGGACTCTGGAAACCTGCTGTTTGGTGAATCCATGTTTGCAGAGGAATTACGGTACAGAGAAGAGATCCTGAACCTGCTTTGGAGATTTATTGTAGTGCTTGAAGTTACTCTGGCCTGCTGTGTCTCCTGTCGCTGTTCCTGCAAATTGTGTGAACTTTTCAGCATGCTTGTATGAAGTAATACAAGTCATTTCATTTCAACCTATGTCTCCTGTGTTTTCCTCGCACCCAAGCACAAGACGCTATAGGAACTGTACACTATACATGACAAACGCCATCATCAGAGTGCAGCTTCTGACTGTCCGGAAGTTAAAAACTACATCACAAGTTCTCAATGCAAGTCTATGAGCCGGAACAAGGGCCGGAACAAGGCCAGACCAAGGCTCTCATAGACCGTATATTGATCAGTGACCTCTGGCTCACTCCATGAAACACTGGAGCAGTCGACAGGTCACAAAATGCAGGAGATGGACCGAAGCGGCAGCGAAAGCAGAAGAAAACATCAGAAGGTGAGGATCAGACAGGGGGTGGAGGACTTGGATTTTCAGCACTACTCCAAAGGTGAAATAAAAAAAAACCTGGAGTGGTGCTTTAAGGGCTGAAATGAAATGTTATTTAAGTTCATCATAGAATAATTTATGACAAGGGAGAGAATCATTTGGGCTAATGGTTTTTGCATTTCGGGTATCTATTCAGATATAATTCGAAATCTGAAATACGCTGCTTCAATATTTGTAATTCCTGAGGAGAATGTGCCAAGACCTGATCGCTGAGAGGTGTTTTGATGTGAACGAGTGGAATTCAGAAAAGTATAGAGAGAACGATAGTAGGAGCAAAAACATTGTAGAGTTTGGACCCATGGTAAGTCTGCACATACATTCAGTGTATTCTGTATAGTACGGTTCTGGCTAGTGTCCTGGCTGGATTGGTACCATATTCCAAAAAATATATATGGCATTTGCTGTTGCTTTCATCACAATCGAAAGAAGGACAGAGCAAATACTTTTGAATTCTGCAACCCTCTGCAGGATCTAATAATTGCTTGTGGGTCTGATCCAGGATATGTATGTGGAAAACTAAGTTACCGTATATACTCATGTATAAGCCGACCCGTGTATAAGCCGACCCCTAATTTTGCCACAAAAAACTGGAAAACTTATTGACTCGTGTATAAGCCTAGGGTGGAAAATGATTTTGCCCCCATATGATGCTCCATAGATTATGCCCTCATATGATGCTCCACAGATTATGCCCCATATGCTGCACAGATTATGCCCCCATATGCTGCACAGATTATGCCCATATGCTGCACAGATTATGCCCCCATATGCTCCACAGATTATGCCCCATATGCTGCACAGATTATGCCCCATATGCTGCACAGATTATGCCCCCATATGTTCCACAGATTATGCCCCATATGCTGCAGATTATGCCCCATATGCTGCACAGATTATGCCCTCATATGCTGCACAGATTATGCCCCCATATGTTCCACAGATTATGCCACATATGCTGCACAGATTATGCCCCATATGCTGCACAGATTATGCCCCCATATGTTCCACAGATTATGGCCCATATGCTGCACAGATTATGCCCCATATGCTGCACAGATTATGCCCCCATATGTTCCACAGATTATGCCCCATATGCTCCATAGATTATGCCGCATAGTATAGGTCCCTTATGCTGCCGCTGCCGCTGCAAAAGAAAAAAAAAAATGACATACTCACCTCTCGTCGCTGGGGGACAGGTGCAGGTGTCACCGCTCGCTCAGGACCCCGGCACCTGAGATATTTACCTGTCACCGGACCGGTCCACCACTGCACATTGCTCTGTCTTCCGGGTCCTCGGCAGTGAATGATCAGGCAGAGGGCGTGGCGCACACTAATGACGTCATCGCGCCCTCTGCCTGAACATTCACAGCCAGAGGAGTCGGACGAGGAGGTCGGAGCAGCGCGCAGCGGTGGACCGAGGGACAGGTGACTATAGCATATGCTCACCCCCCGCTGGCGCGTCAATCTCTGCAGCCTCTCCTCTTCTCCCGGCGGTCTCCGCAGCTCTTCCTTCCTACATCGGTCACGTGGTACCGCTCATTAAAGTCATGAATATATGCATATTCATGACTTTAATGAGTGGTACCATGTGACCGCTGCAGGAAGGAGCCGGAGATCCTGGGAGAAGCAGGGGGCTGCAGAAACGCGCCGGCGGAGGGGTGAGTATGATCCGACACCCCCGCTACCCCTCCCCCGGCGACCCCCCGTTATATGACTCGCGTATAAGCCGAGAGGGGGACTTTCAGCCCTAAAAAATGGGCTAAAAATCTCGGCTTATACGTGAGTATATACGGTAAAATGAAAAGCTGCTCTAAGAAGACTCCCACACTGGCATAGGATTGCAGTCTAGGGTTGTGTTTGGGGAAAAAGTATATCAATGTTCTTCTTGACTGCACTGACTATAGTTAGCACTTGTACCAAGGTCTCATTACAAAACCACAGTCATCCCTTGGATTGCAAAGTGGGAATAGTGAGAGATGTGGAAATCAATGCATGGTCTCAGAAAGAGATATAATCCATACTTGCAGACAATAAGAATGAGAGTTGGGAATGGAGAATAAGTATGATCTATGTGGGAATATAAATGTGGTGGGAAGAAGGTGTAGTCTTGTCCAGATGGGATCAACACCCACCATGTGTCAACTAATTGGATGTCATGTAACAGCTTACGGCCCAGCAGGTACCAATATGGGAAGCTGGCTGAGATTTCTGGCTATTTCTACTCACTTTATTTCTGTCATTTCTGTTATTTTCTAGATTCTTTTTATTTTATTTTCATTTGTCTATCTTTTATTTATTTTATTTTTTTTAAATCATATTCTTACTTTTCTATTATTCTTCCTATTACTTGATTCCTTTTATAATAGTTTGGTTCTTTATTACTAGTCTCTAATTCTGACTCGTATATTTTTTGCTTTCAGACACTTTATTCTTCTAGGTTTTTTTAGGCAATGTTTCCTTCTATATTCCTTTTTTTCCCCATTGTCCATATATCTATTGTGCATGTGCCACGTTTGCACTCCATCTGTTTCCTACACCACAATTCAGATTGATTTTTTCTAGCTTACACCTTTGCTACTTACTTTGTGAACCACAATGACAACTGTGGACCAACACATTCTGATTAATCATGATCGGCAAACTGGATATATCTAGACCTCATCCTGTCCTTCAGATACTTCTGACGTTTGGTGCTGTTTGTCCATCGCTTTGCTCGTCTTGCTACATTTCTGAAATCCTCCTTCTGCTGATACCTCTGTATACTTCTGCGTGATGTCTCTTTTGTTTTGTTCATGTTGGTGTTTTATAATTTTTATATTTTTTTTCCTCTTCCTCCTCCTCTGTTTTTACATTTTACTCTATTCCACATTAATATTTTTTTATTCTCATGAATTTTCTTTGTCCTTCCATTGCATATTACTCTTTTCTATTTTATTTGTAATGTCTCTTGCTGTTTCAATGCTGATGTAGAATCTTTGAACATACCGTATATAATAACATATTTTACTGTATTTACATATATTAACTTTATTATTGTTACAGAACACTAATGTGAAGAAGGTCTGGGAGGAATGAAAAGTCATTTTCAATATTCTGATACATTTTGCATTTCTAAATGCAATTATAGGGCCGTGCTTAATTCCCTATACACCACTAGCTTGCTGAAATGGCGGACTGTGGAAGTAGGAAAATGAGAGGAACCATAGAAGGTTGTCTATGAAGTGGTTCAATGAGAAATAAGATCCCTAACAACCAAGGACCCTTCAGCAAAGGTCTCTCAAGGAACATAAAGTGACAAGTATTGGAATGATTATTATTATTATTTAATGGTCTATCTAGTGTAATTCTTTATTTACTAACCTTCGTCTTGATCTGAAGCGATGGTGACTTGATGGATGAATGCCCTGTAGGAAGGTTGATCTTGAGCAAGCCTAGATAGGTCCACCAGGGACTTCTCCACTGATATCTTGATAGTATGAAGCCATCAGGTTGCTGGTTTTCTTCTATGTCTTATTCCTTCTATTCTTCCGACCATGATGTTCTTCTCCAGTGATTGCTTTCTTCATATGATGGGTCCAAAGTAGGCGAGTCACGTCATCTTAATTTTTAGAAAAAGTGAACCTTGCACAACACATTTCTTAGTCGGACTCTCCATTTGCAGACACATGTTTTGGCATGTTTTCCCCTCATCAGTGCAAAGCAGGAGGTTTCTCACACAGTCACTTCAGACTTCATGCTTTGTATTGATGATGGAGAAACACATGTCTGGTTTGGCTTTTTACCGTAAGTCATGTAGCAAGGCTTGATTAAGGGTTGATATTGACTTTTATCAATGCTAGATCCTAGAGGTGGCACTAGAGTTCAAGTCCTCTTCATCTTTGAAGAAGATACAGTTGTGCTCAAAAGTTTACATACCCAGCCACAATTTTTGCTTTCTTGGCCTTTTTTCAGAGAATATGAATGATAATGCCAAACCTTTTTCTCCACTCATGGTTAGTGGTTGGGTGAAGCCATTTATTGTCAAACTACTGTGTTTTCTCTTTTTAAATCATAATGACAACCCAAAACATCCAAATGACCCTGATCAAAAGTTCACATACCCTGGTGATTTTGGCCTGATAACATGCACAGAAGTTGACACAAATGGGTTTGACTGGCTACTAAAGGTAACATCCTCTCCTGTGACCTGTTTGCTTGTAATCAGTGTATGTGCATAAAAACTGAGTGAGTTTCTGGGATCCACACAGACTTTTGCATCTTTTATCCAGCCACTGACGTTTCTGGATTGTGAGTCATGGGGAAAGCAAAAGAATTGTCAGTGGATCTACAGGAAAAGGTAGTTGAACTGTATAAAACAGGAAAGGGCTACAAAAAGATATCCAAGGAATTGATAATGCCAGTCAGCAGTGTTCAAACTGCGATTAAGAAATGGAAAACCAGGGGCTCTCCAAAAATAAAACCACGATCAGGTAGACCAACAAAAATTTCATACACAACTGCCAAGAAAATTGTTCGGGATGCAAAGAAAAACACACAAATAACATCAGCTGAATTACTGGACTCTCTGAAAGCTAGTGGTGTAGCTGTTTCAAGATGCACAATAAGGAGGCACTTGAAAAAAAATGGGCTGCATGGTCAAGTCACCAGAAGAAAGCCATTACTGCACAAATGCCACAAAGTATCTCGCTGACAATACGCAAAACAGCCCAGAGACAAGCCTCAAAACTTCTCGAACTAAGGAATTAGGAGTGATATGACCAAAATTGAACTTTTCGGCCACAACCATAAACGTTACATTTGTAGAGAGGTCAACAAGGCCTATGATGAAAGGAACACCATTCCTACTGTAAAGCACGGAGGTGGATCGCTGATGTTTTGGGGATGTGTGAGCTACAAAGGCACAGGAAACTTGGTCAAAGTTGAAGGAAAGTTGAATGCAGCACATTATAAGCAAATACTGGAGGTAAATTTGCAATCATCAGCCCGGAAACTGCGCATGGGACGTACTTGTACGTTCCAACATGGCAACAATCCAAAACACCAAGTCGACCTGCCATTGGCTACAGCAGAACAAAGTGAAGGCTCTGGAGTGGCCGTCTCAGTCTCCTGACCTCAATATCATTGAGCCACTCTGGGGAGATCTCAAGCGCGCAGTTCATGCTAGACAGCCCAGAAATTTACAGGAACTGGAGGCTTTTTGCCAAGAAGAGTGGGCAGCTTTACCATCTGAGAAAATAAAGAACCTCATCCACAACTACCACAAAAGACTTCAAGCTGTCATCGATGTTAGAGGGGGCAATAGATGGTATTAAGAAATGTGGTATGTGAACTTTTGATCAGGGTCATTTGGATGTTTTGCGTTGTCATTTAAAAAGAGAAAACACAGCAAATGGCTTCACCCAACCACTAACCTTGAGTTGAGAAAAAGTTTTGGTGTTATCATTCAAGGCCAAGAAAGCAAAAATTCTGCCGGAGTATGTAATCTTTTGAGCACAACTGTATATGCATTTGACAATTATGATGTTATTCCACATTTGACCAGTAGATGTCACTTGGTTACCTTAAGTCACTGGAAATTGAGTAGGTCTATCCATTAATTTATCCATTTCAAGAAAGTTGATTTAATTGAAATTTAATTGAATTTTGCCACTTAATCAAATTACTTAATCAATTACTTATTAAAAAAAAAATAAGTCTATTGAGAATTATATTCTGTACGAAATATGATTATCCTATTTACTATCCATTTATGTAACAATGCATTGCATCTTTCTCTGCACTGGAGAGATGAAATACATAATCCCAATATGACACTAAACATATCAACTCTCAATCACTGATGTATTATTTAGTACATAGTTACGCTTCCTGGCTCCTAGCCTAGAATAATTTACAGACTGATCCAATGTGATACATAATGAATCATTATGTTTATACTAAATTCCTAAACTATTGCTAGATAATGAAGTGTATTAGGCCTGCTTCATGCCACGTTTTTGTGGTATACTTGACATATCCATTTGTACTATATAAAAAAAAGTAAAAGGATACTTTTGTATTTACATAAAGTATAATGGTAAAACCGTTTGTCAAATAGATATCTGTTTGACGTATGTTTGTATACATTATCGTTTTGTCTTTTTTTATCCTGCTAAAAAACTGAATCAAAAGTCTGCTGCACTTTTTCATCGTTTAAAAAAAACAGATGGAAAACAGTTTTCTATAACATTGCAGCCTGTGGAAAACGGATGCAAATATATTGTTATATGTATGCATCCAATCCCGTGATCTCCTGACACCCCCCCCAAAGAAAAATATAAAACGGATGCATAGTATATGCTAAAAAGAAACAGATACAGTATACTGGCTTTAAAATGCATACTTTGCATCAGATTTACAGCAGATCTTTTTTTTTACTATACAATAATGTGTCAATTTCAAAGTTGTAAAAAAAGGGGTTTTAAACAAGAGTTAAAAGGGGTTGTCCCCTTTTAGGAAATCTTCACCCCTGGAGCAATCTGGTATAAAGAAAAAAGTAAAAACAAACCTTTCTGTACTAACTCTCTCTGGGTCCACCAGTGAGTCTTCATAGCTGCTCCTGGTGTCTGGCATTGTCACATCGACAGCGCTGCAGCCAATCAGTGAGGTCAGCAGCTCTACCAGCACAGACCCTGAGATGGTGACTACAGTGCATTTTATATACATACATGCACACACCAAACTGCGCCCGGGGATGAAGTATTCCTGAAAGGGGCCGAGCCTTTTTACTAGACAGAACATCAAGAAAAAACTAATTCTAATGAAAACATAGACGAGGGCATCTATTGCTCTGACAGGCAGATTACAGACTCCTGATAAACAGCTCTGCAACACAAACATTTCGTTCATCATAATTTCATGTTTTGGTCATGTTAATTAGTATAGAAGACTTGGCATTTTGTATGTTTGTTGCTTCTTCCAATTGTACTACACCATGGAATATGCGGGTGATACTGATACATTGTATCTGTTCAGATAGGCATCTCATGACTTCTATGCCTTCTGCTGTGGCGGACGTGGAGCCGGTAAACTCTTTATCTCGGAAGTAAGGGAATTTATTGGAAACTTAGACACAGAGATATAAAGCAGCACGTAGCACTCCCCAATCAAAAGAATCGAAAAAGATCAGTGCGAGGCAAAGTTCAGAACTAATCCTTCCACTTCCAAGAAAGACAAGTAAATTGCACTTTACTGAATACACAATCGTTTTTGGATGTGCTATAAGGATTGTGTATGGGGTAACGTTTACTTTATTTGTCTTCAGTGGAAACTTGGTATGATTGATGAAAAAAAAAAAAAAACATCACCCCATAAGGCAAAACTGTACTTCTACTATTTAGTTTCATTTTACTTTGTAGACTTTATTTAGATCACGAGTGATCTCTCCTATTTCTTTTGTTTTGCCAGAAACCAGACATGAAGTGACCTATTCATGTGTTTCCAACAATTGATTGGTTTTCTTTAAACAAACAGTGTTATTACCCGTTCACAATCCATGTATAATTATGGTAACCTGATGTGAAAGCAAACATTTGATTTGTTGCTGTAGACCAGTAGTGAGGTATCTATACCGTCATTCGGGGGACGTACAAAATATAATCAACTTGAGAATGATCCTACTACATTTAGTCAGACAATTATCTCACCCCTAATGTGATGGCTGGAGCTGTTTCTCTTTGGTGAGATGTGTGATGTTAGGTGGTAATGATGATGCTACTACTCTCAACTGCTTTCCCAGGTTTGTGTCGGACTAGAGCGCAGTTGACTCTTTGCAGTGATAAGTTTTGTAAAGAACTCACAGCGGTAAGTTTTTATGAACACAGATGCACATTACACTGCAGACATCCTCAAACTTTATAGAACTAAAGCAGTGGGAGGTCTACAGCATAGGTAGGTAGTTAGTTAGTTATCAAGCAAGGCCGAAAAAAGACATTTGTCCATCCAGTTCAGCCTATATTCCATCAGAATAAATCCCAGATTCTAAAGAAACTAATAACTGCAAGTTACAATATTGTTACGCTCCAGGAAGACATCCCGGCCTCTCTTGAACCCCTCGACTGAGTTCGCCATCACCACCTCCTCAGGCAAGAAATTCCAGATTCTCACTGCCCTAACAGTAAAGAATCCTCTTCTATGTTGGTGGAAAAACCTCCTCTCCTCCAGACACAGAGAATGCCCCCTTGTCACCGTCACCTTCCTTGGTATAAACAGATCCTCGGAGAGATATTTGTATTGTCCCCTTATATACTTATACATGGTTATTAGATCGTCTCTCAGTTGTCTTTTTTCTAGACTAAATAATCCTAATTTTGCTAATCTCTCTGGTTATTGTAGTTCCCCCATCCCCTTTATTAATTTTGTTGCCCTCCTTTGTACTCACTCTAGTTCCATTATATCCTTCCTGAGCACCGGTGCCCAAAACTGTACACAGTACTCCATGTGCGGTGTAACCAGGGATTTGTACAGAGACAGTATAATGTTCTCATCATGTGTACTGTATCTAGACCTCTTGTAATGCACCCCATGATCCTGTTTGCCTTGGCAGCCGCTGCCTGGCACTGGCTGCTCCAGGTAAATTTATCATTAACTAGGATCCCCAAGTCCTTCTCTATGTCAGATTTACCCAGTGGTTTCCCGTTCAGTATGTAATGGTGATATTGCTTCCTTCTTCCCATGTATATAACCTTACATTTATCATAGTTAAACCGCAACTGCCACCTTTCTTCCCAAGTTTCCAACTTATCCAGATCCATCTGTAGCAGAATACTATCTTCTCTTGTATTGACTGCTTTACATAGTTTTATATCATCTGCAAATATCGATATTTTACTGTGAAACCTTCTACCAGATCGTTAATAAATATGTTGAAAAGAATAAGTCCCAACACCGATCCCTGCAGTACCCCACTGGTCACAGTGACCCAGTTAGAGAATATACAATTTATAACCACCCTCTGCTTTCTATCAATTAGGCTAGTTTCACACTAGGGCTGCGTAGTTCCTCCGTTCAGCCCCACCCACTGCCGCACCTCTTCCTTCAGCATCGCCTACGCAGCCCCACATAGTCCTGCATAAAGTGTTATGAGTCCCACATAGTGCTCAATAACGTATAATGGCCCCAAATGATGCTCAATATTGTATAATGGCCCCACATGCTGGTCCATACTGTTGATTGGCCCCACATGATGTTCCATACTGTATATTGGCCCCACATGATTCTCCATACAATATAATGGCCCCACTTGATGCTCCATATGGTATAATGACCCCACATAGTGCTCCATACAGTATAATGTGCCCACAAAGTGCTATAAAACAGTATAATGGCCTCACAAAAAAAAAAAAAAATACCTCAGCCCGTTTTAACGCTGATCTGGTCTCTTCATATATCACAGTCCTACCTGTGGGCATGCGCGCCATCTCCTCAGCACTAGCGTCGCCATCCTCACCCTCCTTAGCAAGCGCGCAGACTGTTGAGAGAGCGCGTGGCCTGATGGGACAGCGCGTATGCAGAGGTGAGTGGCCGCGGCATTAGTGATGAGGGAGATGGCGAGCGGGCTGAGGAAAGTCGTGGTGGCGATAGTGCTGGGAGATGCCATAGGTTCACCAACACTGGCATAGGAGATGCTGGAGAACGAGTATGTACATCACATAGGAAATGCAGGGGCTGAAGTATATACTTCCCATAGGAGACATTGGGGCTGGAATATGTACAATAGGAAACATTGGGGCTAGAGCATATACATTATAGGAGACATTGGTGCTGGAGTATATACAACACATGAGACACTGGGACTAGGGCATACATCACAGGAGACACAGGTGCTGCTGTCTTCATCTTTGGGACAGGAGCGTATTGCTTGCTAAGTCCACCCAAACAGTACTTCCAAATGCTGGCATTGGCCAGGTTCAGGACGTACTCCTACATTGCATGCACCGCAGCTTTCAGTAGTGAACTCTGCGTGAACATGCAGAAAGGAATTAAGCGGCCAGCGGCTGGCAAAACATAGCTGCTGCTCCAAGCATTGAGGTCTCTGAGAGTCTGCTCGGGGGCTGGAGAAAAGGTCATCGCGGCACACAAAGGGTTAACCACCCCTACAGTAGGCAAACAGCTATTTTGCACTAGTTTTATATACACTATGTCATTTCCTTTCTCCCAGTGAAACTAGTTTCTTCCTCAGGGTAGATTTACATGAGTGTACAAAAAATTGATCAGAGTTTCATCCAGAAAACTTGGATGATTTATTCCTCACTTTTCATCAGTGTGCAATCCGTTTTTTACAACAGCAACTCTTAATCATTTACAGGACCATTTACAGTTTCCTATGTAACAGAACTTCAATGTATAGGCAAAAAACGCATGCTAAACTGTGGCTCTGAATGGCATCCGATTTTTTTTTGATCACCTATAGACTTCAATTGGTGAGTCTCATCCAATTTACAGCAGAAACTAGTGCATGCTGCAATTTTTCTCACCCGCTGCGAAAAACATTGCTCATCTGAACTGCCCCATTGTATTGTATAACATTGGTCTGAGTGCTGTCCACTTCTTTTGAATTAACAAAAGACTAACTGTAACTTCCAAAACAGAAAACCTGGTGTGTACAGGTGCAAACTAAGAGTAGCCATCTCTACACATAACAAACAAATGAAGTTGCACTCTGTAGTGCTATAGCATGTACAAATCAATTATATGAAATTTAAATTGCATTATTGCTCTAGATAATAAGAAAAAATGGAGATACTTAGCACATAAAATGGCTAATTCATGCGGGCCCAGCAGCCAACAAGGAAATCTCTGGTTGTTCGGAACCTATCTAATGTGAATCCTCTTCTAGGCTGAAGCCTGTATTTACAGGTAGGTAGGATCCTGCAATTAAAACCGCAACAGGCTGGTGAGTGGAGTGCTCGGTCAGGGAGCCAATATATAAATAACTAAAGACTGACTCGCCTCCAAACAGAAAAACTGGTGTGTACAGGTGCAAACTTACAGTAGCCATCTCTTTATTTGTTTGCTTCTTTTCAATGACAGCACTCAGATTGAAAATACGGTCCTGCGAACGAGCCCTTAATAACATTCACGCCTAATTCGGACGTCTGTGATTTTCTCCCAAATAAAAATAGACCATTTTTCATTAGTGTTTGATCATTAATTTTTTACCATCAGTGATTTTTACTGGTGAACAAATAAATGACAAAGCTTCTCCTAGCCGTTGCAATATTAATCACAAACAGTTCACGAATTACACACTAATGTCATCCATGTGCTGTCTGATTTTCCACGCACCCATAGACTTATATGGGTAATTTTGAGCCGGTACTTACCCATTATATAGTCTATTGCTTTTCACGTGTCAGTTTTTGATCCATCTATGAAAAATACTGATAGAACACGTGCATGACTTTCGTATGTCTGAATGAGGCCTTACCAAGATATATTTCATTACTGTTTCTGTTCCTGGAGCAAGTGCTGACATTGTAGGTGTGCTAGAATAAAGTTGCGACACAGGCTGTATACTTAGAAATGTTGCTTTCATTCTGAGCAGCGCTTTTCACTTATGCCGGCTTCACACATCCGCATTTCACCTCTATACTGTAGATGAGGCTGCTAGCTCAGGTCAGGAGACCCACTCAGGGTAGTGTCACTCACACACGTGACGGTGTGTGTACAATCCAATGAAGACATTTGCAGGGGCTGGCAAACAAATTACAAAAAAAATAAGTTCATCATAAGTTTTGGTGATTTCCAGCAATAATAGCACTGTTACATAATCTAGTTTCAAATGTGGGGAAACAGGATGACAAAAGCTAAAGCAGAAGAGGAAGAAGAAAAAAAAAAGAAAAAAGGTGACGGGGGAGGGGTAGTTAGAAAGGATAATACATCACGCATCTACAACCATATACCAAATAATAAAGAAGCCAAAAGGGAAGTATAAAACTTCTTAACTTGCTCCCCTCATGATGCATTCTAGAATCACAGAACGCTCCTGTTCCTTCATTATTTGCACGTATTTGTCAGCCCCCTCCCAGACACCGCCAAGGCATCCCCCCTTTTTTATTCCTCTACTTGCTTTTATCGCATCACAATAAGAAGTTATTTTCACATTTCGGTATTCTCCTCAGCTTTGCCAGAAGGGGACCAGGATTGCAAGGACCACACCTCCACCATATTAACCTTTATTAAATGTGCATTATACGGGTGGGCTCTTCCCTGGTACCACACTGTATAGTTGAAGCATGTCTTGATATCTGTACGCTTTTTGTCACTAATAGATTTTCAAGTGTCAAAAAGTTTTGAACCCTCTTTCCGCCCAATCCATTCGTAACAAATAGTACATATTTTCTAGGAACAATTGAAAGGGAGGAGGTTGGTCCGATAGCCACATCGGTAGTATTGTTTTAGCTCTGGCTCACACCACAAAATGCAACAATTAATTTTCACCTGGTGTCCATTGATACTTATTTGTGTCTAACTACTCAATATTGGCCTACTGTTCCTGTAACATAAAGTTTGATAACTGTGTGATGATAATCAGATGCAGTTCCAAAATGTTGGGCATCATGAGCCCAGCATATAAAAGATAGAGTAATAGGGTGTCCCTTTATGGAGAAAAAGTATTGATTTATCTGGAGTCTCCTTTCTACTGTAGATATTACACTGATGAGAGTCATTTATGGACCTATATTACTGCACTTAAGATGTTTGAACGTGCTAAAGTTGTACCATCGTTTTTCACTGTTAGCAGGGTGTGAAATCCAAAGAAAAACCCTTTCACAGCGTTTGGCCCAAAGAGCCACCGAATCAGCTTCAAGCTTCAATCTCAGTCTGACAGTTGCTGGATGATGGAAGCTGTAACTTTTTCCAGCCTGTAATGGAAGGAACTGAACATGATGTTTAAGAACCTTGTAGTGAGTTCATTCATGATGTACTTTCTTTCATCTGTTATATGTACTCAGAGGAGTCAATAGGGATTCAGCTTGTGGAGCGGGGGACATCTGAGTGGGCCCCTAACCTGGCAACCCTGATTACAACTATGGTGTTGCATCTTAATTTTGCAAGTACAGCTCCACGATAGTATAATGCCCCTACACCTCCCCTATACACAGTAAAATGGTCCGACAGCTCATCTATATACAGTATGATGGTTCTACAGCGCCCCTATACACAGTAAGATGGTCCCACACTGTATAATGGCCCCCTGCATTAGCTCCCACACTGTATAATGGCCCCGTGCTTTAGCTCCCAAGCTGTACAAGAGCCCCAGCATTAGCTCCCACGCTATGTAATGGCCCCCTATTTTAGCTCTCATGCTGTATAATGGCCCCGCATTAGCTCCCATGCTGTATGAGGGAAACCCCAAGAAGTCCTTACAATGTATGAAGGGCTCCCATACTTTATGATGCTCCCATAGTCCCACCACAAGTTTTACATAAAATAAAAAACATCCTATACTCACCTAACCAGGACGATGAGTCCTCCGGCAAAGTGCGGGTGGTTCAATGCGCTGTCATTGCACGCACAGGACAGCAGAGTACCGTCACGGTGCGATGCTTTCACTCTGAAGTCCTGTGTGCTTACACCAGCACATCACCTGCTGTTCTGTAAACCGCAGGCTTAAAGGGAACCTGTCACCTTTTTTTTGTTGCTATAAGATGCAGCCACTGCCTTTCAGGGCTTATCTACTGCATTCTGTAATGCTGTAGATAAGCCCCCAGTCCGACCTGAAAGATAAGAAAAAGAGGTTTTATTATACGCACCAGGGGAGCTGTCCGATGGGGTCCGGTCCGATGGGTGTTTGCCGGTCCGGGTCCGGCGCCTCCCATCTTCTTGCGACTCCGCCCTCCTGCTTGCTTCCTTGCTCCCAGCATTGCGCTTCTGCGCAGGCGTACTTCTCTGCCCTGTTGAGGGCAGAGCAAAGTACTGCAGTGCGCAGGCGTCAGGAGAGGTCAGAGAGGCTCAGCGCCTGCACACTGCAGTACTTTGCTCTTCCCTCAACAGGGCAGATCAGTGCACCTGCTCAGGAGCGCAACACGAAGCAAGCAGGAGGACGACATCACATGAAGATGGGAGGCGCCGGACCCGGACCTGTGACACCCATCGGACCGGACCGCAGCGGACCGCCCCCCGGGTGAGTATAAAAAAGCCCTCTTTTTCTCATCTTTCAGGTCGGACCGGGGGCTTATCTACAGCATTATAGATAAACCAAAAAACTGAGAAAACGATGATCAAAAGCTATATAAAATATAAATTTAATTGAAAGATATATATAAAAAACTAACAACATGGACCAAAGGTTCAAAGGGAAAATGGGAAAGTAGAGAAATAAATCGCCAGTGCATTCGTGAAGCAACACGCTCACACAGGAAAGTGACAATAAATACAACACAATGTAGCGTATATTGGTAAAGCTCAGCAGCACTATATGTGTATTATAATGCAGAGTATCATATTAAATGTAGATCGCTACTGAATAGCATAGTATATGTACCAGCTATAACAAATGTCTGACTAGTACCTACGTTGAATAGTATCTAATGCGCATATCCCACCTACCACCTAAGCTAATAGGTATGTGGGAACAGATAAGAATGTCTACCACGTAACAGAACTAAGCTGTATCTAAAGCGCATGTACACCCACCGCCAGCACTACATACATAGACCATAAAGAAGATACGCGCTCACCCAGGCTCCGTTGACAGTCATTTCCCCACCAGTTCCGGCACATTTATTGGTAATTATACCCGATGGGGCTATGTCCCTTGTATCTTCATTATGGTCTATGTATGTAGTGCTGGCGGTGGGTGTACATGCGCTTTAGATACAGCTTAGTTCTGTTACGTGGTAGACATTCTTATCTGTTCCCACATACCTATTAGCTTAGGTGGTAGGTGGATATGCGCATTAGATACTATTCAACGTAGGTACTAGTCAGACATTTGTTATAGCTGGTACATATACTATGATATTCAGTAGCGATCTACATTTAATATGATACTCTGCATTATAATACACATATACTGCTGCTGAGCTTTACCAATATACGCTACATTGTGTTGTATTTATTGTCACTTTCCTGTGTGAGCGTGTTGCTTCACGAATGCACTGGCGATTTATTTCTCTACTTTCCCATTTTCCCTTTGAACCTTTGGTCCATGTTGTTAGTTTTTTATATATATCTTTCAATAAAATTTATATTTTATATAGCTTTTGATCATCGTTTTCTCAGTTTTTTGGTATAGTCCCCTTGGTGATAAGCTGCATAACATCCATTATGACACATGGATAATTTTGGTGTAATTTTCCATCATGTGTCGTAGTCATACTGCATATATTTATAGCATTATAGATAAGCCCTGAAAGGCGGTGACCGCATCTTATAGAGGCAAAAAGAGGTGATAGGTTCCCTTTAAAGAGACATGCGGCCTACAGAATAGAGGACGATACTGCAGTGCTGGGAGATAATCTCTGCGGTCGAGCAGGGAGACATGCAATAGGTCCTGGTGGGCCCTTCTGAGAGTGAGGCCTGGGGCCACTGCACCCTCCCCCCGGGTAGCTATGCTACTGTATGTACTCATTGAATGATTGAACTAAGACCACATTATGAAATATTTGATGTGCTTTACCGTGCTGAAGGCTTGGATTGTTTATTAAGGACTGGTGAAGAGATGCTTGAGGGAAGATTATAAAACGATGGCAAATCTTATACTGTGCCCTTGAGGTGGATTGATATTAGTTTATTTTTGTATATAATGGAACTTTCTCATACGGAAGATATAAGAAATTTGCCAATGAGAATATGCAGTCCAATACATATGACGTGTGACTGGAAGTCCCATGCAATAATAATAATATTTCGCAGCACTTCACAAATAGGAGGTGACATGTACAATTTATATAAAACATTGCAAACCAAAACATTATTCAACAATTCAAACAAGAGGAGAGAGAAGCCTGCTTCCAAGCTTGAATGGCGGCTTCCCATTCTTGGCTCCACAAATAAATGTTAAACCTTAAACCTTATTTTTTGTCATGTTTTCATTTTCCATGTCACTTTCCATGTAAAAAAAAAAATCCTGAAATTTCTTAGGTTGCACTCTTGACAAAGAGCCTGAAGTAGCCATCACAGTTGCTTTACTTCAGATTTCTCAGGAACCCTGTCAGAAGCTGATGTTTGGTTTTACATCACATTTGTAGCAGGTCACAACAGCCAAAAGAGCTCTACCAAGTACTAAAGAAGCTTTCAATGCCGGGGTCGAACAAACCTGCAGGATTGACCCGTAGAAGCACCAGAAAGGCGTGAAACGGCCGTAGTCCGTCAGGTCTTCTATTCTTATGAACTACTCCCTTGACACCTGCACCTCTGCATGTAACCATGTTTTCTATGTAATGGATTAAACCTCAAGTTTAAACAGGATCGGGTGAGTGCTGCATTTCTTTTTACCTTTGATAATCCTGCATTAGTCATAACAAGGGGTATTTTGTGTTGAAGTTGGAGAAACCATTTGTTATACAAGTTGTGCTGAGCTATTTACATTGTTTTATTTCATTGCTTTATTGTAAAAAGCAGAAAGTTTGTAACTTGTTAATAAACCTCATTTGCATCGGGTGATGAAGACTTTTGTTTGCAACTGTATTTATGTGATACAATTCCTTTAAATCTTTTCATCTTTCACTTGCGGATTTTTCTGAAGATCAGTCAGTAACATTCACAACAATAGGATATTTCTTCTTCCCCCTTCAATTAACCTCTTAACGACCGCTGATACGCCTTTTAACCCCTTTACCCTGAGGGTGGTTTGCATGTCAATGACCAGGCCAATTTTTACAATTCTGACCACTGTCCCTTTATGAGGTTATATGTCACAAAGTGACCCAAGCGGCGTGACACGACCCCAAGAATGATCGGTAAATGGACGACACAACAAACAAGGGAACACCGGGGAAATTTTAACAACAGTGGGCCCTGCGATAGGGAACAAGGGAAATGGACAACTCCTGCACTCATAAGTATGTGCCCTGATCTCCCTATCGTCCGTATACGGGTTCTTTCACCCCGTCGCCAAGCAGGATACCTTAAACAATCACAAGCCCTGCGCTAATCCTTAGGTAGGGAGCAGGCCAGTGAGAGCACTAGTCAAACCACTGCACTAATGAAACACAAAGGGAAGGAACAAACAACAAAGGGTAAAGGCAACAAAAACACCACACAGCTTTCTGCTGTAAAGCTCCACAAAGCAGGATAAAGTCACCAGATCAGGGTAATAGCTGAAGCACCACTGCACTCAGCAAGCTCCTTCTCCTGCTTGGTTGGTCTCCAGAAGAACCTGTATCACCAACAGTCAATTGACGCATCAGGTGACCTTTTAAAGGATGGTGGGAGTGGTCACCACCTGCATCAGCAAACTCAGCAGCAATGTAATTACCCCAGCGGCCACCGGGGGGAAAAACTGACATTAACCCCCGATGGCCTGAAAGGAAAAACTTTTAATAAGAAAAGCAAAATCTGCCACAGATCCAAAAATGGATCGTGACATTATAACTCTGGAACGCTTCAATGGATCTTGGTGATTCTGAGACTGTTTTGTCGTGACATATTGTACTTGACGTTATTGGTATAATTTCTTCGATATAACTTGCGTTTATTTGTGGAAAAAATGGAAATTTGGCAAAAATTTTGAACATTTTGCAATTTTCAAACTTTTAATTTTTATGCCCTTAAATCAGAGTTATATTGCACAAAATAGTTAATAAATAACATTTCCCACATGTCTACTTTACATCAGCACAATTTTGGAACCAATTTTTTTTGTTAGGAAGTTATAAGGGTTAAAAGTTTCTCATTTTTACAACATCATTTTTTTTAGGGACCTCATCACATTTGAAGTCACTTTGACGGTTCTATATGATAGAAAATACCCAAAAGTGACACCATTCTAAAAACTTCACCCCTGAAGGTACTCAAAACCACATTCAAGAAATTTATTAACCCTTCAGGTGCTTCACAGGAATTTTTGGAATGTTTAAAAAAAATGAACATTTAACTTTTTTTTTCTCAAAAAATTTACTTCAGATCGAATTGTTTTATTTTACCAAGGGTAACAGGAGAAATTGGACCGCAAAAGTTGTTGTACAATTTGTCTTGAGTAAGCTTATACTCCATATATGCCGGAAAGCCACTGTTTAGGCGCATGGCAGAGCTCGGAAGGGAAGGAGCGCCATTTGACTTTTCAATGCAAAATTGGCTGGAATTGAGATTGGACGCCATGTTGCGTTTGGAGAGCCCCTGATGTGCCTAACCAGTGGAAACCCCCCACAAGTGACACCATTTTGGAAAGTAGACCACCTAAGGAACTTATGTAGATGTGTGGTGAGCACTTTGAACCCCAAGTGCTTCACAGAAGTTTATAACGTAGAGCCGTAAAAATAAAAAATCATATTTTTTTCACAAAAATGATATTTTCGCCCCCAATTTTTTATTTTCCCAATAGTAACATGAAATTGGACCCCAAACTTTGTTGTGCAATTTGTCCAGAGTATGTTGATACCCCATATGTGGGGGTAAACCACTGTTTGGGCGCATAGCAAAGCTCGGTAGGGAAGGAGCACCGTTTTACTTTCTCAGCGCAGAATTGGCTGAATTGAGATCAGATGCCATGTCACGTTTGGAGAGCCCCTGATGTGCCTAAACAGAGGTAGCCCCCCAATTCGAACTCCAACCCTAACCCCAACACACCCCTAACCCTAATCCCAACCCTAACCATAATCCTAACCACAAACCAAACCCTAACACACCCTTAACCTTAATCCCAACCCTAACCCTAATCCCAACCCTAACCCCAACTCTAGCCCTAACTAGACCCCTAACCATAACTTTACCTCCAACCATAACCCTAACTTTAGCACCAACCCTAAACCTAACTTTAGTCCCAACTCTAACTTTAGCCCCAACCCTAACCCTACCTTTAGCCCCAACCCTAACTTTAGCCCCAACCCTACCTGTTATGTTACGGTAGCTGAGGAGTGCAGGTAAAAAAGGAAATACACCAGAGCAGTTGGAATCTATGAGATTGCAGTAACCTGACTAACCACCGCAACTAGAGGCAGCCGTGGAGCGTTCCTATGTTGGTCCTAGACGCCTTGTCACAGCCTGAGAAACTAACTACACCTAAAGATAGAAATAGGAAAGCTATCTGCCCCGGAGCAGAACCCCAAAGATAATAGAAAGCCCCCAAACATGTAATGGCGGTTAGACAAGAGGAAATACAGACACAGAAAGAAAATAGTATGAGCAAACGCTGGGGCCCAAACTATCTAAATAGAAAAGGATAGGAAGGGTACTTACTGCAATCTCAGAAAACCCTGAAAAAACACCAACTCTACTAATTTCAAAATCACCTGAGATCACACGACCTCTACCACCTAAATTAGCTCTCTGGTGTAACAAAAACAAAACAGCAGCCACTGAAAAAACTGGAAAAAGCAAAAGTACAAAACACAGTGGCTGAACTAAACTGAGAGGGCAAAAGCCCCCGGTGGGGACCCTGAAGGCCCCCACAGAAGTGCAGGACAAAATGCAAAAATATAGCAAAAACACAAAATAAGAAATTGTCTTATCTGATAGCAGGAGATGCAGACACGACACAGCAGGCTACAAGGGAAACTGGAAAGAAGGATTCAGACCAGAACAATTGATCACCGGCAACCCTGATGGGAAAATGACTTCCTTATATAAGACCAATCAGTAACACCTGATTCCCAGTCCTCACAATCCTCACTAGTACCGCTTGTAACCACCAGAGGGAGCCTCTGCTCAGAACTCATCTCAAACCCATTCACAACAGTACCCCCCCCTTGAGGAGGGGTCACCGAACCCTCATTTGAGCAACCAGGTCGGTCAGGATGAGTTCTATGATACGCACGGATAAGTCTCCTAGCATGGATGTCCGAAGCAAACACCCAAGAATTGTCTTCCTGACCATAACCTCTCCATTTAACCAAATACTGGAGTCTTCGTCTAGAAAAACGAGAATCCAATATTTTCTCAACCACATACTCCAGATTGCCCTCAACCAAAACAGGGTCAGGAGGCACAGCAGCAGGAACCACTGGCTCAACAAACCTCTTCAACAAGGACTTGTGGAACACGTTATGGATCTTAAATGTCCCTGGAAGAAGCAAACGAAAAGAAACAGGATTAATAATCTCCATGATCTTATAAGGTCCAATGAACCTAGGCTTAAATTTAGGAGATGCTACTCTCATAGGAATATTCTTTGAGGACAACCAGACCAAGTCCCCCACTTTAAACCGAGGACCATCAGTCCTATGCCGGTTAGCAAACCGCTGGGCCTTCTCCTGAGAGAGGGACAACCTCTTCACTACCTGGTCCCAAATCTGCTGCATACACTCAACAACAGAGTCAACACCTGGACAGACAGAAGCCTCCGTCTGTCCTGAAGAAAATCGAGGGTGAAACCCAGAATTACAGAAAAACGGAGACATCAAAGTGGCAGAGCTAGCCCTATTATTAAGAGCAAACTCAGCCAAAGGCAAAAAAGAGACCCAGTCATCCTGATCAGCAGACACAAAGCATCTTAGATAAGTCTCCAATGTCTGGTTTGTTCTCTCAGTTTGACCATTGGTCTGAGGATGAAATGCCGAGGAGAAAGACAATTGAACACCCAGTTTAGAACAAAAAGTCCTCCAAAATCTGGAAACAAACTGGACTCCTCTGTCAGACACAATGTTCTCAGGAATGCCGTGTAAACGAACCACGTGCTGAAGGAACAACGGCACCAATTCAGAGGAGGAAGGCAACTTAGGTAATGGCACAAGATGTATCATTTTGGAAAACCTATCACAAATTACCCAGATGGTGGTCATTCTCTGAGAAACAGGAAGATCGGAAATGAAATCCATAGAGATATGGGTCCATGGTCTCTTGGGCACAGGCAATGGCATCAACAAACCACTAGAGCGAGAGCAAGGCTTGGAGCGAGAGCAAGTCCCGCAGGACTGCACAAATTCCCTGACATCGCGAGACAAGGTAGCCTACCAAAAGGACCGACTAACCAAGTCTCTGGTACCAAAAATTCCGGGATGCCCAGCCAATGCGGAACAATGAATCTCAGACATCACACTCTTTTTCCATTGGTCCGGGACAAACAATTTTCCAACAGGGCAGCGCTCGGGCCTATCCTCCTGACACCCCTCCAGAGCAAGTCTCAAATTGGGCGAGATGGCGGAAAGAACTACACCCTCCTTCAAAATAACAGAGGGATCAGATAGCTCAGGAGAGTCCGCAAGGAAACTCCTCGAGAGGGCATCCGCCTTAACATTCTTAGTGCCAGGAAGAAAGGAAACCACAAAATTAAAACGTGTGAAAAACAAGGCCCACCTGGCCTGTCTAGGATTGAGTCGCTTGGCAGATTCCAGATAGACCAGATTCTTATGGTCCGTAAGGACCACCACCTGATGTTTGGCTCCCTCCAGCCAATGTCTCCACTCTTCAAAAGCCCACTTCATGGCCAATAACTCCCGATTACCCACGTCATAATTACGTTCAGTAGGAGAAAATTTTCGAGAGAAAAAGGCACAAGGGTTACTTTTAGAGGTCTCTGGATCTTTTTGGGACAAAACGGCACCTGCCCCAATTTCAGAGGCATCAACCTCCACCTGAAATGGCAGAGAAACATCAGGCTGCCGTAGAACAGGAGCAGAAGTGAATCTCTGCTTAAGTTCCTGAAACGCAGAGACTGCCTCAGGAGGCCAATTCACCACATCAGAACCCTTTCTGGTCAAATCAGTTAATGGTTTAACAATAACCGAGAAATTACCAATAAATTTACGATAAAAATTGGCAAAACCCAAAAATCTCTGAAGAGCCTTTAATGAAGTAGGTTGGACCCAATCACAGATGGCCTGAACCTTGACCGGGTCCATTTCAATAACAGATGGGGACAAAATGAATCCCAGAAATGAGATCTTCTGTACGCCAAAAAGACACTTTGATCCCTTCACATACAGAGCATTCTCTCTCAAAATCTGGAATACAGTTCGAACATGTTTCACATGAGAGTCCCAGTCATTAGAAAAAATCAAGATATCATCCAAATAAACAATCAGAAATTTATCCACAAAATCCCTGAAAATGTCATTCATGAAGGACTGGAAGACGGAAGGAGCATTAGTGAGCCCAAAGGGCATCACAAGGTACTCAAAATGCCCTTCAGGGGTGTTAAATGCCGTCTTCCATTCATCCCCGTGCTTAATGCGAATAAGGTTATACGCCCCCCTGAGGTCAAGCTTGGTAAACAAGTAGCGTTTTTCACCCTGGAAAACAGGTCAGAAATCAAGGGTAACGGGTATTGATATTTCACAGTAATATTGTTCAAGAGACGATAATCAATACACGGTCTTAATGAACCATCTTTTTTGGCCACAAAGAAAAAACCGGCACCTAAGGGTGAAGAGGATGGTCTGATATGACCCTTCTCCAATGATTCCTTGATATAAGACCGCATAGCGTCATGTTCAGGTACAGACAAGTTAAAAAGGCGACCTTTAGGGAATTTACTACCTGGCACTAATTCAATAGCGCAGTCATAGCTCCTATGGGAGGTAAGGATGCAGATTTACTTTCGCTAAACACATCAGAAAAATCAAACAAAAAGTCAGGAACATCCTCAGCCTGGGGGGAGGCAGAAAAAACAGGAGTGTTGGTATTAACACATTGGCAGCCCCAACTGGTTACAGACACAGATTTCCAATCCAAAACAGGATTATGAGACTGTAACCAAGGGAAACCCAGCACGATAATGTCATGCAGATTATATAGAACCAAAAATTTGCAGCACTCCTGGTGATCAGGTTCAACCCTCATTATCACCTGAGTAGAAAACTGGGGTTTATTCTCAGCCAAAGGGGTAGAATCGATCCCCAGTAAAGGAATAGACTTCTGTAGGGGTATCAAGGGAAACCCACAACGTTTAGCAAAATCATAATCCATCAGGTTAATAGCTGCTCCAGAATCAACGAAAGCCTGAGCAGAAAATGAGGACAGAGAGCATATCAGAGTGACAGTTAATAAAAACTTAGTCTGAACACTACCCAAGACAACTGAGCGTGCAAAATGTCTTCCCCGCTTAGGGCAGACTGAAATAGCATGAGAGGCATCACCACAGTAGAAACATAACCTATTGCGCTTTCGAAACTCATGACGCTGTGCCCCAGACACCACTCCATCACACTGCATGGGCTCAGCAGCTGGCTCACAAGGCAACACCACTCCACGCATACTTCTCCGCTCACGCAAACGTCTGTCAATTTGAATCGCTAATGACATAGAATCATTGAGACCAGAGGGGACAGGGAATCCCACCATAACATCCTTTACATTATCCGACAGACCCTTCCGGAAAAGGGCCGCCAAAGCGTCGTCATTCCACTTGGTCAGGACTGCCCACCTACGGAATCTCTGACAGTATAACTCAGCGTCATCAAGCCCCTGATTTAATGCCAACAAGGCTTTTTCAGCTTGATCAGTGACATTAGGCTCATCGTACAATAACCCCAAAGCCTGAAAAAATGCATCAACATCACTCAAAACAGGATCCCCAGGTATCAGGGAAAAAGCCCAATCCTGAGGATCGCCGCGCAGGAGAGAGATGATAATTTGAACCTGCTGCGCTGCGTTTCCTGAGGACTTAGATTTTAAGGCAAAAAACAATTTACAATTATTTTTGAAATTCTGAAACTTAGCTCGATCCCCTAAAAACAAATCTGGCATGGGATCCTAGGTTCCACAACAGGCAACCTAGCAAGATAGATAGCAATACTCTGAACCTCAGTGGCAAGCTGATCCACACGGCCAGACAACTGTGCAAACTCCATTGGGAGAAAAGATCCTCCCCAGCACCCAGAGATACAGAGGGAAAAAAAAAAAAAAAATGCAACAAACAGAAAAATATCTCTGACAACTTTTCTTCCTTCAAAATATTTTTTCCCTTCTGTGAGTACCATACAATTTTTCAGGCCGGTGATACTGTTATGTTACGGTAGCTGAGGAGTGCAGGTAAAAAAGGAAATACACCAGAGCAGTTGGAATCTATGAGATTGCAGTACCCTGACTAACCACCGCAACTAGAGGCAGCCGTGGAGCGTTCCTACGTTGGTCCTAGACGCCTCGTCACAGCCTGAGAAACTAACTACACCTAAAGATAGAAATAGGAAAGCTATCTGCCCCGGAGCAGAACCCCAAAGATAATAGAAAGCCCCCAAACATGTAATGGCGGTTAGACAAGAGGAAATACAGACACAGAAAGAAAATAGTATGAGCAAACGCTGGGGCCCAAACTATCTAAATAGAAAAGGATAGGAAGGGTACTTACTGCAATCTCAGAAAACCCTGAAAAAACACCAACTCTACTAATTTCAAAATCACCTGAGATCACACGACCTCTACCACCTAAATTAGCTCTCTGGTGTAACAAAAACAAAACAGCAGCCACTGAAAAAACTGGAAAAAGCAAAAGTACAAAACACAGTGGCTGAACTAAACTGAGAGGGCAAAAGCCCCCGGAGGGGACCCTGAAGGCCCCCACAGAAGTGCAGGACAAAATGCAAAAATATAGCAAAAACACAAAATAAGAAATTGTCTTATCTGATAGCAGGAGATGCAGACACGACACAGCAGGCTACAAGGGAAACTGGAAAGAAGGATTCAGACCAGAACAATTGATCACCGGCAACCCTGATGGGAAAATGACTCCCTTATATAAGACCAATCAGTAACACCTGATTCCCAGTCCTCACAATCCTCACTAGTACCGCTTGTAACCACCAGAGGGAGCCTCTGCTCAGAACTCATCTCAAACCCATTCACAACACCTACCCCTAACTTTAGCCCAAAATAGTTTTTGCATCACCACATCTTGAGAGCTATAATTTTTCCATATTTTGGCCCACAGAGTCATGTCTCTTTTTATGTTTTGGTGCTTTTATATAATAAAAATATTTTATAGAAAAAAATAATTGTTCTTGTATCACTTTATTCTGACAGCTATAACTTTTTTATTTTTTCACTGATGACACTGTATGGCGGCTCGTTTTTTGCAGGACAAGATGACGTTTTCAGCGGTACCATGTTTATTTATATCCGTCTTTTTGATCGCTTGTTATTCCACTTTTTGTTTGGCGGTATGATAATAAAGCATTGTTTTTTGCCTTGTTTTTTTTATGGTGTTCACTAAAGTGGTTAACTAGAGGGACACTTTTATAGGTCGGGTTGTTACAGACGCGGCAATATAAAATATGTGTAATTTTATTGTTTAGATTTTTTTATTCAAATATTTATTTAGTGATAGAATAAATATTGATATTTTTATTTTCATTATTTTTTAAAATATTTTTACAATTATTTATAATTTTTTTTTTATTTAATTCTTACTTTTACACTTTGTCCCAATGATTTTGTGCAGGCTGATCACTTCTATAGCATGCAGATGAAGCAGCATCTGCATGCTACAGAAGCTGTCAGTGCTGCAATTTCTGTACACTGACCTGTGAGACTTCCTGACATGCACTGGGCATGACAGGAAGTTTGACAGCTCTGGAGACCCGGATGTCATCAGAGCCGCTGTGCCGACTCTGGAACGCTGCGATCATGTTCAGGGGGTAAAAGTGCTGTCCTGGCACTTAGTGCCGGGTGTCAGCTGTGAGAATCAGCTGACACCCGGCCGCAATCCCCCCATGAGCGCGGCCGATCGCACACGACGTACTATCCCATCCATGGGAATTAAAGCCCAGGTCACATGGACGGGATAATACGTCTGAGTCGCACTTAGTACCAGGGCAATGGGGTACTCGGCACCGAGCCCATGAAAGTCTATGGGATTTGTCACTGGCAGCGGGACTCGGTCCGTGGCCCTGGGCGCTCATACAATGGGGGAAGATATTTACAGGGGATTATTAGGATAGGTAGTTCGTGACGCCACCTGTGGTCTCTGGTAAATTGTACCAGCGCTGCAGTAAGGGTCTTCACAGGGGATGTTATGGGGCAGCTTGGTGGTAAGTCTCCCACAGGTGAGACTGGTCCCTGGAAGTCTATGGTGGTGATGATGTAGGGTGTAAATAAGGATTCAGTCACACACAATGCAGCTTCTTTCCATACCTTTACTGGCAGATGGTTCAAGCAGATCCCGGGGAGCTGGTCGGGGTGGAGAGTGCACATTCAGATAACCGCTGAGCAGGTTAGAGGCCTCCTTAACTTCAATATGGATGTGAGTCCAACTTGCCTGAAGCGAAGTTAACTCCGAATATCCAGCTTTCTCAATAGCTGTACTGCCCGGCCAATATTGTGGTGGAGCCTTCTATGTGGTGAGAACAGAGTCCTTCTATGCGGGGCCCTGCTAAAAGTCCTTGTTCCTCCTGACTCCGATTACGTATTGACACTTAAGGCTGCACTCTGCGACTTGTAGTCCAGATGCCTCCGGTTATCTTGTTACTAAGCTTGAAACTGTAGCAACGTGTAAGGTTCTATGTATATATTCCTGAAACTCAGTTTGTTCGTCAGCCATTTTACTTTCTGTCTTGCTGCAGCTATCTTGCCCTCAGTCAAAATGGAGTTTCCAGCTTGCATGTTCCCGCCCTGATTCTCTCCTTTGCTTCTTAAGCAGCCACAGCTGAGCAATCAGTGCTTCAGAATCTAGCCTGCAGTGAACCTGTGACTTGACTCCTGTAAGCCTTGGACCTTGTACTCCAGCTATTCCTACTGAGGAACTCTGAAGCACTTGTGGACTCTGAACCCTGCTCTTTGAAAGACCCACGTTTGCATGGACTTACGGTAACAGAGAAGAAGATCCTGAATCTGTATTGGAGAGTGATTGCTGAGCTTGGATTACTCTGGCCTGCTGTGTCTCCTGTTTCTGTGTCTGCAAACTGTGTGACTATTTCTGCCAACTTGTATGAAGTAATACAGGACTTTTCTATATCAAACCTGTGACTCCTGTGTTTTCATCGCACCCAAGCACAAGACGCTATATGAACTGTACTACATACATTACAAGATTCTGAAGCCAAAACGTTAGTGTCTGCTGGGTCTGGAAGGCTGTGTCTGCTGTACTGTGGATATCAGACGTCCGGTTGTACTTTCTGTGATGACAGTGGTTGTGACTTCTCACAACCATTCCAGGTGAGCAATTCCCTTAGGTTTTTTCTTTTTGCATGTTACCACAGGTAAACACTATTGTTTTTTTTTTTTTTTCCTTTCTTTTCTCTTTTTTGTCTGCTGTAACTCTGGATATCAGATGTCTGGTTGAAACTTTCTGTGATGATAGTGGTTGTGACTTCTCACAACCATTCCAGGTGAGCAGTTCCCTTAATTTTTTTTTTTCTCTCTGCAGTGTTGCCACAGGTGAACACTATTGTTTTTTTTTCTCTCCTCTTCTTCCAGTAATCCTGTCTTAAAAGATCTGGAAAATGGAGGCCCGCATAAAGGAACTTTGCGGAGTGACTGATAATATCCTTGCAGATTTGCAGAATATAAAGACCCGTTTTACAAATCTACAGGACCTCAATAATCACAATTTGCAAGTGGTTGGACAGACTACCCAGGATTTGCGAGCCAGGATTGAGGTTCTAGAGGGGCGAGTCCAGGCTCCTGCCGTAGCCCCGAGTGCTGGGATTCCCAAGTTGCCCCCTTTTCGTTTTGGCGGGAACGTGAGAAATTCAGGGGATTTATTAATCAATGCAATCTTTTTTTTTCTGCACATGCTTCACAATTTCCCACTGAACGATCTAAGGTGCTTACTATAATTATGTTGCTTACCAACAAGGCTTTAATGTGGGC
>JARQOD010000002.1:557740208-557781779 GCA_033576555.1 Oophaga sylvatica | reverse complement strand
GTGGAATCTGCTTCTTGTAAAGTATTTTTTTTCTGACATGCTATATCGGGACAAAAATGTTTTGCCCGGGTGATCCATTTTTTTCTCTTTTGTGTGGCGATAAATTTCTCCTTGTTCTCGTTTTTGCCCGGTCCCCCCCACATACAGACCCCCAGTTGGACATTTAGTACATATAATTAGGTACCCAAATTAGATGTGATGAAAAAAGTCCCGGGATCTTGTGTCCGATGTGGTTGGGATTTTACTTGTCCGGGTCATTATAAAGGGACAGGGTTTGCTTTTTCTGATTGAAAGGGGTTCAGCTAAAAGAGACCTGATAGTCCGAAAGCTTGCAATTTGTTACCATTTTTTTCAGTTACCCCTTAAAAGGTACCCCAAATGGGGACTTCAACTCAAAAATTTTTTTTTCTATCTAGGCTAAACGGTAAAAGTATACATCTTTACTGTTCTAATTGTCAATATTCTGTTCATTTCTATCCAAGATGCATAAGAAATCAAAATACCTCTTTTCTTTGGACTATAGTTATGTTCATTCCTTTTAGTATGTCCCCAATATATGAGCTCTTTTTACTGTATGGAGTAAAAATTTTTTAAGGCGGGCCTGTTTTTCAGGTTCTTTCACATTTGTTGGTTCGGGCCAGTCTGGGGGACTCCCCCAAGGCTTGGGGTTTTACACCAGTTGCTCCAGAATTTTCCACGTTGTCTCCTTTTTTGAGACCTTATAGCTCCTATATAGCAATTCTGACCGACTGTAGGGATATTATCTGTCATCCGTCAAAGGTCACATACTGCACTGAGTTTTGGCTGTGGGCCATTGATTCACAGTTGAAGGACTGGGCCATTCGCCATCAGTTTCTTACTGGATTTTTCGACCAAAACAAGGACGTGTTGGTACAGCTTCCTTCTCCTGACTCCCTTGATACAGCCATGTGCATGGAAATCCATCTGGATAGTTTGTAGTGAAAATGCAGACAGGAACTCGCTGATTCTGCACCTTCACCTAAGGGTATGTTCCCACGGTCAGTAAACGCTGCGGGTTGGATGCTGCGTATATCCGCAGCGGCCAGATGTTACAGCATAGTGGATGGGATTTCAAGAAATCCCATGTCCACTATGCGTGCACCGACGCCGCGGATTACCTGCGGAGACGGACATGCGGCGCATCTTTCCAGACTACAGCATGTCTATTTATGTTGCGGAGTCAGGTATAAAACTTCCCCATTCTTCCGATTGGTGCAGTTTCCTTTGGTCGGATTCCACTGATGAATAAGTTATCACCTACCTGACCTGTGAATTGGTGATAACTTGTTTTCACCAAAGAACACCTTTAAAGTAAACTACCATAATTGTACATCCCAGTTATAGTATGTGCACAGTAGATGTGTAGGAGCCTCCTGTGTTTTACAGTCGACGCTCAACTATAACAGGGAGAACGGCAAACAGGTATTTGCATATAGCTGTAGGGTGGGCCCCTAGGGTCAATTCCTTCTGTGGCTCTCAGACACCCCAGTCCGACCTTGCATCTAAAGAACAATGATCAAACATTAAATATACTAATCAAACACTCAAGTAATATCAACGGTGTTTTTAAACAGCTAGGGAAATCAGCTGTGATCCCATGCTGTCCTGTCTGTATACTCTTTTGCTTCCTCCCCTGCCCAGGATCTGTGGTATGATCAGACCATGTCCCTGTACGGTCAGACACAGCCATTACACAGTACACAGCAGGGGCACATTTAGAAGATTATCTAAGCACAGGAACATTTTTTAACACATTCAATTGTGGAACTTATTGTTCAAAGATCTATTAATTAAAATGTACTTTGTTCATGGGAGAATCCCTTTAAAGGCAATTTGGATTATGACATGCAGAGAATCCTGGACTCTCGTATAGTGAGAGGGTCTGTGCAATGTCTAGTACATCGGACAGGTTATGGCCCTGAAGAGAGATTCTGGATTCCGGCAAATATAATCAATGCCATAACCCTGATCAGGAAATGTCATCTTCTACTCCTGAATAAGCCTCCTAAGAGCAGAGGTTCTCATAAAAGGGGGGCAGCATACTGTCATATCCCCTCTGGGACATGGTTTTTCGACTGTCGCTAGATGCCACCATATTTCTTCTGTGGGCAGTGCTGATGATTGAGGACATGTTGGGACCAGAAGCTCTAGGCTTCAGAGGCCCTGTCCAACCACTAAGATTAGGGTGGCTGAGACCTGTAGTGCTCCCCAGTCTGGAAGTATGGGTGTGTGTTGTCCAGATGGAGTAATCACCATTCACTGGCAAATTGTAAAGCACTACACACTGCTAAAACTCGCAGCTCACTTGTGGTAGCTGCCTGACATAGTTTGTGCCTCCTCTGGTTTGCTGTTGCTTTTCAGCTCCTGTTTTATTTATTGGCTTCTTGTTCTCACCCCAGCACATTACTGACTAATCTTGCATTTTCTGATTTTGTATCTTTTACTGCCTTCCTGGTTTGGACCCAGCGACCTGACCACTCCAGCCAGCCTGCGCCATCGGCCAGCAGCCTAACTCATAGCTTCAGCCCAGTGGTCCCTGTGTAAGTCGAGATCCCTGTAAGGGATGAAGGCCAGACCAACTTTTGGATCTGGTAAACTGGGTGACTGTCACTAAGCCTGACCCTGGTAACTATTTTTAGAGCTGCCGGCAAACCACTAAAAGAACCCAATTACAAGTTCTAGACCTTGTTTAATCAATCATATAGGTACAATCATGTCAACAGCAACATATTAAAAATTGTTCCAGATTTTTAATATTATGTTAGAAACCACTAGACGTTTCTTCTGTTGGATTTCCATTGATGTGACATGCTACAAAAGCATTTTATGTACGGTAAGTTGATGTGCAGGTTGACACCTTTTAGACCCAATCACCCTAAAATGTGTATTAGTCAATGGAACATTTTGTAAGACAAACTCATCCAGTCTAGTGTTAGCGGGTGTTGTGGTTGGGAGGAAACCCGGCTTGTTTCTTTCTAAAGGCCCAGGAAACTGAATCTAGATCACTGTGGTAACCTCGGCACTGTGTAGGGTAGGCTTTCAGCAATAAAAAGTATCTTGGTGGTGAAGCAGTTAAAGCGTTGCTCGGTTCAGCCCTGTGTAATCACTTCCCTTGTGTTGTATATAGAGAGAGGAACGAGTGGTTTGTCACAGACGATCTGTGTACACTAGCAGGAGATATAGAGAAATGAAAGCTCAGTTCAGGGTCAGGACAAAACCGTTTTTCCTTACATGTTTTTTCCCTGCATTACATTATATGTAATGTATTTGTGTGTGTGATATATATAAATAATGTATATACACATTCATGATGATACTTTTATTATGCTGTATCTCGCACTACCACTCCGCACAGGGCACTTTGGGGTCCCAACAGTCGGACCCCCAGCAAACCTATATTTATCATCTATCACGAGGTGTGATAAATATTGTGTATATATGATATCTAATATTTAAATATCATTAAAATCAATGGCCCTTTGAGCACAAATGTTCCAATCTCGGGTTTTAGTTCAGGCGTAAGCCCCGACAGAGCACTGATGAGTGGGTAAAAAGTGAACACAGCCTAAACCAAAGCCAGAAGTGAATTCAAAATGTGTGGCGTTATAAAGGAACGACTTACACTTCTCTGTCTCGCTGGATCCACTTCTGAATTTGGTAAAAAAAAAACATAAAAAACTGCAGTGGTTTTTTTTGGAAAACTGCTGTGTGCGTGTGTAAAGCTAGCCAATGTCAGGACCTCTTATTGATAGACCTTCCATTGTAAAGTATGCCTGGTGACTATAGCTGAAGGCCTCGGTGTAGACACTTTCTCCCATATATTAGCCAAATTATTTGGTTGTTTACAAAGTGCACAGAAATAAAGTTCTGAAGTGTGCACTTTTTAACTACTTCTGTTCCAGGCATTTTGCATTATACTCTGCAGTGACGTTCTAAAACTGCATAATATAGCAGCTGCACGAAATCAAGCAACTGTGGGAGCGGAGAGCGGCTATGGGACACAACCAGACTGCTATAGAGAAGCTACAGATGGTTTATTCCCCCCTGCCTTCCCAATCGGTGTTATATACAGCTAGTATCAGACTGAAGTACTTTGGGCCCACCAGTGAAAATCATTCTTGGGGCTCAAAATACTTGCTACTAGCTGCAGTGTCTGTCTTTATAATTAAGGCCTAATTAGACAGGTTACTAATTGGGAATAATCTTAGGAATGCTTGTTCTCAACTACCGACCCATCTACAGAATCTGGTAATCACTCGATGAACCAAGAAAATGTTCATTTGTTGGGTGAAATGATTTTTAAGTTGGCTTTAAAATCACTGTTCTCGGTAGCATATCATCTTGTGTATACAAGGCAAGTGCTGCCGAGAGCAATTATATCATATGCGCACAGAAAGATTATATTAACCATCGTTCTGTTCACATAGGACTATGTTGGCTTGTTTAAACAGGATATTAAGCGACTGCAGATTGCATTATTCAACATGCAAGTCAATGTCGCTGGTCATTTAATGCCTGCAGTGAGCACATCTAAATGTGCTATTATTATGAAACCCCACACATATCAAGAGCGCTCTCCATTGCATCCCTAACATATTTAGGACCCCTACTTATACAACACTCAGGGTATGTTCACACGTTGTATTTTTGCCACGTATTTTCCACTCAGATTTGCACACCGAAAGCCGGCAGCGTAATAATATACCAGCTAAATAGATGAAATTTCTAACAAATGTGGCAGAATTTTCTGCATGGAAAATTAGTGTGAAACTTTTGTCTGAAATTCATTGCAGATTTCACCCTTTGTTTTGTCATCTGGAGCACATTCGCTACATAATCTCCAGCAAAACCTCATTTAACACGTGTCTCCTGTGATGCATATAAGCTCCCATCGTCTCCTGTGATGGGTATATGCCCCAGTGTCTCCTATGATGCGTATATGCCCCCAGAGACTCCTATGCTGCGTATATGCCCCAGCGTCTCCTCTGATGCGTATATGCCCCCAGCGTCTCCTGTGATGCGTATATGCCCCCAGCGTCTCCTGTGATGCGTGTATGCCCCCAGCATCTCATGTGATGCGTGTATGCCCCCAGCGTCTCATGTGATGCGTATATGCCCCCAGAGACTCCTATGCTGCGTATATGCCCCCAGTGTCTCCTGTAATGCGTATATGCCCCCCAGTGTCTCCTGTGATGCGTATACAGTACAGACCAAAAGTTTGAACACACCTTCTCATTCAAAGATTTTTCTGTATTTTCATGACTGAAAATTGTACATTCACACTGAAGGCATCAAAACTATGAATTAACACATGTGGAATTATACATTACACTTTACAAAAAAGTGTGAAACAACTGAAAATATGTCTTATATTCTAGGTTCTTCAAAGTAGCCACCTTTTGCTTTGATTACTGCTTTGCACACTCTTGGCATTCTCTTGATGAGCTTCAAGAGGTAGTCACCGGAAATGGTCTTCCAACAGTCTTGAAGGATTTCCCAGAGATGCTTAGCACTTGTTGGCCCTTTTGCCTTCACTCTGCGGTCCAGCTCACCCCAAACCATCTCGATTGGGTTCAGGTCTGGTGACTGTGGAGGCCAGGTCATCTGGCGTAGCACCCCATCACTCTCCTTCTTGGTCCAATAGCCCTTACACAGCCTGGAGGTATGTTTGGGGTCATTGTCCTGTTGAAAAATAAATGATGGTCCAACTAAACGCAAACCGGATGGAATAGCATGCCGCTGCAAGATGCTGTGGTAGCCATGCTGGTTCAGTATGCCTTCAATTTTGAATAAATCCCCAACAGTGTCACCAGCAAAGCACCCCCATACCATCACACCACCTCCTCCATGCTTCACGGTGGGAACCAGGCATGTAGAGTCCATCCGTTCACCTTTTCTGCGTCGCACAAAGACACGGTGGTTGGAACCAAAGATCTCAAATTTGGACTCATCAGACCAAAGCACAGATTTCCACTGGTCTAATGTCCATTCCTTGTGTTCTTTAGCCCAAACAAGTCTCTTCTGCTTGTTGCCTGTCCTTAGCAGTGGTTTCCTAGCAGCTATTTTACCATGAAGGCCTGCTGCACAAAGTCTCCTCTTAACAGTTGTTGTAGAGATGTGTCTGCTGCTAGAACTCTGTGTGGCATTGACCTGGTCTCTAATCTAAGCTGCTGTAAACCTGCGATTTCTGAGGCTGGTGACTCGGATAAACTTATCCTCAGAAGCACAGGTGACTCTTGGTCTTTCTTTCCTGGGGCGGTCCTCATGTGAGCCAGTTTCTTTGTAGTGCTTGATGGTTTTTGCAACTGCACTTGGGGACACCTTCAAAGTTTTCCCAATTTTTCGGACTGACTGACCTTCATTTCTTAAAGTAATGATGGCCACTCGTTTTTCTTTACTTAGCTGCTTTTTTCTTGCCATAATACAAATTCTAACAGTCTATTCAGTAGGACTATCAGCTGTGTATCCACCAGACTTCTGCACAACACAACTGATGGTCCCAACCCCATTTCTAAGGCCAGAAATCCCACTTATTAAACCTGACAGGGCACACCTGTGAAGTGAAAACCATTTCCGGTGACTACCTCTTGAAGCTCATCAAGAGAATGCCAAGATTGTGCAAAGCAGTAATCAAAGCAAAAGGTGGCTACTTTGAAGAACCTAGAATATAAGACATATTTTCAGTTGTTTCACAATTTTTTGTTAAGTATATAATCCACATGTGTTAATTCATAGTTTTGATGCCTTCAGTGTGAATGTACAATTTTCATAGTCATGAAAATACAGAAAAATCTTTGAATGAGAAGGTGTGTCCAAACTTTTGGTCTGTACTGTATTTTTTCAGGGTTTTTTATGATGCGTATATTGCCCTACCATCTCATGTGAGGCATATATGGCCCCAGCATCTCCTATGATGCATACATGCCGCCAGCGTCTGCTGTGATGCGTATATGCCCCCAGCGTCTCCTGTGATGCGTATATGCCTCCAATGTCTCCTGTGATGCATGTATGCCCCAGCGCCTCCTGTGATACATATATGCCCCCAGTGCCTCCTGTGATGCGTATATGCCCCCAGCGCCTCCTGTGATGCGTATATGCCCTCAGCGTCTCCTGTGATGTGTATATGCCCCCAGCGTCTCCTGTGATGCACATAAGCCCCCAGCATCTCCTGTGATGCGTATATGCCCCCAGTGTCTCCTGTGATGCGTATATGCCCCCAGCGTCTCCCGTATACAGTATGTTTCAGGGTTTTTTTGTGATGCGTATATGGCCCTACCATCTCATGTGAGGCATATATGGCCCCACATTGACAATAGTTTAATTTCTGTCACATATACATCTTTTGATAAGGCAGCAGAGATAGTTAAGGGTTTTGGGCCTGAGGCGTTGATGGCCAAGGCCAATGTGGAAGCGGCATTTAGATTGTTACCAATTCATCCCAGTGGTTTTAATTGTTTGGTTTTCCAGTTTGAAGGTTTTTCTGTGTTGATAAGTGTTTGTCTATACGCTGTTCGGTATCCTGCTTTTACTTTGAGGCATTTGCTTCTTTTATTGAATGGGTAACACCAGTGCAGTTTATGAAAGGTGGAATAGTGCACTATTTGGACTTTTTTTATTTGTTGGCCCGTGTGATTTCAATGTTTGATGAGCTTCTTTCTGCATTTCAGTTAATTTGTAGAGATTTTGGTATTCCACTGGCAAGGGAAAAGAAGGTTCATCCAGGTATAGTGATAGATATGTGCAAGGACGAGTTTCGCTTACCATCAGCTAACATAGATTAATGTAGAAAAGCATTGTTATCGGTGAAAAGTAAGAAAAAAAGTGACAGTAAAGAAGCTAGAATCATTACTTAGTTTATTGGATTTTGCATCTAAAATCATGCCGATGGGCAGGTTATCTTGTAGGCGATTAGTAGCCCATATTACAGGTATTAGGAATCCATATTTTCACTTGTTCGTGTCCAGGGAGATAAAGGATGATTTAGATGTTTAATTAACATTTTTGGAATCTTTTAATGGACAGTCTTTTTGTCGTGATCCTTTTACCACAGAGGAAGAGTTAAATCTATTTAGGGATGTAGCCTCGGCTATAAGTTTTGGTGTTTTTTGTGATGGCAAATGGTGTGCATACAAGTGGCGTCAGGCATGGTGGAATACTGGTGTTTTGAACAATATTGCTTTACTGGAATTATTCACTATCTTGGTAACGGTGTTTATTTGGGGTAGGCAGCTGACGAACAGGAATATAATCATTAAATCAAGCAATAGGGGTGTGGTTTTTGCTTTGAACTGTTTATCAAGTAAATGTGGTTTAGTGGGGAACTTCTCAGGCATTTGGTGTTGTTATGCTTAAAATGGAACATTTGGTTAAAAGCAGTACTGTTTGATAACAAATATAATTTGGTTGCTGAATCGCTTTCTCATTTTCAGTTCAAGAAGTTCTTCAGTCTCGCACAAGGCACCCAGCAACTAGGAAAGGAATGTCCGGAGTAACTTTGGGAAATCATTTGATCATGATAATGCAGTCTATAACTGGTTCTACCTGGAAAAGTTATGTGGTGGCTTGGAATTCATGGTCCAGATTTAGGGATGCTGGCAGAAGTTCTGAGTAGGCCGCTTTAATTATTGTTTTATCATTTTTTGACAGAGGGAGTGCAGATTCAACAGCATCAAAAAACCTGGCCGGTGTTTAGTTTTTTGTGAAGATTCTCGAGGAGTGACCGATCAATGATTATTTTTTAATTAAGCAGGTGTTATAATGGTATAAGAAAAAGAACATTGTTCGTGATGGTAGATTCGCGGTTTCTCCTGAAATGTTGATAAATTGATGCATGGTTTCATTTTTGTGTTGTTATGAGCAATTTGAAGAGCTTTTGTTTTCCACCGTGACGGCACTAATGTTTTTTGGGGCCCTGAGGATAGGAGAGTTGATGCTCAGAGGCTGTCAAGGTACAGAAGGTTTAGCGTGGCAGTATGTCACAGTAAGGGCAGACACATTATTAATTTATATAGTTAAATCTAAAACAGACCAGATGGGAAAAGGTAGTCATGTAAAATTACAATGCTTGTCTGGTAAAGGAATCTGTCCGGTCTGTATGGTGAAGAGTTACATGGGTTTACGCCCAGCAAATGGGGACAAATTCTTGCTTCATCGGACTGGTAAGTCTATGACGCAGTTCCAGTTCAGAAGTATTTTTAATAAATGTTTGTCAAAGTTGAATTTGCGAAATAAATATTTCTCCACTTATTCTTTCCGAATTGGTGCTACGATGGAGGAAGCCAGATTAGGCTTAAGCAAAGAGGTCATAAAGAGATTGGGAAAGTGGGGCTCAGAATGTTATCAATTGTTTATTAGGAAGTAAAGTGAATCTAACATTGTTTGTTATAGTTTTCTATAGGTATTACCGTACTGTCTGGATCCTGAGACGCTCATTTGTGCACTGGGCGGAGTGGAGAGCACGTCAGCGATGTTATGGCCCTAACCTGTCATTGTCCTTTGATAGAATCTTTTGTTTGGGATCAGAGGACAAAGATGACAAGGCCTGTTGGAGCAAGCGATCCTGATGTGTGAAAGAGCTCTAATCATCGTGCAATTAGGAGGAAATTACATCAGCAAGCTGGGTACTCTCAATTTAATGTTTCAGATGAAAAAGGGTCTTTTACAGTTGAAAAAACTGTTTCAGGGGGTTAAGATTATATTTTCTGAGCTTGTATCCAGGCTTATTTGGATTAAGTCCATACACTTAAAATTTTGCGACAAGATGCGTAAAAAGTTAAATAGGTCCATAAGTACATTTATGTCAATGATTGGAGGTTTTTCTTTTAGACACGTTGACGTGGAAGAAGTATTGCCAGGCATTTTTCGTAACAATTGTGTTCAACCTTCTCAGATGGGTAATAATATATTTAATTTGGATCTACAGGCGATGGTAGAATTGGTAAAAATTTAGGTCAAGATGGCCGCGTGGGTTAGTCATTCAAGGAACTGAACGGACAGCAGGTATTATAAAAGGTAAATGGGCTTTAGCCTTTGGCAAAGCTGCGGTTGGTTTAATCACTTTATTATAGAAAGTTGTGTTTGGTTATTTATGTATTTAACAATTGGTTAATAAATGCTGTGGCCAAAATAATTTTCCAGCAAGTCAAACTGTATTTGTGTAATTCTTTTTAGGTATTGTTATAAGAGTAAAGGTGTAATTAACTGTTTATTATGCATTGTAATGCCATGACGGCCAATGTTCATGGTGGTCTCGCCGGCCAGAATTAAAAGGGGAAAGTTGTGGAAGGGATGCAGGATCAGACTGTCTCCATGAGCAATGTCCAGACCTCAGGTGCAGCCAGAAAAAAAACTTTTACTGGAGCAGTTGATGATGATAATCACAGCTCTCCACATTTCTTCATTACACTGAGCCAACAGCCCCTCATGGTGTAATGAATCTAGCTCTTTTCCAGCAATGTGTAGCAGCTCTCCTCACTCCTGCTGCACTTCTTGAACCACACAGGACACTATTGCATACAGCTGCACAGATTTCGCTGTAGTCCAGGCAGCGACCACAGTAAAGGCACTGGATGGCCTCCTTAATCTCCAGCACCACCAAATCCCAGGGGTGCAGGGGTACTCCTGCAGTGATGTTACAGAAGCTGACAAATGAATTACCGGCTATTCTTCTAATTCTTCTATCTATCTCTGTATGAAATATAAAGATATATATATATATATATATATATGTGTGTGTGTCATTGACATATATATATATATATATATTCTATGTGTATGTATCTATTCTATCTATTCTATTATAACCTATTCCATTCTATACTGTGCGCGGCAGATCATTTTCTGGCTTTTAATCTATCTATCTATCTATCTATCTATCTATCTATCTATATATACTGTATATATATATATAATGTTTTTGAAGAGTATTTAGTTTTAAAACGATGTGCACAGTTGTGTAATACAATGCGATTTTAACATGAGTTTTTTTCATACAGAGAACTGCTGTACAGTATGTAAAAGCTTATGTTAAAATCACATTGCATACGGCTGTACCATGTAAAAATCGCACGGAGATCGCATTACACTCGTATGACACTCACATAGCACTCGTCCGTTTTTTCGGTCAGGAAATCGGACCTTTTCTTCTCACATATGGGTATGTACCCTTACTCAAATTAGGTGACGTAAAACTGAATAAACCTCAAATCAAAAAACGACTACAGTTAGTATTTTGTATTACATCCATGATTTTTAACCCCTGCGATTTTCCGTTTTTTCGCTTTCATTTTTTCCTCCCCTTATTCCAAGAGCCCTACATTTTTTATTTTTTCATCCCAATAGCTGTATTGGTGCTTTTTTTGCGGGCCAACTTGTCTGAATGGCACTATTCAATTTATCATGTTATGCACTGGAAAAATGCAAAAAAATGCAATACCGCAATAGTTTTTTTTTTTTTTTTATTTAACATGTTTACTATATGTTAAAACTGTCAAGGCAATATGATACTTCAGTACTCCAGGTCATTATGAGTATGCAGATACCAGTGGCGTAGCAACTGTTTTGTGGCGAAACAGGCGGCAAATTTTAGACCACACCCTAGCCACACATTTTCACTGTCACACCATATCACGCCCTGACCACACCCATTAGCACTGGGATCACCTGTTCATAAACAATAATTATAAACATACCTCTCATTGCCGGTTTCAGCGGACAGTTCCGATTTGGACCTGTCGCTGTCCGCCAGGCGGTTTATTTCCGCATTAGATCGTCCCGGGACCTTCCCACACTTCTGGCAGCCACAAGCACTTCATCGCTGACCAATTCCCCAGGATTTTGGGATCTCACCAGCTATGAGGCGCTCCATTCAATACCGTGCTCTCACTGAGCGACAGGCAGGATCTGGATTCTTCATCTTTGAACAGATCCATGTTGAGATCCCCACATGCTGCTTGTCCGCTCAGTTTAGAGTCGGTATTGTATGCAGCGTCCTACAATACCCGGCTCTCACTCCAACAGATCCAGCGCTCGATGCGTCGCGTTCTGAGACCTCCCGAGAACAGTTACAGTACTGTGCTGAAGCTGAACCGCGGAAATTAGGTCAACGGTCATTTTCAGCGTTCACTGACTTACAGCACTCACTCCGGTGGACGGACATGTGCTGCCAGAAATCGTGGAGGTCCCCGGGTTTCCGCATGTCGATTCTAATGCGAACGTAAACCTCTTCCGGCCAGGACAGGGACAGTGACCAGCCTACACAGATACAGCATTCGGCCGTCCACGCAGACCCATGCACATAAGGCACCCCTCCTATCCCCCTGCAGCCCCAGCACACTGATCCGCAAGTAACAGGACCTGTACATGCCTGGCTCCGCTCTTTGTGGCCTGTACAACACGGTCGCTCACACACCTCACACACGGCTTCGCTCCGTACACCTCTATCACACGCTTCGCTCCGTACACCTCGTACACACACGGCTTCGCTCCGTACACCTCGTACACACACGGTTTTGCTCCGTACACCTCGTACCACACACGGTTTCGCTCCGTACACCTCGTACACACACTGCTTTGCTCTGTACACCTCGTACGTACACCTCCGCTCCGTACACCTCGTACACACACGGCTCCGCTCCGTACACCTTGTACACACATGGCTCCGCTCCATACACCTCGTACACACACGGCTCCGCTCCGTACACCTCCGCTCCGTACACCTCGTACACACACACGGCTCCGCTCCGTACACCTCGTACACACGGCTCCGCTCCGTACACCTCGTACACACGGCTCCGCTCCGTACACCTCATGCACACACAGCTAAGCTACATCCACACTGTAAACCCCTTATGATCCACATATAAACTTACCATCATCCAGCACCATGACGACCAAAACAGCAGTTTCCTGCACACAGGGGCCTGAAGATCATGTGACACCTAACTCCTCCCCTCCTGTGACCTCATCACAGGTCCTGCTACCACCTTTACAAAGCACAGCACAGCAATGGTAAATGCTGGCTGTGCGAAGTTGGGAGGGCAATGAAGGGGTGCATATGGAATTGCTGCTGCGCCGCCCCCACACACACGTGCCGCCTGGGGCGGACCGCCCCCCCCGCCCCCCCCACGCTACGCCACTGGCAGATACCAAACATATATAGGTTCTTTGTTTTATTGTGGTGAAAAAAAATGTGGATATTTGTTAGAAAAAAATAGTTGCTTATGTTGCCATTTTCTGAGGCCTGTAAAATTTTAATTTTTGGGGATATGGGGCTGCATGAGGACTTTATTTTTTGCATTCTGAGCTGACATTTTTATTGATGCCATTTTGAGGTAGATACAATGTTTAGATCGCCATTTATTGCAGTCTTTTGATGAAACACCCTCCCCCCCCATAATTCTGGCTTTTTTTTTACTTTTCCTCGTTACGCTGTTTATTAATCGGATTAGTTTATTTTATATTTTATATTTATATGTCATATTTTTAAATCCTATTTTTAGCCCTATTTACTCTATTTCTTAGTCCTCTTAGGGGACTTGAATCTGCAATCATCCAATTGCTTGTACTAAACACAGCAGTGCATGAAGTCGTGAAGGGGTTAAAGAGAGCATCAAGTCTTTTAGGCATGAAATGAACAAGTTGGCGACATATTGCAAAATCTAGCATTTTCCAATCTTCAAGAACGACCTCTTTTAGAGCCTGGATGCTGATGGAGAGTGATGCTCAACTTTTCTCTTCAGAATTCTCCATAGATGTTCGGCTAAGTTCAGATCAGGACACACGGCCACTTAATCACTTTTACCCCATTCTGTTTTATAAATGCAACAGTAGCCTTCCATTAGTGTTTTGTATCATTGTCATATTAGATAAATGCACGTCTACCAAGGTCACGGAGTGATGGTTACATCTTCTCTTTCAATATAGATCCCAAAATGAATAAGGCCTAAGGCATTAATACTTCAAAATACAATTAGGAATCAGAAACGATGATAGAAGTAATGCCATAAAAGTGAAGCAACTTTATTTAACACACAAAATACATAAAATTTGGTTAAGATGAGATACATATCAAGAGGCCACCCTGATCATAATGTCCAAGCATATAAGGTGGAGATATCCTACAAAATATTCAAATCAAGTGATGTAAGAAAATCTAGAATATAGCAATACATCCAGCCTGAGGACAAAGTGGATCAAAGGTAATAGCAGAGCTACAATCCAAAAACACTATGGTGGGAAAAGGTCATTCCCTACCAAAGGCTATATGAGTGTAAGCATATGTCTCTTCCTCTTTCATTATAGAGCGGTACATCTGTGAATTCATAATACCATCAATTAGATATAGGTCCCCAAACCAGCAGCTCTCATCAGCCCCACATAAGGACACTGCCACCACTATATTTCACTATAGGCACCATGCATTTTTTTTGTGGTCTTCACCTTTGTGACACAATACAGTTTTGGAGCCATCTATTCCAGAAACATTTATCTTGTCGTCAATCCAGTGTATAGAATCCCAGTAATGTTCACATTTTTCAGCATTAGTCCTGGCAAATTTCAGGTGTATTTGTTTGTGCATGGGCTTTTGTAGAGGCTTTCTCTGTGGACCACACCCATATATGCCATTCCTCTGTAGTGTACACTGTATTGTGTCAAAGGAAACATTTATCCCAGTTTGGCTTTCTACTTCTTTAGTTAACTGCAATGAATTTGCATGTATTTTTCTTCAACTTTTCCCATCAGAAGATGCTCCTGTTTAGGTGTTATCTTCTGCAGTCGGCCTGGACGTCTCTATGAAATGGTTGCAGTTCCATCTTTGTTAAATTTTTGTACCATTTTTGCTAGAGTACTTTGACTGATAAGTAAAGCTTTGCTGATCTTCTTGTAACGTTCAACTCTCCATGTGTAAGGAAATTTTCTCTCTCAGGTCTCATGACATTTCTCTTCCATGTGGTGCCATTGCTAACCGCATGAAATCAGAAAAGAGTTTATTTGCTAAGTAATGCCTTTTAAAGTCATCTGTCTGCTGGACACGTGTTTAATGAATGATTCGATTTACCTGTGTTTGACTTTTTATTAATTTTTGAGTTCTTGTATTATAAACTTTAGCTTTGCTCCCAAGACTTTCATTTGAGTTTACTCATTTTTGCAACATGAATTTGTTAAGAAAAATACTTTTTTTAGTGTACAAAATAACAAATCTTGTTTGCAATAAATGGCGCACCTAACTGAAACCTGAAAATTGTGTATTACATACAATAAAATGTGGCCATATTTTGCACCAAATAGTATTTCCGGTCTTAAAAATGAATAATGCTGATAGATTCGGTGGGTCTAGCACCATATCCTACCATAACACTCAACCCTAGAGAGTAGCCTTTAAATATACTGTTTAAAAAAAAGTTGAATCTGTTCTCTTCAGACACAGTAATTGTCTTGTACAGTTTGTGGCCTGTAGGCTGCTTTCACAAAGAGTGATTTAGCATGTTTTTCTTGGAATTTCTCCCCTTTTTTATGTTGCTGTGACCAGTTATGATATTAAAATGGACTCTGTTAGTAAATTTATGGCTAATAACCTCATCAGGTAGGACTTATATACACACAAACATACCTATGTAACCACAGACAGACTTGGCATTGCCAAGAAAAAGAGTTTTGATACGAGTAAGTTTGAAAGTGCCCCGAGGGCAGTCCCAGCCCGGCACATGCTTCAGCTCTAAATGAACCTTGTCTAATGAATAATGTATGTGAAGAAGGCCTTAGTGTGTCCTCACAATTTATGGGCTTGTTCACATGTTGCGTTTTTGCTGTCTTTTTTTCTTTTAGTGTTTTTCAAGACTAAAATGGCTGCTGTTTACAGTACCATCAAAATTTATGAGATGTAAGAAATGTCATGCCTTTTTTCCTGGTTTATGTCAACCATCAATTACCATAGTTTTTTCAGATCTGCAGCATGTAACCTTTTAAGAATTTTTCACACATTGAAATAATGGAAAAAAATGTAAATAAAAATGCATCAAAAATGCTTAAAGAAACATATTAAATGTATTATTTTATGTGTTGACATTCTGTTTTTTGGTGCTGAAAAATCCTCTGAAAAAACTCAACATGTATATACACGCCCTAAATATTTATGTGACACCGTAGAAAAGAAAGGTAAGGAATACAAATACAGGCTCCATAAGAAAAGAAAAGCAAAGTGGAATGAGGACAGGAACAAATTCAAGACGCAAACAGAAAAAGCTACAAGCTGGTGTTAGACAAGAAGCTGAAAGGTCAGCAGTACGACAGAAGAAATTGCAAGCAAGCCATGAAGCTTAGCGGGATTTTCCAGATTTATAAAAACAATAGTCGTACAATAAAATGAAGATTAACCAATACTTTCCTGTTAAGTTCCTCACCAATTCATTGCCAATACATCAGTGGTTTCCACCAGGCTTTGTCTGCTTGATGTACACTGATGATGTCATCTACATCCTTGTGACCTCTGCAGCCAATTAATCCCCTCAATGGTCTCATGACTAGTGAGGCCAGTAATTGGGTAGACAAAGACCGGTGGGGACCTCTGTAGTGTCTGCACTGGAGTGTTGGTGGATTTAACAAATGAGTAATTTCTTGTTTAGTTTTTTACTTTTATCACGTTTCTCGTGGTCAGGCTATTTTTTTAAACTTTTGATAGACCCTTTCAATGGTTTTTCAGGATTATACAGGAAAGTCTGTTTTCTTTTTCCAAAAACAGAGGCATGCCAGTCTGTGATTTGTGTCTGGTATTGCAGTTTGGCTCTATTTATTTGAATAGAGATCTTCTGCAATACCAAAATCAGCTTGTGGAACAAGGTAACTCTAGAAATAAAAATCCAATCACCCTTATTGCCAGTCGTTGTAGTACCCCTTGATGGTACATTTGGGGGCGTGAAGTGGTGACACCAAAATGCAAATTACTGTCATATTAGGAAAGTGTGATTGAACAAAAAGATAATGCGTCGCATACACAATTCCAGAGGGAGGTGTTACTTCTGTAATGCTAAAAGATAGAACAAAGATAAAGTTCTTACCACAAAGCTAAAGGTACTGCCACACTACTCGATCCCGCTAACGATCTCGTTAGCATCGCATACTAATGAGATCGCTAGCGGGATTGTTCCTATATCGCTAGTGTCGGCCACATTTAGCGATATCGTTAAGGACGCTATCGCGGTTAGCGATCTCCTTAACGACTTTAGCGGTACAAAAGTACCGCTAAATCGCTAAAAAAGGTGCCACACTCAGCGATATATACTTACCCAGCGGGAGCGCCGACGATAAAATAGGGTCCGGAACGATTCCAGCGACGAGCGAGATCACAGCAGGAAGCTCGTCGCTGGCAGATGCCGCACACAACAACATCGCTAACGGGATCGCTAAATAGTGACTGTTTTTTAGCGATCCCGTTAGCGATGTTGTTTAGTGTGGCATACCCTTAAGCTGCATTTACACTGAAAGATTATTGTGAACGAGAATTCTTAAGAACGCTTGTTTCATGATAATCTTTCAGTGCAAACAGGCTGATGATCACTCAATGAACAAGCAAAATGCTCCTTCATGGGGTCAAATTATCTTCTGTACAGCGCAAAATATGATCGTTTTTGGTGAACAGGACCCGCGCTTCTGAGAAAAATGGCATCCTATATGCAATCTAGTCTAGATCTCTCAGTGCACATCATTTACCGTGGACTACCTGTTAAAACCACCTCGGATCAGTAACACTTATTTACCAATTGACGGTCATTTATTGCCGTCCTTGTAAACGGACCCTAACTGTTGTTGGCACGTTCAAGTTAGGGTAGAAATTGACCTCTGGTCACACTGGAGCAGTAACAGTCTGATGACACTGCAGAAATGATTTCTTAAGTGTAATTTCATCCATGTGAGATATAATTAGGTCCAGAAATATTTGGACAGTGGGCGAATTTTCGTGATTTGGGCTCTGCATGGCACTATTTTTTATTTAAAATCAAACAGCTGAGATGCAATTGAAGTGTAGACTTTCAGGTTTAATTAAAGTGGTTGAACAAAAATATCCTGCTAAACACTTTGGACTTGCAACCATTTTTATATAAAGCCTCCTCATTTCACAGGCTCAAAAGTAATTGAACAAGTTGACTTTACCATAAATAAAATGTTAATTTTGAATGCTCTGTAGAGAATCCTGCCTGAAGTCTGGAAGAAGCCATGGATGTCACCAAGTGCTGGGTTTCCTCCTTTTGTGATTCTTTGCCAGCTCTTTACTGCAGCTGACTTCAGTTTTTCTTGTTTTAGGGTCTTTCTGCCTTAAGTTTTGTCTTAAGCATGTGAAATACTGCTCGATGGGGTTGAGGTCTGGCGATTGACTCAGTCATTGCAGAATATTCCATTTCCTTGCATTAAAAAAACTCCTGGGTTGCTTTCACAGTATATTTTTGGGTCATTGTTCATCTATGCTGTGAAGCGCTGTCCAATCAACCTTGCTGCATTTGGCTAAATCTGAGCAGAAAGCATTGTATCCCTTTACACTTCAGAATTCATCCGGCTGATTCTCTCTTCAATCACGTCATCAATAAACACTAGTCACACTGTGCCATTGAAATCCATGCATGCCCTTGCCATCACACTGCCTCCACCATATTTTACAGAAGATGTGGTGTGCTTTTGGATCATGAGCTGTTTCAAGCCTTCTTCTTCTTCCCATCATTCTGGTCCAGGTTGATCTTGGTTTCATCTTTCCAAATAATGCTTTTCCAGAACTGGACTGACTTCTTTAGGTGTTTTTGGCCAAGTCTAATCTGATCTTTCCATTTTTTATGTCTGATTAGTGGTTGGCACCTTGTGGTAAACCCTCTGTATTTACTCTCATGCAGTCTTCTCTTTATGGGAGATTTAGACACTGAAACTTCTACTTCCTGGAGAGTGTTCTTCACTTAGGTGGATGTTGTTAAGGGCTTTTTCTTCAAAATGGAAAGAATTTTGCCATCTTTCATGGATCTTCAGGCCTTTTGGAGTTTCCAAGCTCACCAGTGCTCTCTTGTTTTGCAGAATGTACCAAACTGTTTATTTGACTACTGTTAACATTTCTGCTATATCTCTGACTGACTTAATTTATTTCTTCTCAGCCTAATGATGGTTTGTTTCTCTTCCATTGAGAGCTCCTTTGACCACATGTTGTGGGTTCACAACAGCAGCTTCCAATTGCAAATGCCCCACCAGGAATCAGCTCCAGACCTTTTACCTGATTTATCAATGATGGATCAATGAGGGAATAGCCTATGCAGCCCTCTAAAGAGCTTTCGAGATAATTGTCCAATTACGGTACTTTTGTTCCCTTTTAGAAATAGGCAGCTACGTATGTATGAAAGAGCTGTAATTTCTAAACACTTATTCAATTTAGGATGTAAATGTCCTCAAATTAAAACTGAGAGTCTGCACTTTAAACTCATATTGATTACATAACTGTATCTTGAATATGTTTTGATAAACAGATAAAATGCCAAAACTTGTGTCATTGTCTAAATATTTCTAGACCTAACAGTATGAATGTGTCAGACTCAGAATCATTGCGTGCATGTAATATAACTGTTTGCAAAGTGCCTATGCGCCACAGTAATACAGATGTATCATTTTGGCTGGCTCTATGCTGTAGCCCTGAGACTCTGTTTCATCAAACTGTCTAGATGATTGTTCATTTCTGAGATAATAAGCCAGAAAATAAAATGTATGAACAGGAGAAGGATTGGTAAATTGCTGAGGAGAAGATGAAGATGACATCTGCGTAGCTTGTTCTTGTAAGAACCCTGTAATTTGAGTGTTGGAGAACAATTGCGTTGGCGTACAATCTTCTGCTGGTTCGATGCATTCTTTGCGGAACAATCATCCTAGGTTTAACACAAATTATGATTTATCCTTCCTTTTCAACAGTCATAAAATTCTATAAACATTAAGGCCTGGACTACACTGCAACAATTTCTCATTTTTTCAGCAAAATTTACTAAACCATTTTTTTAGGGACCACCTCACATTTGAAGTGAGTTTGGGGTTCAATATAACAGAAAATAACCAAAAGTGACACCATTCTAAAAACTTCACCCCTTAAGATGCGCAAAACCACATTCAAGAAGTTTATTAACCCTTCAGGTGCTTCACAAGAACTAAAGCAATGTGGAAGGAAAAAAATGAACATTTTACTTTTTTCACAAAAAATTACTTTGGAACCAAACTTTTTTTATTTTCACAAGGGTATCAGGAGAAAATGGACCACAAAATTTGTTGGGCAATTTCTTCTGAGTACACCGATACCCCGTATGTGGGGGAAAGCCACTGTTTGAGTGCATGGCAGGGCTCAGAAGGGAGGGAGCACCATTTGACTTTTTGAACGCAAAATTGGCTGGAATGTCGCCATGTCGCGTTTGGAGAACCCCTGATGTACCTAGACAGTGAAAACCCCACAATTTTAACTCCAACCCCAGGGCCGCCATCAGGGCATTACAGCCCTTACTTGTGTATGGGGCCCGGTGATTAGGGGGGCCCGAGTACGCTGGCAGCCCGGTCCGCGCGCTCGGGCCCCTGATATTTTGTTCAGGCAGCAGGATTTGCCGCTTTATATTAATAAGCTCCCCGGCAGGCAAATAGAAATGGGCAGGCACTGTACCTTTAAACTACAGCACGCCCCAGTGCATCATTCATGGTCCAGCCAGCCTCTGATTCTCACATGATGTCACACGCTGCTCTGCTCCACTTCCTCATTCAGGAGCAGAGCAAGCAGCGTGTGTGGTGTGCTACGTGGCTGGGACTCTGGGAGCAGAAGACGGCGGACACCGGATGGAAAGAGGCGACAGCATGTGGACCAAATGTGCAGGTGCAGGTGGAGGGGGCAGGCGAGCAGGGTGAGTAGTCTCAGGGCAGGCAGGGGAGGCCCAGCACAGCCACAGCATTCCAACAGCAGGAGGTTGGCCCCGGCCCAGGGCAGGCAGGGGGGCCCAGCGCAGCATTCCAACAGGGCCCCGGCCCAGGGCAGACAGGGGGGCCCAGCACAGCATTCCAACAGGGCCCCGGCCCAGGGCAGGCAGGGGGGCCCAGCACAGCATTCCAACAGGGCCCCGGCCCAGGCAGACAGGGGGCCCAGCACAGCATTCCAACAGGGCCCCGGCCCAGGCAGCAGGGGGGGCCCAGCGCAGCATTCCAACAGGGCCCCGGCCCAGGGCAGAGCAGGGGGGGCCCAGCCAGCATTCCAACAGGGCCCCGGCCCAGGGCAGCAGGGGGGGCCCAGGGCAGCATTCCAAAGGGCCCCAGCCCAGGGCAGGCAGGGGGGCCCAGGCAGCATTCCAACAGGGCCCCAGGCCCAGGGCAGGCAGGGGGGGGCCCAGCGCAGCATTCCAACAGGGCCCCTGCCAGGGCAGGCAGGGGGGCCCAGCACAGCATTCCAACAGGGCCCCGCCCAGGGCAGGCGGGGGGGGCCCAGCGCAGCATTCCAACAGGGCCCCGGCCCAGGGCAGCAGGGGGGCCCAGCACAGCATTCCAACAGGGCCCGGCCCAGTGGCAGGCGGGGGGCCCAGCGCAGCATTCCAATAGGGCCCCGGCCCAGGGCAGGGGGGGGGCCCAGCGCAGCATTCCAACAGGGCCCGGCCAGGCAGGCAGGGGGGCCCAGCCAGCATTCCAACAGGGCCCCGGCCCAGGGCAGGCGTGGGGCCCAGCGCAGCATTCCAACAGGGGGGCCCCAGCGCAGCATTCCAACAGGGCCCCAGGCCAGGAAGGGGGCCCAGCGCAGCATTCCAACAGGGCCCAGGGCAGCAGGGGGGGCCCAGCGCAGCATTCCAACAGGCCCAGGCAGGAGGGGGGCCCAGCGCAGCATTCCAACAGGGCAGGCAGGGGCCAGGCAGCATTCAACAGGGCGGGGCCCCAGCCGCAGGGCCAGCGCAGCCCAGCATTCCACCAACAGGGTCCACAGTGTAAAAGATAGAATTTAAAAAAATAAATAATTGTAAAAATATATATATATAAAAAATCAATATTCCATCATTAAATCAATCTTTGAATAAAAAAATCTAAACACTAAAAGTGCACATATTTAGTATCACCACCGCAACGACCTGACCTATAAAATTGTCCCACTAGTTAACCCTTTTAGTGAACACCATTAAAAAAAGGCAAAAAAACAATGCTTTATCATCATACCGCCAAAAAAAAAAAAGTGGATTAACACGCGATCCAAAATATGGATATAAATAAACGTGGTACCGCTGAAAACAAGCGTCATCACCAGAAAAAAATATAGGTCTCAGAATAAAGCGATGCAAAATAATTATTTTTATATAAAATAGTTTTTATTGTATAAAAGCGCCAAAACATAAAAAAAATAAATGAGATATCACTGTCATCGTACTGACCCGAAGAATAAAACTGCCCCCCCAAAAAAAGAAATTCATTAATTGCTTGTTTTTGTTCATTCTGCCTACCAAAAATTGGAATAAAAAGCGATCAAAAAATGTCAGTTTCACCAAAAATGGTACCAATAAAAACGTCACCTTGTCCCGCAAAAAACAAGACCTGACCTGACTCTGTGGACCAAAACATAGAAAAATTATAGCTCTCAAAATGTGGTGATGTAAAAAAAATTCCTGCAATTAAACGCGTCTTTTAGCGTGACAGCTGCCAAACATAAAATCCCGCTATAAATAGTAAATCAACACCCCCTTTATTACCCGCTTAGTTAGGGAAAAATAATAAAATTAAAAAGTGTATATTTATTTCCTTTTTACCATTAGGGCTAGGGTTGGGGCTATAGTTATGGTTGGGGCTATAGTTATTGTTAGGGTTGGGGCTAAAGTTAGGGTTTGGGGCTATGGTTAGGGTTTAGGGCTATGGTTAGGGTTTGAGGTTAGGGTTGGGGCTTAAGTTAGGGTTGGGACTAAAGTTAGGGTTAGGGTTAGGGTTGTGTTAGAGTTAGAATTGCGGGGGTTTCCACTGTTTAGGCACATCAGGGGCTCTCCAAACGTGACATGGCGTCTGATCTCAATTCCAGCCAATTCTGAATTCAAAAAGTCAAACGGCGCTCCTTTCCTTTCGAGCTCTGCCATGCACCCAAACAGTGGTTTACCCCCACATATTGGGTTATCGACGTACTCAGGAGAAATTGCACAACAACTGTTGTGGTCCAATTTCTCCTGTTACACTTGAGAAAATAAAAAATTGGGGTGAAAAGATAATTTTTGTGAAAAAAAATAAGATTTTTTATTTTTAGGGCTCTGCATTATAAATTTCTGTCAAGCACTTGGGGGTTCAAAGTGCTCACCACACATTTAGATAAGCTCCTTAAGGGGTCTACATTACCGTAGCGTTTACTGACCGTGGGAAGTTTTGGAAAGATTACTGCTATAAAAGTGAGTAAAATAAATAAATGGGGTGATCACCCCTTTACTCTTGACTCCTATTTTATTTATTTATTTTTGTTCTTTCACATAATCACTTAGAGTTACATTTTGAGGTATTTATGTTCTATTATTTATAGGTGCTTAATAAATACCAATAAAAAATTTTTTGTAGTGTATATTCAGTGATTATATATGCTGTAATATAAACTTTCCTTTTATTTGTTGGGCAGGCTGAGGCGGCAGCAGTGGGCAGGGTGAGACGACCATTAAATTCTTCTTGACTGGGTGGTGGGCGCGGCGGCAACACCGGCTGAGTGAGTAAATAACAAGTCCATGTATTCATTTGTCCAATATTTCAGTACGTGATTGTAGTTATACATTGCTATTGAGGAGTCAAAGGGGGGAGGGGTAAGGAATGATTGTATAATTATTCCTTACCCCTTCCCCTTCGACTACCCATAGCAATGTATATATAAGCTACTGGATGATCCTGACCTGCTGGAAAACCAAATGCCCAATTATAACATCAGACAGAAGTGCTCAGGATAATCCAGTAGCTTATAAGTTTTGTTTGGGGTTTGGAAGGGGGTGAGGAATTATTGATGGAAGTGAGTATATATGATTGGGAAAAATCTTTATTATTATGGCAGTGTCATTTTTGAAAGGGGGAAACCAGTCTGCGCTCGCACAGCAGTGCCTGGACTGGGCGCCAATCTCCTGACCAGCATCCTCATACATGCTGTGAGGCTGCTGAGTTCAGGTCAGGAGACCCGTGGCCGGTCCATGCAATGTGGTCCAAGTGCAGACCGATGTTCACCAATGGTTCCTCTAGTCTGCATGTCTGGGGAGCTGCACCTGTATCCGTGAAGCAAAAGCGCTGCCAGCCTGCCGTGGATCCATCAAGGTGCACACATTTTGTTTAGAGCTGGTGTCTCTATGCTTGTTTTTTATTTTTTCCATCACTGGAGTGTTGCTTTAAAAGGACTCTGTCAGCAAAAAATGACTGTTCAAGTTCAGGTGCTTGGTGCTTCACAGTGGACAATCATTGAAATACATCTTCCCACCTGCTTGGTTTTCCTCTGTCTCCATCCTTCTCTGTTGATATGAAGCCAGAGCTGTCTATTGAAGGTGAGGGGATGGACATAGAGGGAAAACAAGCAGGTGGCAAGGTGGATTTAAATGATTGGCCTCGATGTGAAACAGACAGAATGTAGGGACTTTTTGAACAGAACAGTCACTCTATGCTGACAGAGTCCCTTTAAACCTAAGTTCTCTCTCATACCGTCCGACATTCATCAATTTTCAGCATCACTCTGGTATTTCGGTGCCATCTTGTAAGCGCAGTTTCTTACTGGCAAGAAATCAGAAGCTATGTCTTAAGTAGAGTTGAGCGAATTTCTTTGTGTCCCTGCTTATTCAGCAAGCTGTAGCGCTTACCGATTAAGCTGCAGCAGTAACCCGGATACCTGGAGCGCTCCCGATGATCAGCTGTTTGGCGCCACAGCTGCATGTATCACGGCTGTGTTACAGTCACAACACATACATGGAGAGCCTGTGTGTTGAGCTCTCCATGCATGTATTGTGTCACATGCAGCTGCGGTGCTGATCAGCCATCACGCTCCAGGTATCTGCGTTCCCGCTGTAGCTTATTCGGTAAGTGCTATAGCTTGACGAATAAGTGGGGACCTGAACAAATTTGCTCATCTCTAGTCATTAGCTCTCAATGCAAGTATATGAGAGCTTCAACAATGTTCTCATAGATTAGATCTGGTCATGGTGTTACGGTATTTATCTATGTGGTGTAGTCATGGTGTGATGGTATTTGTCCCTTGTATGTAGTATTTTTCGGCCACTATGTGGTGGGAATATGTGATCTGGTCATGGTATGATGATATCTCTCCCTTTAATATGGTACTATGTAGTGGTAATATATGATCTCTTCATGAATTGGTGGTATGTATTCCTTGTATGTGGTATTTTTGGTCACTGTGATGGTAATATGTGGTCTGATCATGGTGTGGTGGTATTTGTTCCTTGTATGTCGTATTATTGCTCTTGGTATAGAGAATACTGTGATATGTATGGAGATCACTTGTTACGGGATATCAATAAAGGCAATTCTTTATTTCCAATAAAGATTAATTACTAAATTCGATTTAACCTCTCCCTGTCATATGACTATTAGACAGTATCCCTTGTTCTGCTGTGTATGTGGTGCTTCCCACTTACTTCTGTCCACAGACCTTTGTTGGCTCCATGAATCCCTCTCCTGGAACCAGGGCAGAAATCAAATCTAAGGGACTCATCATTTTGACAGGCCAAAAAAATAGTCCGCACAATATTTATTTTTGCCCTGTCAAAATGACTGCACTGCATAGCGGAGTTAAGCAGCAGCACCTCCACTCGTTCTTGTCACCATTGAGTCAAGAAGTGGAGTTTTTCCAAGAAAGGGCAGAGGGATTTTGGGAGGTTCACGTGGTGGAGGAGGAGCTAGGATGGAGGCGGAGCTGGGGGTGGAGCCTGGGCGGAGTCTCAAGGGGGCCCCATAAATTTTGCCAGTATGGGACCCCGAAATTCCTAGTGGCAGCCCTGTCCAACCCCAACACATCCCTAACGCCAACACACCCCTTACCCTAATCCCAACCATAACCCCAACACCACAACCCTAGCCCAAACCCTAACCCTAGCCCCAACCCTAGCCCTAGCTCTAACCCCAACTATAACCGCAACCCTAGCCCTAACCCTAAAGGTATGTCTCCACGGTCCGGAATGGCATCGCTTTGGACGCAGCGGATACCCGCTCCATCCAAAGCACTGCCGGGTTTTGTACGCAAGGTGACTCGAATATGTTCATTGAACACATGCGGAATCACAGCATCTATACAAAGAACAGTGCTATTTAATTGCGGAAACTGCGTCTCCGCAAGATAATAGACATGCTGATTTAGAAAGAGCGCTGCATGTGCGTATATGCAGGTCTGCCACCTGCATGATTGAACACATAGTGGAGATGGGATTTCATAAAATCTCCTCCACTATGCTATAACATTTGGCCGCTGCGGTTTGGATGCTGCGGCTGTAGGCAGCGTCCAATCCGCATCGTTTCCTGATCGTGGAAACATAGCCTAACACAAATGGAAAAAAATAAATTTTTTTATTTTATTATTTTTACCTAACTAAGGGGATGATAAAGGGGGGTTTGAGTTACTATTTTTTTATTTTGATCACTGTGATAGAGCCTATTACAGTGATCAAAATGAAGCAATAGGAAAAATCTATTGTTGCCAGGTGTCAGCTGCCAGATCTCGGCGGGTGCACTGCTTATGTGCCCGCCGTTTTCTTCCCGGAAGAAAGTGCGGAGTGCCAGGGGACACAGCAGGAGGGAACGGAGAAACACGGGAGGTACTAGGGGTGCTCGGGGGACCTCGTTTCTCTCTCCTCTGATGTGCTAGATCAGAGAAGAGGAGAGAGAAATAAATAGGAAATCAGACTTTTTTTTTGCTATTCCATGAATAACGGCGATTGCAACACTGGGGAATCATGTTCTCCGGCTTCTCAGCTACCCCCGGGGGAGGCTCTATAATCTTATTTCTCAGCGCCGTTAAAAAGCGGCACTGAGGAATTAGCACCTTAACTGCCGCCTTTAACTCCTTTCTGCTATTGGACGTGTGTAGCCCAGCTATGCAGGCACACATAAAGTCCAGGAGAGTGCACAGGAAGGTAATCGCAAAAGCTTAATATCTATGCACTTCACTCACACTTTTAGACACACCCATCAGGGGTACAAGAGGAAGTGACACTTAGCAATCACTGTTCAGTCAGTTTCCTGTCTTCGGACAGTGCAGTTCAGTCCAGTGGAGTCTGGACTTGGAGAGAGAGAAGAGAGGACTGAATCCTCGCAGAGCTAACGTAGCTCACCTGACAAGCAAGTGGAGGCTAGTACGGGTGAAGTGGATCATCCTAGCCTAGTCAGAGCTACCCTTAATCAGTACCTCAACAGAAGCTGGAGGAAAGAGGATACTGAGAGCTGCTCAGCGAGCTCTAGAAGAAAGCTGACATTACCATCGAAGTTACAATTGCTTGTGCTAAGAGCGAGAGCAGGGCGAAGGGCAGTGGAGAAGATAGAGAAGTGCTTTAGGTATTGGATTGCCTGCACTAAATTGCCGGACACCGGAGTCCGAGGCGTTGCTACAGTTTCAAGCTTAGTAACAAGATAACCGGAGGCATCTGGACTACAAGTCGCAGAGTGCAGCCTTAAGTGTCAATACGTAATCGGAGTCAGGAGGAACAAGGACTTTTAGCAGGGCCCCGCATAGAAGGACTCTGTTCTCACCACATAGAAGGCTCCACCACAATATTGGCCGGGCAGTACAGCTATTGAGAAAGCTGGATATTCGGAGTTAACTTCGCTTCAGGCAAGTTGGACTCACATCCATATTGAAGTTAAGGAGGCCTCTAACCTGCTCAGCGGTTACCTGAATGTGCACTCTCCACCCCGACCAGCTCCCCGGGATCTGCTTGAACCATCTGCCAGTAAAGGTATGGAAAGAAGCTGCATTGTGTGTGACTGAATCCTTATTTACACCCTACATCATCACCACCATAGACTTCCAGGGACCAGTCTCACCTGTGGGAGACTTACCACCAAGCTGCCCCATAACATCCCCTGTGAAGACCCTTACTGCAGCGCTGGTACAATTTACCAGAGACCACAGGTGGCGTCACGAACTACCTATCCTAATAATCCCCTGTAAATATCTTCCCCCATTGTATGAGCGCCCAGGGCCACGGACCGAGTCCCCCTGCCAGTCACAAATCCCATAGACTTTCATGGGCTCGGTGCCGAGTACCCCATTGCCCTGGTACTAAGTGCGACTCATCTTTGGCGTCACGAACAGGATCCGAAACTTGCAATTGTGAGTCCTGTGTGCCTATATTGACTGTTTGTGCGGAAAAGACTGTTTGCTGTGTTGGCGCCATAATACCGCCATCTTTAGCGCAATATTCGCGCCCTCAGGCGCTGGTGAAGAAGGGGGGTGTACCTGAAAAAGCGCGCTGTTGCCTGGCTCCGCCCCCAGCTCTGACGCGGCGGCAGGTCCTGTGAAACAGGAAGTGAACGCTCTGACATCAGAGTGCCTGCGACGAAGGTCCTCTCTCCACCGCTGTGCCTGCCACGAAGGTCCTGTCTCCACCGCTGTGCCTGCGACGCTGCAGCCTGCGAAAGAGGTAGGCTCAGATTAACCAAGGGGGCATTAACATGTCGCAGCAACCGGCGGACGGAGCGGCCCCCGCCGGTGGCCCCAATAGCCCACCGCTTGGCGTTGCAGTGCAGGATGGAGGTGCGGGCCCCTCACCTGGTCCGGTGGTCCTGCTTATGCCCCTAGCGCTCCCATACATGCCAGGAGCGAAGTGGCTCCCCCAATACAGTGGCGAGCCCGACACCCTGCCAGGGTTTAAAAGGAAAATATGTAGCATCTTAGATATGTACTCCATGACTGAGAAGCAAAAAGCTGCTGTGGTAATAGGACAGTTAGCTGGTGCGGCTGAGAGAGAAGTAGAGACTTGGCCCATTGCAGACCAGGAGTCGGTACCTGCGATTCTCTTAAAGCTACAGGCCATCTTTGAGGACCGCACAGAAACGATCTCCGGATGGCATTTTATCAGTGCTTCCAGAAATCGGGTGACAGTATTAGGGACTACGCCTGCCGACTACAGGGGGCCCTGCGAGCTCTTAAACAGGCTAACCCTACAAGTCCCATTGATGAGAGCCAAATGTTGAAAGAGCAATTCGTGCGGGGACTGAGGTCTCCAGAGGAAAGCAGGACTGTAAACTGGTGGTCCTTGGATCATCCAGATGCCACCTTTGATGCCCTCAAGGACATGGCAATAAAAGGACTGCGACCCCTGGAAAAGCCTGAGGTGGCAAATCAGTATCACCCGGGTGAAGCCACTCTTAAGCCGGCAGTACCCACCTTTTCCCCGCAGGTGGCAGAAGCTAAAACACAGGTGGCGCCCCCTAGTGAGTTGGAATGTCTGCGCTCAGAAGTGCGCCAGCTGACTAAGAACTTGGCCACTGTAATGGAGGCCCTGCAACTGCGGAAAGAGGAAGGAGGGAAGATCCTACTAGCCGACTGTCCGGAGGATGTCCCTTGGATGAACCGGAGGAAATGGAAGACGTCGCCTCACCGGAGGAGGACCACGCCACCCCCAGGAGCGACTCCTGAGCAACACCATCCTCGCCGGGAGATCATCTGCTACCGCTGCAATCAAAAAGGTCATATGGCTCAGCAATGTCCTTTAAACGAGCCGATCCTGGGTCAGAGGGCCAACACCCAGGAGTAGACTCATCAGGCCCCTTAGACTGGAACCGCAGGTTCGTGGGTGGACGGCCCTACCTGTCCATGATTCTGGACGGGATTGCAATCCCTGCACTGCTGGACACGGGATCTCAGGAGACCATCATACCTGACGTCTTTTACAATAAATTTTGGTCCATGGACAGTCTCCAGCCCCCGAGCCCTGACTTGACAGTGTACGCCACCAATGGTCTCCCTGTTGAAGTAATTGGAGCCAAAAAGGTGAACGTAAAAGTGGGCAGGGTGGAGCTGAAAGATCAGGGACTTTTAGTGGTAAAGACTGTAAATGAGGAGAATGCCTTAAATGTGATACTAGGTACTAACATTATCAGTAACTGTCTGGGAAAGTTGTGTTTTTGCTCCAACAGCTCGCTGAAATTGCCAGGCCAAAGCAGAAGGGAGTGATCCAAGGGAGAATTCGGGCCCTGATGTGCCAGCAGCAAGCGAAGCTTACAGATGGTGAAATCGGTAATGTACGGGTCACAGACTCGAACCCCATTGTAATACCCCCAATGAGCGAAATGTTAATATGGTGTAGGGCAGTCATGGGTCTGAGAGGACAGAACTACCAAGCAGTAGTAGAACCCCATCGCTCAGAACACAGACCTACACTCATGATTGCTAGAGGGGTAGTGGAAGTAATAAATGGGAGAGTACCAGTACGACTTCTCAACTGGGGGGACGATGAAGTAAATTTGCCACATTATGCTACAGTTGCTAAATTACATGCCGTAGATAACAATTCTATCCTCACAACCGAGTCCTTAGCCTCCCGCCAACCAGCGGAGGATAATGATCCGGCAACCCCGGTAGCGGACTGGTGTCAGCAGCTTCATATTGGGACAGACACCACTTCCGTCCACCAGAAACAGGGGGTACTACGGGTGGTACAAGAGTACGCACAAGTATTTAGCAAGCACCCACTTGATTTTGGGACAATTAAGGAGTACAGCATCATATCCCTACAGGCAGTCATCCTCCCATCAAAGAGCGGTACAGGCCTATACCTCCAGCCCACTATCAGAAAGCTAAGGAAATGCTGCATGACATGAAGAAAGCCGGGGTGATAAGGGATAGTTGTAGCCCCTGGGCAGCACCTCTAGTTCTAGTTAAGAAAAAGGATGGTAGCATGCGAATGTGTGTAGATTATAGGCAAGTAAATCGCATAACACATAAAGATGCTTACCCATTACCACGCATAGAGGAATCCTTAGCTGCTCTGAAAACGGCTAACTACTTTTCTACCCTCGACCTTACTAGTGGGTACTGGCAAGTAGCTGTGGCTGAGGAGGATCGGGAGAAAACTGCTTTCACCACCCCAATGGGACTCTGCGAGTTTGACAGAATGCCGTTCGGCCTCAGCAGTGCCCCAGGAACATTCCAGAGAGTGATGGAGAGCTGCCTGGGACATCTCAACTTCGAAACTGTGCTGCTGTACCTGGACGACGTAATCGTGTACTCCAAGACATATGAAGATCATCTGAAGCACCTGGCAGAGGTATTCGAGTCACTGTCCAAGTATGGGATGAAACTGAAGCCCTCTAAATGCCATCTGCTCAAACGGAAGGTACAGTACTTGGGACATATTGTCAGTTCCGAAGGAGTAGCGCCGGATCCCGAGAAGGTCACAGCCATCCAGAAATGGCCGGAGCCGAAGAATCTAAAGGAAGTACGACAGTTCCTGGGATTAACAGGTTACTACAGGAGGTTTGTAAAAGATTACACTAAGAAAGCGGCGCCTTTACAGGACCTCCTGGTCGGACAACCTCTCAAGAGCAGAAACCCTCCATTCAATTGGGGAAAAGAACAAGCTGAGGCATTCAAACAGATGAAAGAGATCCTGACAGGCGATGAAATCTTAGCCTACCCAGATTACAGCCAACCGTTCCTGCTATACACCGATGCCAGTAACGAAGGATTGGGAGCTGTCCTCAGTCAGAAGCAGAATGGCCAAGAAAAAGTCATCGCATATGCCAGCAGAAAACTCAGGCCAACTGAGAGGAATCCGGAAAACTATAGCAGCTTCAAACTGGAGTTTCTGGCGCTGGTCTGGGCCATTACCGAAAGATTCAAACATTACCTTGCCTCCAACAAGTTCACTGCGTTTACAGACAACAACCCCTTGACGCATCTGGAAACAGCCAAGCTGGGAGCCATGGAGCAACGTTGGATGGCTCGGTTGTCAAACTACCAGTTTACCATCAAGTACAGAGCGGGCCGTAAGAATGCTAATGCGGACGCCTTGTCCAGAATGCCGCATGAATCCGACACGGAGGAAGAATCAGACGATCTGGAAGAAATCGAGCTACCTGCGTTCCACCGAAATGGGATGGTCCAAGAGCAACGAGTCTACAGGAAGCGGTGTGGTGAGATGTTGAACCCTTTACCTCATCACAGCTGGAGAGAGACTCAGGACAGCGATCCCGTGGTCAGCTGTGTCAAGGAGCTGATAAAACAGGAAGGTTCCTCCTTGGAGAAAGATGCATCCATGCCAGCAAAGCTCCTGTGGAACGAGAGAAGCCGGTTATTCATTTACCGTGAGAAATTGTGCAGGAGATACGTCGACCCAAGGACCCATGAGATGGTTTGGCAAATAGTGGTCCCGAGAGCAGACATCCAAATGGTGCTGGAAGCCTACCACGATCAAGCAGGACACTTTGGCTGGAGAAAGCTGGAGACCCTGTTGAGGTGCCGGTTCTACTGGGTAGGGATGCGCAGCTCCATCGAGAAGTGGTGCCGGAACTGTGGACCCTGTGGCCTCAGGCGAAAAGACTACAGTAGCCAGAAGGCACCCTTGCAGCCTATCCGGACGACTCGTCCCTTGGAGATCGTGGCATTGGATCACGTCAAGTTGTCCCCAAGCAGGTCAGGATACACATATGCCCTGACCATGGTGGATCACTATTCCCGGTTTCTGGTGGTCGCCCCTGTCAAAGATCTGACAGCAGAGACAGCAGCAAGAACCTTCCAAGCAAGTTTCTGCAGACCACACGGATATCCGTAGCAGGTGCTGACTGATCGAGGTCCTGCATTCAAAGCTGAATTGTTTCAGGAATTCTGTCAATTGTATGGATGTAAGAAGATCAGAACGACACCATACCACCCCCAGACCAACGGCCTTTGTGAAAAGATGAATCACATTGTCATCGACTTACTGAAAACTGTACCACTGGAAGAAAGAAATCGGTGGCCAGACTTGTTACCTGACCTGGTCGACTTGTACAACCACATCCCAGTAAGTTCCACCAACTGCACTCCAGCCTACCTTATGAGAGCAAGACCAGGAAGGCTGCCAATGGACTTAGAACTCGGTGTGGTAGAACCAGAGGCTGATAACAACGCTGAAGATTGGGACACAACTCGACAAGAACAGTACAAGAGAGTACAAGCCTGCGTAGAAGACAGTCTCAATAGAGTAAGAGAAAAACAAGAGGAGAACTATAACAAAAATGCTCCCGCTAAGCCTTTAATGCCTGGAGAAATGGTGCTCAAAAGGAAAAGAAGAACACACAAGTTGGATGATCAGTGGGAACAGGAGCCATATGTCGTGCAAAATTCCAATTTTGATAACAGCAAGGTCTGTACCATCAGCAAGGATGGAGGAAAAACGACGGCAACTGTGTCTAGAGATCATTTGAAGTTGTGTCCTGGCCCATTAAAGCTCCGTGAAGAAAACCCTGTCGTTCATCAAGAAGAGAGTGTTGAAGCGGTCATACACACGGATTTGGGAGATTTACCTGCAGATTGGCCCAGATTAGGAGACGCTGTAATTATTCCTGTGCTGCAGTTTTATCAACCGCAAGAGGAGTCTCTACAACCGGTCATACCAATTGTGCCAGTTGAGCCAGTTCCAGAAGAACCTGTTCCGGCAGACCCTCAACCGTTAGAACTCCAAGAAGCGGACCCGCAAGAAGCAGCGCCACAAGAAGTGGAATCCCTTGGTGAAGCTGGTGAAGCAGTACCGCCTCGTCCAGTCACTAGCACGCTTGCCAGATCCATAGAAAGGTTGAGAGAGTATTATCGTTTGCCGTTACGCAGAACAGAAAGGTTAGAGAATACCATACCTGACGCTACCCACGTAGGTCAGAACGTATCACTAAAGGTAAACTACCTATTCGCTATCAGGAGTAGACCTAGTAGACTAGTTAGCAAGACCCAGACAGGGTTTATTGTCACTGACCAAATGTATAAAGTTTAAAATTTATATATATCAATGTGTTTTAACCATGCCAATGGACTGCGTGGCTGTGGACTGTGCCAGCCCAAGAACTTGTCTTGTAAATAGTTGCGCTTCGGTGCATTATCTTGGTTTTACATGAAACCACTACTACTATCTACCTCTGAAGAAAAACCCGTATGGTGGGCCTAGAGTGAGGTCTGCAGTCAGAAGTCCTGCAGCCCACCCAGGACCCACGTGGGAGGTTTTTGGTGCGGGTCCTCCACAAGTATCTTGTATTTATGAACATGTTTGATATTTTGATACTTTTGATACTTTTGTATTCTTCATTGTACAAATTGTAACGTTCAAGAAGTCTTACCTCCCGGATGGGAAGAGTTATAATGTTGATGTTAATGCAAAACAAAAATGTTCTTTTCTCCTTTACAGCCCGGGAGTGCTGTGTTTAACCAAGGGGGGATGTGTAGCCCAGCTATGCAGGCACACATAAAGTCCAGGAGAGTGCACAGGAAGGTAATCGCAAAAGCTTAATATCTATGCACTTCACTCACACTTTTAGACACACCCATCAGGGGTACAAGAGGAAGTGACACTTAGCAATCACTGTTCAGTCAGTTTCCTGTCTTCGGACAGTGCAGTTCAGTCCAGTGGAGTCTGGACTTGGAGAGAGAGAAGAGAGGACTGAATCCTCGCAGAGCTAACGTAGCTCACCTGACAAGCAAGTGGAGGCTAGTACGGGTGAAGTGGATCATCCTAGCCTAATCAGAGCTACCCTTAATCAGTACCTCAACAGAAGCTGGAGGAAAGAGGATACTGAGAGCTGCTCAGTGAGCTCTAGAAGAAAGCTGACATTACCATCGAAGTTACAATTGCTTGTGCTAAGAGCGAGAGCAGGGCGAAGGGCAGTGGAGAAGATAGAGAAGTGCTTTAGGTATTGGATTGCCTGCACTAAATTGCCGGACACCGGAGTCCGAGGCGTTGTGTAATGTATGTAGTACAGTTCATATAGCGTCTTGTGCTTGGGTGCGATGAAAACACAGGAGTCACAGGTTTGATATAGAAAAGTCCTGTATTACTTCATACAAGTTGGCAGAAATAGTCACACAGTTTGCAGACACAGAAACAGGAGACACAGCAGGCCAGAGTAATCCAAGCTCAGCAATCACTCTCCAATACAGATTCAGGATCTTCTTCTCTGTTACCGTAAGTCCATGCAAACGTGGGTCTTTCAAAGAGCAGGGTTCAGAGTCCACAAGTGCTTCAGAGTTCCTCAGTAGGAATAGCTGGAGTACAAGGTCCAAGGCTTACAGGAGTCAAGTCACAGGTTCACTGCAGGCTAGATTCTGAAGCACTGATTGCTCAGCTGTGGCTGCTTAAGAAGCAAAGGAGAGAATCAGGGCGGGAACATGCAAGCTGGAAACTCCATTTTGACTGAGGGCAAGATAGCTGCAGCAAGACAGAAAGTAAAATGGCTGACGAACAAACTGAGTTTCAGGAATATATACATAGAACCTTACATTACTCCCCCCTTAAGGACAACCTCCGGATGACCTCAGGCCAGGCTTGTGTGGGTACCTCTGATGAAACTGACGGAGCAAGCGAGGAGCATTAACGTTATTGACCGGTTCCCATGAGTTGTCCTCCACTGGGTAGCCCTGCCATTTAATCAGATATTGTAACTGATTTCTATACAACCTGGAATCTAAAATCCTTTCCACCACAAATTCTTCCTGACCATCGACTAGCACTGGGTCAGGGCAAGGAGAGGAACGTCCAGGAAACGTATTGGGTGTCGCAGCCTTTAGTAGGGATACATGAAAGACAGGGTGGATTCTCATAGTTCTGGGCAGTTGAAGACGACAAGCAACGGCACTTATAATTTTACTGATTTTATAGGGTCCAATGTACTTATGTCCCAACTTAAGGGTATGCCACACTAAACAATATCGCTAACGGGATCGCTAAAAAACGTCACTATTTAGCGATCCCGTTAGCGATATTGTTCAGTGCGGCAGCTGCCAGCGACGAGCTTCCTGCTGTGATCTCGCTCGTCGCTGGAATCGCTCCGGACCCTATTTTCTCGTCGGCGCTCCCGCTGGGTAAGTATCTTATAGCTGTGTGGCACCTTTTCTTAGCGATTTAGCGGTACTTTTGTACCGCTAAAGTCGTTAAGAAGATCGCTAACGGCGATAGCGTCGTTAACTATATCGCTAAATGTGGCCGCATTTAGCGATATAGAAACAATCCCGCTAGCGATCGCATTAGTATGCGTCGTTATCGTGATCGCTAGCGGGATTGTTTAGTGTGGCAGTACCTTTAGACGATGGAATCCTTAACTTAAGATTTCTGGTTGACAGCCAGACCAAGTCTCCTACCTTGAAAGCTGGTGCAGGTTTACGAAATTTATCTGCTGCTTTCTTGTACCTTTCTTGAGCCGATTCCAGATTTTCCTTTAGAAGATCCATATTCTTCTGTAAAGACGTGATTCTTTCAGCCACTGCTGGTAAAGGCGTTTCTATGGGAAATCGTGGTAGAATGTTAGGATGATAACCTAGATTAGAGTAAAAAGGAGACTGTTTAGTGGAGGCACTCTGAGAGTTGTTATACGAGAACTCAGCTAATGGAAGTAGATCCACCCAATCATCCTGTAGGTGGCAGATAAAGCAGCGGAGATACTGCTCCAGGGTTTGATTGGTTCGTTCGGTCTGTCCATTAGTCTGGGGATGAAAAGCAGAAGAAAGGTTTACTTTAATGTCCAATGCTGCACAGAAATTTTGCCAAAACCTAGAAGTGAATTGCACCCCTCGATCCGAAATAACCTCATCCGGTACTCCATGTAAGCGAAACACATCTTTAATCATCAAATCTGATGTCTGTTTTGCAGTGGGTAAGCCGACACAAGGGATAAAATGAGCTGCCTTTGTTAGACGGTCAACCACCACTAGAATGGTGTTCTTCCCCTGAGAGGTTGGTAACTCCACAATGAAGTCCATAGAAATGGATCCCACGGGCGGGACGGGGTGGGAAGAGGCTGTAACAGACCAGTTGGTGAGGAGCGAGGTGTTTTGCATCTTGCACAGACCTCACATGAAGTGACATAATTCAAAACATCCTTCCTGCAAGTGGGCCACCAAAAGAAACGAGAAAGAAATTCCTGTGTCTTTAGAATTCCTCTATGCCCAGCTATCTTGGAATCGTGAATGAGTTGCAATACTCTCAATCTGACTGTTTCAGGAATATACAGGCGTTGTCCCTGAATCCACACACCATTCTTAAAGACAAGACTTACGTCCCTTGGGGGTTGTGCCAAAAAGGAATCCGCATGGTATGCTTCCTTGATGTCCTTAAGTAGGTTTTGATTATGAATTACTCCTAGGAATCTAGAGTCAGGAAGAATAGTCTTAGGAGGAGTAATTGGACGTGTCTCTGCTGAGTAAATCCTAGAGAGTGCATCAGCCTTTCCATTGCGCGATCCTGGTCTATAAGAGATGATAAAATTAAATTGGTTTAAGAAAAGATTCCAGCGAGCCTGGCGAGGAGTCAGGCACTTAGCCGACCTGATAAACTCAAGGTTACGATGGTCTGTCAGGACGACTATTTGCTGTGCAGCTCCCTGAAGAAGGTGTCTCCATTCTTTGAAGGCGGCAATAATGTCCAACAACTGTCTATTGCCCACATCGTAGTTCCTCTCAGCCGAAGACAACTGCTGGGAAAAGAAGGCACAGGGATGCAAGACATTCTTCTCACCTGTTCTCTGAGAGAGTATAGCTCCAACGGCACAGTCTGAAGCATCCACCTCTATTATGAAGGCAAGCTCGGGGTTGGGATGTACTAGGATAGGTGCAGTGGTAAATTTATCTTTTAGACGGGAAAATGCTTCCTGGGCTTGGGGAGTCCAGGAAAACCTAGACTCTTTCCGGGTAAGTTGAGTGATAGGTGACACTACCTCAGAGAAATTTCTAATGAAACGTCTATAGAAGTTGGCAAACCCGATGAAGCGCTGTACCTCCTTCACATTTCTAGGACTTGGCCAATCCTTGATGGCTTGGGTTTTGCTTCCATCCATACTAATTCCTTGTGTAGACAGTACATACCCCAGAAATTGAATTTCGGTCCTATGGAATTCACACTTTTCAAGTTTGATGTAAAGATGATTTTGTCTTAGACGTTCCAAGACCATTCTCACATGTCCATGATGTTCCTCTGTGGAGTTAGAAAAAATTAGAATATCATCCAAATAAATTACCACGAATGTATCTAGGAGATCCCTGAAGATGTCATTCACCAAGTGTTGGAAAGTGGCTGGGGCGGTACTCAGACCAAAAGGCATAACTAGATATTCAAAGTGTCCATAGCGTGACCTGAATGCAGTCTTCCATTCATCCCCAGGTCTAATACGGACTAAGTTATAGGCCCCACGAAGATCTAGTTTAGAAAAAATTTTGGCATGTCGCATCTCTCTCCAATAACTCAGGGATTAAAGGCAATGGATAACGGTTTCTAATAGTAACCTTATTGAGTTCCCTATAGTCTACGCATGGTCTCAGAGATCCATCTTTCTTCTTTATAAAGAAGATGGGTGCACCTGCAGGAGATGAAGAGGGGCGTATGAAGCCCTTGGCTAGATTTTCATCTATGTAATCCTTTAAAGCCTTTAGCTCGGGCCCCGCCAGGGGTAGATCTTACCAAAAGGTATCTCTGCTCCAGGCAATAATTCAATTGGACAATCATATGGACGGTGAGGAGGAAGCTGGTCAGCGTTCTTCTTGTCACATAAATCCACATAGTCCTGGTATACAGCTGGTAGTTCAGGGACTGACATGATTCCTTTAGGAACAGAGCAAGCTGAAACTTTTGGACTCATCTGTTTCTCTGGAAAGTGTAATTCCTTGGTCTCCCAGTTAATGGTAGGATTCTGAGCCTGCAGCCATGGTAGCCCTAGAATAATGGGAAAGTGGGGAGAAGAGATAAGCATAAAGGACAGTTTCTCTTGATGATCTTTACCCATAAGAACCCTCAAAGGCTCTGTTTCCTGATCCACTGGTCCAGAGGTCAGCAGGGAGCCATCCACAGTTTCCATCTGTACTGGAGTAGCCTTCTTCACTGAACGTATTCCCTGTTTCAGAGCAAAGGAGACATCCATAAAATTTCCACTTGCCCCTGAGTCGATCATAGCAGAGCTAGACACCCAAGCTGAGTCAACCCAGAGTTTGATGGAAAGAAAGCAATGAGAATTGTTTTTCTTACAACTCAGCTGGGACACCGCTGAGGAAACTTGAAAAATGGCAGCGTTTACACAGTCAACGTCCTCAGAGGTAACGGAGTTTAAGTCCGAGAAATCAAGATCTGTTGCAGATCTCTCTGGAGCCTGAGGCTCGGACCTGACAGATCCCCTCTCGCAACACTCACAATGAATGAGTGCTGCAGTAGTCTTACGAGAACGGCTGGGGCAGTTTATAATGAAGTGCCCTGACTTACCACAATAGAAACATAGATTCTCCTTAAAACGATGTTCCTTGCGTGCATCACTAACCCGTCGTTGTAAAGAGTCTACCTGCATGGGTTCAGGTTCAGGTTCCCGTGTAATCCTACTCAAAGGTTCCTTAGCTGGAGAGGAAGGTAGGAAAAGGTTAGTACGATTGCTTTCGAACCATCTCTCTTGCCTGCGTTCAGTCAGACGAGTATCAATACGGATGCAGTAGTTAATAAAGTCACCTAACGCAGTGGGAGGGTCGGCACGAGCAAGTTCATCCTTAATCAGTGGAGATAACCCCTTTCGAAAAATAGATTTTTTGGCGGAACTGTCCCAGGTGGTATCAAGGGCCCATCTCCTGAAATCCAAGGCATATTCAGCTACCGAGTGCTTACCTTGGCGCAAAGCTAACATGGCTGCTTCAGCTGTTGCACCTCGATTGGGGTCATCAAACACCTGCCCCATGGCTGAAATAAAATCATTAAGGTGATTCAAACAATCATCCTCAGTTTCAATCAGAGGGTTTGCCCATGTGTAGCCCTGGTGTGAAGGCACACGCAGTACCCTGAAGAATGTGTGGAGAGATAGCAGTTTAATGCTCTATACCCATTCACTCAATATACACTAGACACACCCTTAGGGTAGTGTAGTGACTCGTAGGGAGTGGTCAGTGTAGATTCGTTGAGTGATTTAGAGAGTCAGTTTCCTGTCTTCGGACAGAGCAGACGTGTGGAGTCTAGCTGGGACTTGGAGGGAGGAAGCAGTCCAGCTTGGTTCTATCAGCAGTTCAGCAAGTGGAGGCCAGTAAGGGCGAGATATAGATCACCTCAGCCTGGTCAGAGCTGTACCTCACTGAAGACATTGATAAAGAAGGAAGAGTTTAGTACAGAAATACTTCAGTCTCCTGTCTCAAGGACAGTGAAGGTTCAGAGACGTGCTCCTGCCTAGAAGATTACTGAGAGTCTGGTAACTAACTCTGAAGGAAGAAAAGAAGGGAGTGATTATATGACTTTTTGCAAGTGTGAGTGTTTATGCTACAAGCGTGGACAAGGCGAAAGGCACAGTGGAAGGAATATTTAAAAGTGCTTTTGGATTGGAGAAGTCCTGCACATTGTTACCGGTCACTGGGGACCGAAGGATCACTATAGTTTCAAGCTTAGTGGTAAGAAAACCAGAGGCTTATCGGACCTTAGGTCGCGGCAAGCAGCCCCTAAATAGTCGGTACGTAACTGGGGTCAGGGGGAGTGAGGACCTTGAGTCTCTGCAGGACAAGATAGGAATTCAGCTCTCTACAGGAAGGCTCCGACACAAAACTGACTGGGCAGTACAGCTTTGGAATAGCTGGAGTTATAGAGGGAACTACGCTTCATGCTGGTTGTACTCATCGTTGTGAAAGTAAAGGAGGCCCCTAACTTGTCCAGCTGCTATCTCGAAATACATTCTCCTTGGATCAGCCTCCCTGGGACCTGCCTTACCATCTTACAAGTAAAGGTATGGAAAGACGCTGACCGTGTGAGACTGGGTTATTTACTTGCATGCCTGCACAACCCTGCTTTAACCATCGACCTGAGGGAAGAGTCCCACCTGTAGGGGACCCGACATCTAGCTGCCTCACCATCCCCTCAGAGATCTACAGCAGCGCTGGTACAAATTACCAGAGACTACAGGTGGCGTCACGAACTGTATATATATATCCCTGTAAATATACCCCCAACATACGCCTGACCGCCAGGGCCACAGACCGAGCCACCGCTACCTGTGACAATCCCATAGACTTCTACGGGCTCGGCTCTGAGTACCCCATTGCCCTGGAAACCCACAATTGTGGTGCGTGGTCGAGACAAAATTTGGCGTCACGAACAGGATGCGAAACTCGCAAAATTGCGAGCCCTGTGTGCCTATGGAGTTGTTTTTGTAAAAAGGACTGTTTGCACTTTTGGCGCCAAAAATCGCCATCTTTGTCGCCATATTCGCGCCCTCAGGCGCTGGAGAAGAAGGTGGGCGTACCTTCGTGGGCGTGTACCCCCTGTGGCGCGAAGAAAATGCCTGCCCTCTCAAAGTGCTATTACAATATGCGATCCTGCCCTACAGCAAAAGAGGTCCGCCTCCTCTTCACCTTTCCTGCAAAGAGGAGGAGACGCAAACCCCGCCTCCACGGAAGAGACC
>JARQOD010000002.1:557643772-557740108 GCA_033576555.1 Oophaga sylvatica | reverse complement strand
AAAAATAGTGCTTCTCCCCTGTTTACCAGAACAGATAATTTGGCAGTCTCATGACGGACAATTGCCTTTCCTTTATTTGTAACGTAAGTTTTCAAGTAATAACACTGTATTTTGTATTTAATTTTGTTGAAAAATCAAACTGTTGAAATCTATTGAGAATAGTTTAATGTACAATATACATTCACTCATTTTTGTGGCTGCCTTCAATAAACAGTCTGTAGCCAGTTTTTGGCTTGCGACTGGAGCGTAAATTACCATGGAATGACCCTGGAGAACATTTGTATTAAAGTATAGAACAATTGCATATTAACCTTATTATGTTTAGCACATTAGAGCTATTCCAATAAGAAGAGACCATTTATTTCTCATGTGTCAGCATTTTCACACGTACTAAGTTGACAGGTTGTCGTATTTCTAACTATACGTTCATTCCTTTTGCAGACAATTGACCAGTTTGAATATGATGGCTGTGATAACTGTGATGCCTACTTACAGATGAAGGGCAATAGGGAGATGGTATATGACTGTACAAGCTCCTCTTTTGATGGGTACGTCTCTCTGATTATGTTTTTCTTAACTTTAATTGCCCTTTATGATTTATCCACAGGTGTAATGTATGTAGTACAGTTCATATAGCGTCTTGTGCTTGGGTGCGATGAAAATACATGAGACACAGGTTTGATATAGAAAGTCTTGTATTACTTCATACAAGTTGGCAAAAATAGTCACACAGTTTGAAGACACAGAAGCAGGAGACACAGCAGGCCAGAGTAATCTAAGCTCAGCAATCACTCTCCACAACAGGTTCAGGATCTTCTTCTCTGTTACCGTAAGTCCATGCAAACGTGGGTCTTTCAAAGAGCAGGGTTCAGAGTCCACAAGTGCTTCAGAGTTCCTCAGTAGGAATAGCTGGACTACAAGGTCCAAGGCTTCAGGAGTCAGGTCACAGGTTCACTGCAGGCTAGATTCTGAAGCACTGATTGCTCAGCTGTGGCTGCTTAAGAAGCAAAAGGAGAGAATCAGGGCGGGAACATGCAAGCTGGAAACTCCATTTTGACTGAGGGCAAGATAGCTGCAGCAAGACAGAAAGTAAAATGGCTGACGAACAAACTGAGTTTCAGGAACATGTACACAGAACCTTACATTACTCCCCCCTTAGGGACAACCTCCGGATGACCTCAGACCAGGCTTGTGTGGGTACCTCTGATGAAACTGACGGAGCAAGCGAGGAGCATTAACGTTATTGACTGGTTCCCATGAGTTGTCCTCCACTGGGTAGCCCTGCCATTTAATCAGATATTGTAACTGATTTCTATACAACCTGGAATCTAAAATCCTTTCCACCACAAATTCTTCCTGACCATCGACTAGCACTGGGTCAGGGCAAGGAGAAGAACGTCCAGGAAACGTATTGGGTGTCGCAGCCTTTAGTAGGGATACATGAAAGACAGGGTGGATTCTCATAGTTCTGGGCAGTTGAAGACGACAAGCAACGGCACTTATAATTTTACTGATTTTATAGGGTCCAATGTACTTATGTCCCAACTTAGACAATGGAATCCTTAACTTAAGATTTCTGGTTGACAGCCAGACCAAGTCTCCTACCTTGAAAGCTGGTGCAGGTTTACGAAATTTATCTGCTGCTTTCTTGTACCTTTCCTGAGCCGATTCCAGATTCTCCTTTAGAAGATCCATATTCTTCTGTAAAGACGTGATTCTTTCAGCCACTGCTGGTAAAGGCGTTTCTATGGGAAATCGTGGTAGAATGTTAGGATGATAACCTAGATTAAAGTAAAAAGGAGACTGCTTAGTGGAGGCACTCTGAGAGTTGTTATACGAGAACTCAGCTAATGGAAGTAGATCCACCCAATCATCCTGTAGGTGGCAGATAAAGCAGCGGAGATACTGCTCCAGGGTTTGATTGGTTCGTTCGGTCTGTCCATTAGTCTGGGGATGAAAAGCAGAAGAAAGGTTTACTTTAATGTCCAATGCTGCACAGAAATTTTGCCAAAACCTAGAAGTGAATTGCACCCCTCGATCCGAAATAACCTCATCCGGTACTCCATGTAAGCGAAACACATCTTTAATCATCAAATCTGATGTCTGTTTTGCAGTGGGTAAGCCGACACAAGGGATAAAATGAGCTGCCTTTGTTAGACGGTCAACCACCACTAGAATGGTGTTCTTCCCTTGAGAGGTTGGTAACTCCACAATGAAGTCCATAGAAATGGATCCCCACGGGCGGGACGGGGTGGGAAGAGGCTGTAACAGACCAGTTGGTGAGGAGCGAGGTGTTTTGCATCTTGCACAGACTTCACATGAAGTGACATAGTTTAAAACATCCTTCCTGCAAGTGGGCCACCAAAAGAAACGAGAAAGAAATTCCTGTGTCTTTAGAATTCCTCTATGCCCAGCTATCTTGGAATCGTGAATGAGTTGCAATACTCTCAATCTGACTGTTTCAGGAATATACAGGCGTTGTCCCTGAATCCACACACCATTCTTAAAGACAAGACTTACGTCCCTTGGGGGTTGTGCCAAAAAGGAATCCGCATGGTATGCTCCCTTGATGTCCTTAAGTAGGTCTTGATTATGAATTACTCCTAGGAATCTAGAGTCAGGAAGAATAGTCTTAGGAGGAGTAATTGGACGTGTCTCTGCTGAGTAAATCCTAGAGAGTGCATCAGCCTTTCCATTGCGCGATCCTGGTCTATAAGAAATGATAAAATTAAATTGGTTTAAGAAAAGATTCCAGCGAGCCTGGCGAGGAGTCAGGCACTTAGCCGACCTGATAAACTCAAGGTTACGATGGTCTGTCAGGACGACTATTTGCTGTGCAGCTCCCTGAAGAAGGTGTCTCCATTCTTTGAAGGCGGCAATAATGGCCAACAACTCTCTATTGCCCACATCGTAGTTCCTCTCAGCCGAAGACAACTGCTGGGAAAAGAAGGCACAGGGATGCAAGACATTCTTCTCACCTGTTCTCTGAGAGAGTATAGCTCCAACGGCACAGTCTGAAGCATCCACCTCTATTATGAAGGCAAGCTCGGGGTTGGGATGTACTAGGATAGGTGCAGTGGTAAATTTATCTTTTAGACGGGAAAATGCTTCCTGGCTTGGGGAGTCCAGGAGAACCTAGACTCTTTCCGGGTAAGTTGGGTGATAGGTGACACTACCTCAGAGAAATTTCTAATGAAACGTCTATAGAAGTTGGCAAACCCGATGAAGCGCTGTACCTCCTTCACATTTCTAGGACTTGGCCAATCCTTGATGGCTTGGGTTTTGCTTCCATCCATACTAATTCCTTGTGTAGACAGTACATACCCCAGAAATTGAATTTCGGTCCTATGGAATTCACACTTTTCAAGTTTGATGTAAAGATGATTTTGTCTTAGACGTTCCAAGACCATTCTCACATGTCCATGATGTTCCTCTGTGGAGTTAGAAAAAATTAGAATATCATCCAAATAAATTACCACGAATGTATCTAGGAGATCCCTGAAGATGTCATTCACCAAGTGTTGGAAAGTGGCTGGGGCGGTACTCAGACCAAAAGGCATAACTAGATATTCAAAGTGTCCATAGCGTGACCTGAATGCAGTCTTCCATTCATCCCCAGGTCTAATACGGACTAAGTTATAGGCCCCACGAAGATCTAGTTTAGAGAAAATTTTGGCATGTCGCACTCTCTCCAATAACTCAGGGATTAAAGGCAATGGATAACGGTTTCTAATAGTAACCTTATTGAGTTCCCTATAGTCTACGCATGGTCTCAGAGATCCATCTTTCTTCTTTACAAAGAAGATGGGTGCACCTGCAGGAGATGAAGAGGGGCGTATGAAGCCCTTGGCTAGATTTTCATCTATGTAATCCTTTAAAGCCTTTAGCTCGGGCCCCGCCAGGGGGTAGATCTTACCAAAAGGTATCTCTGCTCCAGGCAATAATTCAATTGGACAATCATATGGACGGTGAGGAGGAAGCTGGTCAGCGTTCTTCTTGTCACATAAATCCACATAGTCCTGGTATACAGCTGGTAGTTCAGGGACTGACATGGTTCCTTTAGGAACAGAGCAAGCTGAAACTTTTGGACTTATCTGTTTCTCTGGAAAGTGTAATTCCTTGGTCTCCCAGTTAATGGTAGGATTCTGAGCCTGCAGCCATGGTAGCCCTAGAATAATGGGAAAGTGGGGAGAAGAGATAAGCATAAAGGACAGTTTCTCTTGATGATCTTTACCCATAAGAACCCTCAAAGGCTCTGTTTCCTGATCCACTACTCCAGTTTCCATCTGTACTGGAGTAGCCTTCTTCACTGAACGTATCCCCTGTTTCAGAGCAAAGGAGACATCCATAAAATTTCCACTTGCCCCTGAGTCGATCATAGCAGAGCTAGACACCCAAGCTGAGTCAACCCAGAGTTTGATGGAAAGAAAGCAATGAGAATTGTTTTTCTTACAACTCAGCTGGGACACCGCTGAGGAAACTTGAAAAATGGCAGCGTTTACACAGTCAACGTCCTCAGAGGTAACGGAGTTTAAGTCCGAGAAATCAAGATCGGTTGCTGCAGATCTCTCTGGAGCCTGAGGCTCGGACCTGACAGATCCCCTCTCGCAACACTCACAATGAATGAGTGCTGCAGTAGTCTTACGAGAACGGCTGGGGCAGTTTATAATGAAGTGCCCTGACTTACCACAATAGAAACATAGATTCTCCTTAAAACGATGTTCCTTGCGTGCATCACTAACCCGTCGTTGTAAAGAGTCTACCTGCATGGGTTCAGGTTCAGGTTCCCGTGTAATCCTACTCAAAGGTTCCTTAGCTGGAGAGGAAGGTAGGAAAAGGTTAGTGCGATTGCTTTCGAACCATCTTTCTTGCCTGCGTTCAGTCAGACGAGTATCAATACGGATGCAGTAGTTAATAAAGTCACCTAACGCAGTGGGAGGGTCGGCACGAGCAAGTTCATCCTTAATCAGTGGAGATAACCCCTTTCGAAAAATAGATTTTTTGGCGGAACTGTCCCAGGTGGTATCAAGGGCCCATCTCCTGAAATCCAAGGCATATTCAGCTACCGAGTGCTTACCTTGGCGCAAAGCTAACATGTCTGCTTCAGCTGTTGCACCTCGATTGGGGTCATCAAACACCTGCCCCATGGCTGAAATAAAAGCATCAAGGTGATTCAAACAATCATCCTCAGTCTCAATCAGAGGGTTTGCCCACATCAAAGCCTTGTTGGTAAGCAACATAATTATAGTAAGCACCTTAGATCGTTCAGTGGGAAATTGTGAAGCATGTGCAGAAAAAAAAAGATTGCATTGATTAATAAATCCCCTGAATTTCTCACGTTCACCGCCAAAACGAAAAGGGGGCAACTTGGGAATCCCAGAACTCGGGGCTACGGCAGGAGCCTGGACTCGCTCCTCTAGAACCTCAATCCTGGCTCGCAAATCCTGGGCAGTCTGTCCAAACACTTGCAAATTGTGATTAGTGAGGTCCTGTAGGCTTGAAAAACGGGTCTTTATATTCTGCAAATCTGCAAGGATATTATCAGTCACTCCGCAAAGTTCCTTTATGCGGGCCTCCATTTTCCAGATCTTTTAAGACAGGAGTACTGGAAGAAGAGGAGAGGAGAAAAAAAAAAAAAACAATAGTGTTTACCTGTGGTAACACTGCAGAGAGAAAAAAAAATTAAGGGAACTGCTCACCTGGAATGGTTGTGAGAAGTCACAACCACTATCATCACAGAAAGTTCACCCGGACATCTGATATCCACAGTTACAGCAGACAAAAAAGAGAAAAGGAAAAAAAAAAAACAATAGTGTTTACCTGTGGTAACACTGCAGAAAAAAAAAACACTTAAGGGAATTGCTCACCTGGAATGGTTGTGAGAAGTCACAACCACTGTCATCACAGAAAGTACAACCGGACATCCGATATCCACAGTTACAGCAGACACAGCCTTTCCAGACCCAGCAGACACTAACGTTTGGCTTCAGAATCTTGTAATGTATGTAGTACAGTTCATATAGCGTCTTGTGCTTGGGTGCGATGAAAATACATGAGACACAGGTTTGATATAGAAAGTCTTGTATTACTTCATACAAGTTGGCAAAAATAGTCACACAGTTTGCAGACACAGAAGCAGGAGACACAGCAGGCCAGAGTAATCTAAGCTCAGCAATCACTCTCCACAACAGGTTCAGGATCTTCTTCTCTGTTACCGTAAGTCCATGCAAACGTGGGTCTTTCAAAGAGCAGGGTTCAGAGTCCACAAGTGCTTCAGAGTTCCTCAGTAGGAATAGCTGGAGTACAAGGTCCAAGGCTTCAGGAGTCAGGTCACAGGTTCACTGCAGGCTAGATTCTGAAGCACTGATTGCTCAGCTGTGGCTGCTTAAGAAGCAAAAGGAGAGAATCAGGGCGGGAACATGCAAGCTGGAAACTCCATTTTGACTGAGGGCAAGATAGCTGCAGCAAGACAGAAAGTAAAATGGCTGACGAACAAACTGAGTTTCAGGAACATGTACACAGAACCTTACAACAGGATACATCCCCACCGATCCCATAAACGGGGCCCTTAAATGTGAAGACAGCATAATGTAGAGACAGACCTCTTGATTATAGCTGTGTCACTTACTGTCAAGTTGTAAATTTCATAAAATCTTACTTGAAAACTTGTGAGCTGATGCAGGAGTCCTCCCACTGATATGTGGTGTAGTCTGTGGTTTCATGAGTTATAGAAGCACCCCCAGCAAAAACGTTATTCGCTAATTGATATTGTGTGACAGTGTAGGCGCATTACAATACTTACCGAACGCCATATTCCCTGATTGCCACCGTTGCTCAGGGCTTTTGGGTCACGTGACTACAAGTCAGGTTCGCCAGATCACACACCGAAGGCTCCATAGGCTTACATTGGTGGGAATTGCACCCTCCTACAGAGCAGTCCTTATGTGAGATGGCAAAGATTAGGAGGATGCTGGAATCCAGGGAAGACAACAGTCGGTAGTTTTAATACACGTACACTACATCACATATGTACTTGGAATGCTGACCGCGAAACGCGCGTCGGGGTGGGCGCATCAACAGACACACTGTACAAACCCAAGGTATTTATGGAGTATTTATCCTTTAACCATGGCAATCTTAACAATGTTATTATGACCTAAATATAGGTGAAAAAAAATATTTACTCTCTGCACAAGCACTTCATGTATATTTCTCTTGGTCTCTCACTTTATCTTCATATGCCTCGATATACTCATTATTATTATATATTTTATTTGCATTGCTCCATTTCAGCAGCACTTGGATATCCATTGTATATGTTATAATTTTCTGGATGTAACAATTGCAACTTTGCACAGAGGCGCAGCATTATTTATCCCATACATTCCAATCTTTTGCTGTTATTTCATTGCTGCAACTTTTTACCAATTTTTACTATTCTAATTTTTTATAACACATTGTGCATATCTTTTTTGTCCCTTGCGATGTGTCCAATTTTTTCTGGTGTTTCTTTCCCCCCACCCTTACCACACTGGTCTATGCTATTTACATAATAACATTTACTTATTCACCTCAACTTTGGACTTTTGTTCTCGGTTTATTCCTCTGTTTCTTTGTTTAATTTACCAAAGATGTCCAGTGATTTTGTCCATGTGTAGCACATATCAAAAAACTGACCGGCACATCCAAACATAGATCCAGTGTGAACAGGTGCTTAACCGAGAGTCACCAACTCATGCACATACAAGAAAAAAAGGTAGCACACTGTAGCGCTATAGCTTGCAAACACGAAATATGAAAAATGAATTGCATCACTGCCTTAGAAATATGAAAAGGATAGGCATTAGTTAGGACCTGATATACGAGAAGAGCCTTGACGTGGCTATCAGGCTCACATAATTTGGCCATCTTATGCGCTAAGACTTCTCAATTTTTCATATTTCTAAGGTAATGATGCAATTCATTTTTCATATTTTTCATATTTCGTGTTTGCAAGCTATAGCGCTACAGTGTGCTACCTTTTTCTCTTGTATCCTTAGATAAGTCATCAATGTCTGATTGGCCGGAGTCCGACACCCGGTACCCCCACAGATCAGCTGTTGTTGGCGGCGGCAGCCGCTGGCTGGAAGTGCCTGCTTGCGGAGCTGGCCATCTACTTGTAGTGGCTGACACAGGGTACTGCACATCCGATTTCTATTGATTTGGATAATAATAATAATAATCTTTATTTTTTTTATTTTTATATAGCGCTAACATATTCCGCAGCGCTTTACAGTTTGCACACATTATCGTCGCTGTCCCGATGGGGCTCACATTCTAGATTTCCTATCAGTATGGGTTTTTTTGGAGTGTGGGAGGAAACCGGAGAACCCGGAGGAAACCCACGCAAACACGGGGAGAGCATACAAACTCCTTGCAGATGATGTCCTTGGTGGGATTCGAACCCAGGACTCCAGCGCTGCAAGGAAACTGATGTTCAGTACCAAGCCCCAGCCACTACAAGTAGACGGGCAGCTCCGCAAGTAAGAACTGGCGGCCGCTGACTCCTATAACAGCTGATCGGCGGGCCTGTCGGGTGACGGATGTCCTAACGATAGGCCATCGGTGTAAAAGTAGTGGGACAACCTCTTTAACCCTGCCAATTCACCCTCCAGTCACTGATAGAAGTTTTCTCCCTTTGCATATTCATGTAGAGAACATTGTTACACTGTGGGGGCACTAAACCCATGATCATGGAGACTCCTTGCTCATGCAGTGCTCGGCAATATGTATATAATTTATTCTCTGGAGGCATAGTATGGTCTGTGCTGTAACAAACTGCAGTAACCCAACCCCCATGCCATATAATATCTGGAGCACTGAAAGGGGAAGTGCTTCACAGGAATGCCCACTAAGCTCTGAACTTGCATAGCCACACACGTGAGAGAAAACAAGGCTCTAAAATGAAAGAGGCGATGCAAAAAAAGGCCATCATCTCCAGGTCTGATCCATGTCTGATAATACTTTGCTTCTACACCAGTCTTGCACAATATCCTGCTTTACTCTACACTAATTTGCGTGTATGAGCTTTACATTTGTCTGAATTTATATTTATTTATTTTATACATACAGGATTGTTGCCATGATGAGTCCTGATGATAGCTGGGTATCAAAGTGGCAGAGAATAAGTGAGTACTGCAATACATTTGCTAGAAGCTTGGAAGAACTGTGTATTAAGTATTTCAGGTGGATATGTAAATAGACTTTTTTTTTTTTTTTTCAAAATCTCCATTTTTTTTTAAATAGGATTTGGAGATATTCAGCAAAAAAAACACATTAACAGAATAAGAAAAATACACCAATTACTTGTAATTTTTCGTTTTATTTTTTTTTTTATGTAAACCCTGAAGAAAATAATGTCAAAGAGGCCTCGGGGTCTTGAAGTAGCCTTTTTTGCATGCACAGATGCATGTGAGCCCTGTGATCACACAGCTGCAAATCATGACAGTCTCTTATTGACTACAGCCACATTCAAAAATGAAAACTGAAATTTGATTGGTTGCTATGAGCTACTTTCTTTTACACCAATTTAGATAAATATCCTCCCCATTTTGTGAATCCTGTTCTGGCACTTTAGAAATAGCTTGTGTGTGACAAGGGTCCTGATGCTGCCATATAATGACTGTGAGAATACTTTCTTTTTCTCCTTTAATTTCACATCCAAAATGCAGATCAGTAATACATCTGTGTGCACAAAGCAGTGTACGGTATAGCATTACAGATCACTAATACAGCAGTGTACGGTTGTAGCGTTACAGATCAGTAATACAGCAGTGTACGGTGTAGCGTTACAGATCAGTAATACAGCAGTTGTACGGTTGTAGCTTACACGAATCAGTAATTACGCATGTACGGTGTATGCGTTACGACATTAAAACAGCATTGTGTACAGGTCTATGCTGCGTATACAGATCGTAATACTCAGTGTACGGTGTAGCGTTACAAGATCAGTAATACATCGCAAGTGTACGGTATAGCGTTACAGATCACTAATACAGCAGTGTACGGTGTAGCGTTACAGATCAGTAATACAGCAGTGTACGGTGTAGCGTTACAGATCAGTAATACAGCAGTGTACGGTGTAGCGTTACAGATCAGTAATACAGCAGTGTACGGTGTAGCGTTACAGATCAGTAATACAGCAGTGTACGGTGTAGCGTTACAGATCAGTAATACAGCAGTGTACGGTGTAGCGTTACAGATCAGTAATACAGCAGTGTACGGTGTAGCGTTACAGATCAGTAATACAGCATGTACGGTATAGCGTTACAGATCAGTAATACAGCAGTGTACGGTGTAGCGTTACAGATCAGTAATACAGCAGTGTACGGTTAGCGTTACAGATCAGTAATACAGCAGTGTACGGTTAGCGTTACAGATCAGAATACAGCAGTGTACGTGTAGCGTTACAGATCAGAATACAGCAGTGTACGGTGTAGCGTTACAGATCAGTAATACAGCAGTGTACGGTGTAGCGTTACAGATCAGTAATACAGCAGTGTACGGTGATAAGCGTTACAGATCAGTAATACAGCAGTGTACGGTATAGCGTTACAGATCAGCAATACAGCAGTGTACGGTATAGCGTTACAGATCAGCTAATACAGCAGTGTACGGTATAGCGTTACAGATCAGTAATACAGCAGTGTACGGTATATAGCGTTACAGATCAGTAATACAGCAGTGTACGGTATATAGCGTTACAGATCAGTAATACAGCAGTGTACGGTGTAGCGTTACAGATCAGTAATACAGCAGTGTACGGTGTAGCGTTACAGATCAGTAATACAGCAGTGTACGGTATAGCGTTACAGATCAGTAATACAGCAGTGTACGGTATAGCGTTACAGATCAGTAATACAGCAGTGTACGGTATAGCGTTACAGATCAGTAATACAGCAGTGTACGGTGTATGCGTTACAGATCAGTAATACAGCAGTGTACGGTATAGCGTTACAGATCAGAATACAGCAGTGTACGGTATATAGCGTTACAGATCAGTAATACAGCAGTGTACGGTATAGCGTTACAGATCAGTAATACAGCAGTGTACGGTTAGCGTTACAGATCAGTAATACAGCAGTGTACGGTGTAGCGTTACAGATCAGTAATACAGCAGTGTACGGTATAGCGTTACAGATCAGTAATACAGCAGTGTACGGTATAGCGTTACAGATCAGTAATACAGCAGTGTACGGTATATACCGCGTTACAGATCAGTAATACAGCAGTGTACGGTATAGCGTTACAGATCAGTAATACAGCAGTGTACGTGTAGCGTTACAGATCAGTAATACAGCAGTGTACGGTGTAGCGTTACAGATCAGAATACAGCAGTGTACGGTATAGCGTTACAGATCAGCAATACAGCAGTGTACGGTATAGCGTTACAGATCAGCAATACAGCAGTGTACGGTATAGCGTTACAGATCAGCAATACAGCAGTGTACGGTATAGCGTTACAGATCAGCAATACAGCAGTGTACGGTATAGCGTTACAGATCAGTAATACAGCAGTGTACGGTATAGCGTTACAGATCAGTAATACAGCAGTGTACGGTATAGCGTTACAGATCAGTAATACAGCAGTGTACGGTATATACCGCGTTACAGATCAGTAATACAGCAGTGTACGGTATAGCGTTACAGATCAGTAATACAGCAGTGTACGGTGTAGCGTTACAGATCAGTAATACAGCAGTGTACGGTGTAGCGTTACAGATCAGTAATACAGCAGTGTACGGTGTAGCGTTACAGATCAGTAATACAGCAGTGTACGGTGTAGCGTTACAGATCAGCAATACAGCAGTGTACGGTATAGCGTTACAGATCAGTAATACAGCAGTGTACGGTATATACCGCGTTACAGATCAGTAATACAGCAGTGTACGGTATAGCGTTACAGATCAGTAATACAGCAGTGTACGGTATATACCGCGTTACAGATCAGTAATACAGCAGTGTACGGTGTATACGCGTTACAGATCAGTAATACAGCAGTGTACGGTATATACCGCGTTACAGATCAGCAATACAGCAGTTCGTTATGGTTGATTCTTATTTGCTATTACTTTCCTCTGCTTTTTGTCACATAGCTCTACATGGCTATAGTTTATTTCCAGAGATTCTCTGGACTGCTCCTCATCACTGCTCTGGCTGTTACAGCACTTCATGGTTGCAGCATCTAAAGTTTACAAGCTCACCAGGAAGTCGATGCAGCAGAACTAGCTAATGACTTATTGGCACAGACATTGTGGCTGCTTTTTTTACCTTATTAGTAAATACAGACTGGTGTTATTTGTCACTATGGGCTTTCTAAATAAATTGAGATATAGAAGTATACTTTTTAAAAAAGGAAAAACAAGCAGCATCCGTTTCATTGTAGTATGGCTTGCCAAAGGCTCAGACTCCTATGAGCCGAAAAGTTGCCATTTTACACACAGGCAGGTACCGTAAATCATCTACTCTTTGAAGTGCTGCCTACAGTTTTGCTTACAATTTATATATACTTTTTGACCTATTAGCCTAAATTTGTATATGTACTGGTAACTAATATGAATCTGTTACGCTGTGATTAGGTATATAGATATTAGATTAGATATTGCTTAGATGTTTTATTATATTAGATTTTTTTTAAATTATATTAGAGAAAACATTTTGACAGTGAGGGTGATCAATGAGTGGAACAGGCTGCCGAGAGGTGGTGAGTTCTCCTTCAATGGAAGTCTTCAAACATCTGTCTGAGATGGTTTAGTGACTCCTGCACTGAGCAGGGGGTTGGACACTATGACCCTAGAGGTCCCTTCCAGCTCTACCATTCATGTACTTGTAGTGGAGCACAATTGCTACAATATTGTTTTCGAAATTGGAACAAGACAGAAGGAAAATTTTGTCTTACTGCAAAAAGGGTTCACTGAATTATATTTATAGATAACCTATTCCTCCGGCTGAGGCGGATCTGTCATGGCGTGACTGGCATCAATCTGCTTCCTCTCGGCATCTGGATAGCTGAGGACATGCTTGACAATCTGTATCATACAACTTTGTGTGAAAGCTGCCGTGCTCCTCAGCGGTGGGTTAAGCGTGGATTAAGCCATTAGATACTGTATTTTTGCCAAGTAATTAAACTCCAGGACAAATCCTGATCAGCAGGAAAATTGTGTATGGCAGTTTTCATTATGTATCTGATATACTTAGGGTTTGCTCTCTCTCCCACTCAGCTAACTTCAAACCTGGGGTGTATGCAGTGTCTGTCACAGGGCGACTTCCACAAGGTAAATGTTTCACAACGTGATTCCTAAATAATAAAGCATAGAGGGGCTTCAGCACATACAGTAAATGCTGCGGGAGGTGATATTTGGTTGCCCCTGATCTCGCTCACCACAGACCACCGTAAAGCTGTGATGTTGTCAGGCCATTGACTTAAAGATTCGGCCACAATAGAACAGACCTTCTTATATTAGAAGATATTTCCCATTTATCACGTGTAATTGTCCAGACCACCAGAGCCAATGTCCATCGCTCAATGCCAATTATTTCTACTACCATAGATGTAATGATTAGCCATCATAAAGCAGATCAGCCTCCACATTTCACAATAAAAACTGCATCAATTATTACACCTTAGACTTGTTCTAGGACGGCGTACTTACTTTGAAAATCCATGTCACAGTGGCTATCATCCCGTAAGTTTTCCCACCTGATATTAAATCTGTCACTTTATTTCACAATGCAAACTTTATATGTTATTAAACAGCTTTATTTGGCCTAATGAAGCCGGTGTATTTATTTTGAAAATCCATATCAGAATGGGAGGGGGGCGGGGCTGTTTGCAGAGTAAGTACACTGGCATCATCAGGATTAAGGGATCCATTTTAATGTATGTAGTTTGTATTATGAAATCTGGCGACAGAGCTGTCCTTATGTATGTTAGATCCTGTACCAGCCATTATGGGGACATGATATAACGTATGGTTGGGTTTGTTTCTCTTTATAGGGGTGGATGGTATCATGTTACTTCCTGTCATGGGTACAATCTATGTCTTCCACCTGCTCCCTGACAGTCTGACTTTCTTACAGGTATTGTACGTGAGCTGAAGAGCCGCGGTGTGGTTTACAAATCCAGAGACACTGCCATCAAGACGTGACTGCAAGAGAAGGGCTGGAGCAGAGATTGGCTTGATGTCTGTGTCTTCTCTTCCGTTGGTTTTATTTTCCTGTTGTGTTGCTGAAACTGTGGTTTCCCTGCAGTTGGGGGAGGGTTGTGCCGCTGAGTGCACCGCATCTACAGGGACATTATGTCTTTGCACCTACATCAAACACACAGAAGCCAGAAGAGGGTTATGGGGATGCATTTACTGTTCATGTCTGATAGAATACCAATAAAGATGTTCTGTAAAAGCTGGGACATTTTTTATTTCCAATAAATGTCCTATTCAGATTCTTGTCATATTGTCAGTATTAACCTGCAGCGATCTGCACGGCTGCTTCCTTTCCGGAGCCTGATGGACACTTACTAGTGATTATGAACAAGCACGTAAGTGTGAAACTGCAGACAGCGCCACGGTTCGCTCTTAACCCCTTTCCTACCACATGGACGTTACAAGCCTTCATCTGCTAGGGTTGTGGAAAGGAAGTGGCTAACAGTTACTATGAGACCTAAACTGAAAGATGCCACTGCTGAAGGCATCAGCGCTCTCCCCCGGCCTCCCCCTAAATAGTGCAGAGCTAGAAGGTTATTCCTGAATGAGTGCAGACGCCTACACAGGATTTCATGTATGGTTCAATATCCTTATTCTTACATTTATTTCTAGTCTCATCGCTTTCAGATCGCCTTCTTGAACATGAGGGCGACTTTGTGGGAGTTACAAAGGGTTACATTACAGGGCGCCTTGTATCTCCATATATGGGTACAACAGCTTCTCTTAAACTGGCTGCCCGAAAACCGGCAAGGCGTAAGCTGTGTCACTTCCTGTGCGGTCAGGCGGGAGGCAGAAAGAGAAGCTTTCTCAGAGAGGGGGCAGGAAACCAGCTCTACCGAGTCTGCAGTCTCCATCCAGCATATCTTTACAATCACTTCTTTAAAGCCAACATGTGCAGAACTGGTCGCTCTCTGCATTTAGCCATCATTTTGTGATCTACTTACAATTGAATATTCGGTCAGCGTTGTTTACTACATGGTGGTACATAAACCAATATCCTAATATATCCTGATGGTACACTAAAGAGAGGAGCTAATCGATTCGCATGGCCGAGGTCTAGTGGCCATGTCAGTAATGCATGGCTGCTGTGTTGGAGTCCTGCAAAGCACCTACCTGTCGCTATCACCTTTTCTTCTTCTGATTTGTTGGCCTGGTACTATCTCTTTGTTGCAGAGGCATGACACCATGCCTACTAATCAGAAGAAGTGCCGGGCACTCCGGAAGGTAAGAGGGGGTTCACAGATCTCCCGACCGGCAGCCGCGTAACCCTGACATTGGCCATTGGACCAGCATTCTGCAAATTAGTTCTCTCAACTGTAGTAACTTTCTACACCCAGCAAGGGTTTAAAGGGGCATTGCCAAAATTGAACGTTATTCTCCATCCTATTCCTTGTCTATGGGACAGAGAGAGAGTACAGGGCATGTCTTTTCACAATAGACAATGAATGGGGTGGAAGTTGAGCAAAACCCCATTTAGGGATGCTAGCTGTTCCAACGACCGGGAACCCAGTGACCAGTATCCTTTGGATATGGGTTATCTTTCATTTGTGAGATACCCCATTAACTATCAGGATAGCATGTAACATAACTGCTATGATTCCAGCAGCTGAGGTAGGGGAAGAGAGGAAGCCTAAAGTACATGGGAAAATATGTTTAGAGAGCTTATAGGAGGAAGGTATAAATACAAAAGACCCAGTGATAACCACTCAGCGTTAAATTTAAGCCTAGCTTTACTATTGATGGGCTCACTGCTGTGGTTGTGGGGTCCCAAGAAAACTCCACCTGCTTCTTTCTTTAATTTATCCTTCACAGGTGTGTTTATACTGTCCTTGAGAGTATAGCCATGTTTTTATGGTGTAGATAGTCACTGCGGAATTATGAAGACTTCAGTATATCCCCAGCTATGGCAGCACAATTTATATAGTATGAATATTGTTAATGCAAATTTGCTGGTGAATTTCAGCAGCAAGTCCATAAAATGTGCAGATACCCTGTGGTCTAATGCACACAGCTATATAGTTCCCTTAGGTTACTGCGGACCTCCAGGAATGGTATTTACCACTATGGATAATATTGCGAAAAAGATACAGGGAATCTGCACGTTTCACTCTTTACATTGAAACGTGCATGTATATCTGCAGCATAAATTGACTTGCTGTGGACCTTAAAACAGGCAGCTCCTGTCAGATTATGCTACTGATATATTTTGCAACTATGCTGGCACTGTAAAAAAAACAAACATGATTTTCCCCAAGCAAATACACCATGTTCCAAAATATTATGCAAATCGGTTTTAAGTGTCAGCGTTTTTTTTTTTTTGTAAATGAAACCCATTGATGGTATTGTCTCATGGTTCTTTGGATCACTGAAATCAATCTCAGATACTTGTGATATTTAGTTTGCCATGTGAGCCCAATAAAAGGAAAACTGGATGTTCCACACTATTAAGCAGGCCAGAGTTTTCAAGTAACATGGGAAAGAAAAATGATCTCTCTGCTGCTGAAAAGCATCAAATAGTGCAGTGCCTTGGTCAAGGGATGAAAACATTAGATATTTCCCGAAAACTTAAGCGTGATCATCCTACTGTTAAGAGATTTGTGGCTGAATCTGAGCACAGACATGTTTGTGCTGATAAAGGCAGAATGAGGAAGGTTTCTGCCAGGCAAGTTACCGTATATACTTGAGTATAAGCCGAGATTTTCAGCCCATTTTTTAGGGCTGAAAGTCCCCCTCTCGGCTTATAACTCACCCCACGCGAAAAAAGGGGTGTAAACACATTATATAAAGTGCATACATATAGGTGAAGCAACAAGGTGAAACCCATAGCCATATTAAAGGTGTGCTAAATGGTGTGAACAAAAGTGCATTACATAAACTGAAAGTAAATATGTTCAGAATATTTCATGGGAAGGAGCAGGTACCAAGGGTCATTAGCTCTTGCATCGGATGCTGTACTTTAGTATGACTCCGGCCTTATACTGACCCTTCCGTTGTCTCTCCAGCGGTATGCGCTTGGCTAGTCGTCACTGCACCTGGTTTTCTTGATGACACATCCCTTGGCCTTCCCTCTCTCCGCCCTCACATTGACTGGTCTGGTGTGGGCTTGGAGAGGTGATGTCAGACACCAAGGTCTGAGACTCCCAGGTCTGGTGCCAGCGGCACGAGCACAGATTCTAGCTGCTGTATCACAGTATCACTATGCGTGATTGTCCAGCAGACTCGCCTGACCTTAACCCCATAGAGAATCTATGGGTTACTTGTCAAGAGGAAGATGAGAGACACCAGACCCAACAATGCAGGCGAACTGAAGGCTGCTATCAAAGCAACCTGGGCTTCCATAACACCTCAGCAGTGCCACAGGCTGATCGCCTTCATGCCACGCCGCATTGATGCAGCAATTGATGCAAATGGAGCCCCGCCAAGTACTGAGTGCATTTACTGAACATACATTTCTGTAGGCCAACATTTCAGATTTTAAAATCTTTTCAAGCTGGTGTTATAAAGTATTCTAATTTACTGAGATAATGACTTTTGGGTTTTTTATTGGCTGTAAGCCATAATCATCAACATTAACAGAAATAAACACTTGAAATAGATCACTCTGTAATGACCCTATATATTAGATGAGTTTCACTTTTTGTATTGAAGAACTGAAATAAATTAACTTTTTGATATTCTAATTTTATGAGAAGCAACTGTGTGTATTGTATAGTACTATACTAGTGAATCCTGTAGAAGTACACACAAATTGTGCATTGTGGCAAAAATTGAGAAAAAAGTGAAAATATCAAATATATAAAAAAGGAGTATAAAACATAAAAATAAATGTGTGACCAAAAAGTGTACATATATGTAAGGTGGACTGACTTTCTGTTTATAGGGACACTTCAAAATATCTCTTCCTATAAATATCATTAGAACTACTGTATATACTGTAGAAAAAAGAATTTGGAAAAGTGGGAGCATATCCATTCTAAAAATGATAATCAGACTCAGCAACCTGAAACAGGAGAGGGGGAAAACTAATCAATAAAAAAAACAGGAATGAGAACCCTCCCACACAATATGGTTAAAATAATCTTTCCAGAATAAAAACTTATATAACCACAGATAGTATTAGCTGTCTAAGATTACAAAATATGTAAGGGATTAGTGTCCAAAAGGGACTACAATATTATATAAAAAAGGGAATATTGGGCAGAGGTCCAATATCCAACCCCATATTATGAATCAGGTGAAGTAAACAAGGATTGGTTTTGATTCAGAGATACAAATATGTTGAAGAGTCCACAATGAACAGATGATGGATCAGTTGAAACTTCCATGTGGAAAGCACTGGGATTCCTCACACCATCATGGACAGTGGTCTAACAGTAGCATGGTATGGTATGTAAAATATAAAGGAAGACAAGAAAAAATAACAATACACACAATAGTTAAAAGCACTCTAAAACAATAGAATCTACGGAATGGGACAGTACAGAACTTCGTTGAGTCCAACCTATCTTCATGATCCATTTTGCCTCCAACTTTGCCAAATTCTTCCAATTGCCACCACATTTACATTCGATACCAAAAGCTTGTAGAACGCTAGCATCACAATTATGATGCAGCCAGAAATGTTTTTAACTGCATGGAATCCTCCACTTGGGCTGCAGTTTTTATGTCCCTCACGTGTTCTCTGATGCATATCTTCAATTGTCTAGAGGTCAAGCCTACATAAATCAGTTGGCACAGACAAATCACAAAATACACAACACCAATGGTATTATAAGTTAACGCCCAACGGTGGTGCAAGTAGATTTGAGGAGCCACTGTGCACAGGGCCGGGGCTGCCCAGGAAGTGGTGTAGCTAAGCAACTACCAGGTGTTCACTGGAGTTCTTAATGGTAGCCGCCATGGACCATTCCTAGGCAGATCCCGTTACTGCAGCTGCCAACCTCATGGGGCAGGTTCGCTGACACGGACTATGGCTATGTTCAGACACAGGTAAAGGATAATGGATAAGGAACTGGCTGCACACAGACCAGGGGACAATCTTCAGTCACTTTCTGCACTGGGACCAGGGAACTTTGGGTTCAGGACAATGGCCGCATCGGGACCAGGAATTTGGGTTCAGGACACGGGCCACACCGGGACCAGCGAACCTCGCAAGTGATCCGGTAGAACACCATATTACCTAATGACTCAGCTCGTTGCTTGATGACTCCCTATGGGAGAGGGAGTCTTTTATACAGGATGATTCCCAGCAATAGGCTGAGAGCCATCCAGCAGGTGTACACATTATGCTAAATGCCTCTCAGCAACAAGAAGAGTGTATGTAGCAATATGAGCACGCTGCCCCTTTAAGAGCAGGGGAGCACGAGCACAAGGCATGCAGCAGCTCCCACAGCATGAAGCAGGAGCAGGTCCGGGGTGGGAGTAATCTGGCATCCCTGCATGGAGGGAGAAGGGGACACCATGCAATGGCGCCCGCCATTGTGCTACAACAAGTGATGTGTCTTGTAATTCTAAATTCCTTTCTTCCATCACTAGACTTAAAATCTGAAATTCGCACAATATTTAGGCATGCTATGCAGTCCCTGCACAGCAAAAGGCCCCATTTCGGTCCTCTTAATCCAAAGGCCCTTTCCACTTTTGGTCTCTCATAATAGCTATGTACTAGCATATCTTTCAAATTCTTTGTTCCTTTGTATGTGATAGAGGGATACTGAGAGTAGCTGTCACGCTGTATAGCAGATATATATATGTGATGACAATAATCTATATCAAAAGGGCAACATACTATATAACATGCGCATAGCTATATGATAACATAGATTTACCTGACAGAAAGTCCAGTGGGTCAGAACGGAATCCGTTATACGCTGTCTCCGGCTAGAGGGTGACCGGGGTCTAAGCTGACCCTAACTGGGGTCCTAACTAATCCCTCAACCTGGAGGTACTGTTAAAGGTACAGAGGTCCAGGCCACCAGCGTAAACCCTGTCTCCTATCAATCCCTGCCAACTGTATTCTAGTCCTAAGAAGGACCCTGAATACCACCAAAGGGAATGACCAGGTAATGGTTAATGAACAGAAAGACAAACAAGAAAGATAAGAAATAAAGTAAATAAAGTCTTACATACAACACTCACACACAGTAGGAACACCTTAGGTCTCAGAGATAAACTATAAGCTGTAAGAGTAAAAACAACTAAGGAGCTCTTAGCTTAAGTATTCCCAGAACCGATCCAGTCTGCTAAACTATATGAATGCTTTCACCGGCATCAAACACCCAGACTGGCAGGAATATAAAGGAAACTAATTAGAACATAATCCAAAGCAGCCGGGCGAGGCTGGACCTAGTCTTAGCAAAGAGCTAGGTAAAATTAACTCTCTCATTACCAAACACAAAGAAACAGCAGCTCAGCTGTGAGAAGTCAGAATGTGCAATCGCGACGATCTTCGTGGCGATGCACCCATGACAGTACCCCCCCTTCTACGAGGGGCCTCCGGACCCTCATGACCAGGTCTGTCCGGGTAAATTGTGTGAAAGGTCCGAACCAATCGATCTGCGTTATCATCAGACGCAGGGACCCACGTCCTCTCCTCAGGACCATACCCCCTCCAATGAACTTCCACGTTATCATTGACTACCACTGAAGGAGGAGGTAGAGGTGACGGTATGACTGGTGCCACATACTTTTTAAGTAATGACTTGTGAAACACATTATGAATTTTAAATGTAGGAGGGAGGTCCAGACGAAATGCCACAGGATTAATTATGGAACTGATCCTGTATGGCCCGATGAATCTGGGACCCAACCTCCAGGAGGGAACTTTAAGTTTTATATTCCTGGTAGACAACCACACCAGATCGTTCACCCTCAGATCTAGACCAGAAACTCTCCTCCTATCAGCCATCCGTTTGTAAGGGTTCTCCGTAACCTTCAGTCTTAAGCGATCTGGAACTATCAGTCTCCCTGGAAGTCCCACAGGGGCGTCCCCCTGAGCCCCCAATACCTCCCCCTCAAGTTCAGAGCATACAGCTGACACTACAACTCCCTCCTGAGGAATAGGAACCGGATCATCCGTCTTCCCGACCCTGGGAAAGTACGAGATAAGGCATCAGGAAGCAACTTTATTGAGAAGTCATATGTGCGATGAGGAGGTAACTCTTTACACCCCTCCTCTGAGAACTTCTCCCAAAAGTCCTCCAGAAAAGGAGGCAAAGTCCTAGGCACAACCGCACCGATGACCGTGCTCATGCAGTTATTCTTGCAAAATTCACCCCACTGGCTTATCTTTCTGGATTGCCAATCAATCACTGGGTTATGTTTAGCCAACCAAGGAAGTCCCAACACAATAGGAGCAGGCAGACCCTCCAACACATAACAAGACAATTGCTCTTTATGTATTGCCCCTACTCGAAGATCTATGTTATGAACAGCTTGTACCAAGCTACCTTGACCAAGAGGTCTAGAATCAATAGAGAGTATAGGGACCGGTTTGGCCAATACACTCAGTTGCATACCATGCACCTGGGCAAACCGAGTGTCCACCAAATTAGCCCCGGACCCACTATCAAGAAAAACAGAAATCCTCTCAGTTCTAGTACCAATCACCACCTCCGCAGGCACGAGAAACTGAGAGGGATTTGGGGACGAAATACACACTCCCAGGTTAACTCCTTGGTTCAAAGAGGTCCGGGATGGACACCCCCCAACATAATGTCCCTCTCTCCCGCAAAAGAAACACCTTCTAGTCTTGCGGCGCACCGCTGATTCCCTCCTACAAAATGATGTCCCTCCCAACTGCATGGGTTCCTCAGAACAGACCAGGGGAACCTCAGTATAAGGGACTTTAGTAGTAGGTGGAGTCATCACGGGAGGCGGAGTTACCTCGCGTCTTCCCCGAAGACGTCTATCAATGCGAATAGCGAGGGCCATAGCAGCCTCCAGTGATGGAGGAGAATCATACTGAGCTAACACATCCTTTAATTTGTCAGACAACCCTTGACAAAACTGGCTCCTAAGAGCTGGGTCATTCCACTGAGTATCTGTTGCCCATCTACGGAACTCAGAAGAATATTCCTCCGCTGGACGATTTCCTTGCCGTATTTTACGTAACCTTGTTTCAGCAAGGGAGACTCGATCCGGATCATCATATACCAGACCCAGGGCAGTAAAAAATCGATCCACTGACTGGAGATCTGGGGAGCCTGGAGGAATAGAGAACGCCCAAGATTGAGGATCCCTTGTAAGAGCGAGATAACAATTCCCACCCTCTGCTCTTCACTCCCAGATGACCGAGGCCGCAGCCGAAAGTACAATTTACATGCCTCCCGGAAAGTAAAAAATTTGTCCCGCCCACCAGTGAACCTGTCCGGGAGAGCAACCTTAGGTTCAGATCTGGTTTGCTCCGGGGGGGACAAAACCTTGGACTTAATGTCTGCCAACTCCATGGACAATCCCTGCAACTGCCGGGCCAGCTGGGCTACTGGATCCATGATAGCTGGGGAGAATCTTTAGTATGGGCCGGTGAAAATGTCACGCTGTATAGCAGATATATATATGTGATGACAATAATCTATATCAAAAGGGCAACATACTATATAACATGCGCATAGCTATATGATAACATAGATTTACCTGACAGAAAGTCCAGTGGGTCAGAACGGAATCCGTTATACGCTGTCTCCGGCTAGAGGGTGACCGGGGTCTAAGCTGACCCTAACTGGGGTCCTAACTAATCCCTCAACCTGGAGGTACTGTTAAAGGTACAGAGGTCCAGGCCACCAGCGTAAACCCTGTCTCCTATCAATCCCTGCCAACTATATTCTAGTCCTAAGAAGGACCCTGAATACCACCAAAGGGAATGACCAGGTAATGGTTAATGAACAGAAAGACAAACAAGAAAGATAAGAAATAAAGTAAATAAAGTCTTACATACAACACTCACACACAGTAGGAACACCTTAGGTCTCAGAGATAAACTATAAGCTGTAAGAGTAAAAACAACTAAGGAGCTCTTAGCTTAAGTATTCCCAGAACCGATCCAGTCTGCTAAACTATATGAATGCTTTCACCGGCATCAAACACCCAGACTGGCAGGAATATAAAGGAAACTAATTAGAACATAATCCAAAGCAGCCGGGCGAGGCTGGACCTAGTCTTAGCAAAGAGCTAGGTAAAATTAACTCTCTCATTACCAAACACAAAGAAACAGCAGCTCAGCTGTGAGAAGTCAGAATGTGCAATCGCGACGATCTTCGTGGCGATGCACCCATGACAGTAGCTTGTCTGTCCTCAGAATGGGCCAGAACTTCTGAAGGGCATATCTCATATTATACCATTTATTGTTGTACGTGGATATGAATCTTACCTGTGAGGAGGAAGTGGATTTGGATCTTTTTGAACATACAGTAGGAGGTCTCTTCTCTCAGAAACGCTCTCTGGAAGCCTTTCTTGATGTTTCTTCTTGAATACCCCTTCTCTTCAAATCTATTTGATAGATAGCTTACCTGTCTGAAGAAAGAGTGATCCGATGAACATATTCTGCATGTGCGTAGGAATTGGCTAGTTGGTATTCCCCTAATCAAGTGTGATGGATGGGAGGAGGACACATGTAGAAGTGAATTTACTGCGGTGTCTTTTCTAAATACTTCAGTGTATACAAAACCTTTTGAATTCCTGATGTCTAAAAAGTGTATTGTGGGTTGGCTGTAGGAGCTGATTAACTTGATGTTCAAATGGTTGTTGAAAAGATATTGAATAAAGGTGTTCAGCTCACTTTCAGACTCCTGCCAGATGATGAAAAAATCATGTGTGAATCAAGTCCACAATAGTACTTTATCAATTAGAGAAAGGTGGTTTGAAATGAAGTTTTCTCTCTCCCATAGACCCCAAAATACGTCGGCGTAGGATGGCACAAAGTCCACCCCCATTGCGGTACCTGTTAGAACCCTCTTGTTAGATTTTGTCTCTGTTTGCTGGTCACATGACCTTTTTTCCCTATTTAGTCTGGCTCCGCCCTTCTGGCTTTGCTGGACTTCATTGTATTACCTACTCTTAAGCTAGCCGGGTGCTTAGGTGCCTTGCTCAGTCAGTTTTGCTTGATCTTAGGATCTCTAAGTAATTTGTTTTCTGTTTTATTTTTTCCCTGCTACAATTTCTGTTAGGAGGTGTCCACCTTTTCTCCCAGTCCCTAGATCTTGTAGGAATTCCTCCCTCGCAACTATAGGTCTTCGTTCAGACTAGATGAGGACTTTAGCGGGTCTGGTCGCAGGATCAGGTTCCCCGTTACATCGTAGGGATCCAGCTCAGTTCTATTGTAGGGACAGAGTTCCCGTCTTTCCTTAGTGCTTGTAGCAGATCATAACAGTAAGTCCAGCCAAGAAAAAAAAAAAAAAATCTCTAAGGAAAGATTTTCTGTTTCCATCATGGTGTCGGTTCAGGATTTGGCTGAACGCCTGCAAGGTCTCTCTCTGGAGGTGGCTGAAATCCAGCAACACGTGAGTAGTTGTTCTGGAGCACATTTCGTGGAGCCAAAGGTACGTTTGCCTGATTTATTTTTTGGTGAACAACAAGATTTTTTTTCTTTTAAAAATGCTTGCTTGTTGTATTTTCGTTTGAGACAAAGATCCTCTGGTGATGAATCACAGCGCATAGGGTTCATAATGTCACTTTTGCGCAAAGAACCTCAGGACTGGGCCTTTTCTCTGCAGCCTAGTGATCCATGCTTTAGATCAGTGGATAGTTTTTTTTCTGCTTTGGGGTTATTGTATGACGATCCGGATCGTGTTTCATCAGCTGAGACAGAATTGAGACGTTTGAGACAGGGATCAGGTAATGTGGAAAAATATTGTACTCACTTCCGAAGGTGGTCCACTCAGGTGGGCTGGAACGATTCAGCTTTGAAAAGTTTATTTCTTGCAGGATTAAGTGAAAGGGTTTAAAGATTTGCTGATTGCTTATCCTATACCTGGTAACTTGCAAGAGGCTATGCAATTAGCCATACGGGTGGATAGGAGACTGCGTGCAAGGGTTAATGAGAGTAAATTTGCCTTGTCATCTCCAAATCTGGAGAAGGACTGTACTGACATTGCAGAGCCGATGGAAATTGGAGCAATGGCACCTCACTCTCGGGAAAAAGAACGCAGATTTGCTCAAGGTTTGTGTTTCTATTGTGGTAAATCTGAGCATTTTATTAAGAACTGTGCTCTTCGAATGAATAAAGAGAGAAAAAAAAATGAGGTCAGTTTCGCCCGTATAGCTTGTTTAAACAATAAAGGTGTCTTTCTTTCTGCTACCACTGCTGTTGAGGAGGAATTAATGGAGTTTCGGGTATTTGTGGATTGTGGTTCAACTCTCAATGTGATTGATGGGAAATTTTTGTAAAAACTAAAATTAAAACCCAAACTTCTGTCTTCCCCTATTAATGTGGTGTCTGTGGATGGCTCTCCCTTGAAAAATGTTACTCACCATATCTGTGAATTTCCTCTTACTATTAATGGTGTTCATCAAGAGAATTTGGATTTGGTAGTTTTGAATAATTTGCCCTCACCGGTGATTTTGGGGTTACCCTGGTTAAAATTGCACAATCCGGTACTGGATTGGTCTACCAATGAAATTAAGTCCTGGAGTCCTAAGTGTTATGACAAGTGTTGTAACGGGTGTATTGCTGCTGTAGTTAAGGGGGAATTACCTGTACCTATTCAGGATTTTTGGAAAGTTTTTTCTGATAAGGAATCGCAGGTATTGCCTCCTCATAGAGATTATGATTGTGCAATTGAATTTGTCCCTGGAGCGACTCTTCCTAAAAGTCGTTTATTTAATTTGACTATTCCTGAGAGAAAGGCTTTGGAGGAATACATACAGACAAGCTTGGCCGCCGGTCACATTAGGCCTTCCAAATCTCCTGTGGCGGTTGGATTTTTTTTTGTTAAAAAAAAGGACGGCGGTTTACGGCCTTGTCTAGACTTTCGTGAGATTAATAAGATTACTGTACGCAATCCTTACCCACTGCCTTTGATTCCTGATTTGTTTAACCAGTTAGTGGGGGCCAAGTGGTTCTCGAAAATTGATCTTCGAGGGGCATACAATTTGTTGCGCATGAAGGAGGGGGATGAATGGAAGACTGCTTTAACACTCCACTGGGTCATTTTGAGAATCTGGTCATGCCTTTTGGCTTTACAGTGCTCCGGCATTTTTTCAGAATCTTATTAATGACATCCTTAGACCTTTGATCGGCAAAGTGTGGTTGTGTATTTGGATGACATTTTGATTTATTCACGATTTGGAGTCTCATTGGAGGAGTGTGCGTGAAGTATTACAGTTACTGAGTGATAATTCACTTTTTGCCAAACTAGAAAAATGTGAGTTCGCTGTACAGAGACTTAGTTTTTTGGGCTACATTGTCTCTAGTGAAGGTTTTGAGATGGACCCGGTGAAAGTGCAAGCTGTGCAGGATTGGCCTAGACCTATTGGTGTGAAATCAATACAGAGGTTTTTTGGGGTTCGCCAATTTTATAGAAAATTCATAAAAAAAATTTCTGTGATTGCTAAACCTCTGACCGATCTCACCAGGAAAGGTGCTGATGCGGTTCAGTGGACTACTGAGGCCATTGAGGCTTTTGTGTTGCTAAAGGAGAGGTTCAGCTCTGCTCCCATCCTTACGCAGCCTGATGTGACTAAACCATTTTTGGTTGAGGTTGATGCTTCTTCTGTGGGGGTCGGCGCGGTGTTGTCTCAGGCAAAGACGGATGGAGTACATCCCTGTGCTTTTTTTTCAAAGAAATTTTCTGAGTCTGAACTAAATTATGATATCGGTAATCGGGAATTGTTGGCAATTAAACTCGCATTTGAACACTGGCGTCATTTTTTGGAGGGAGCGGAATTTCCCGTTCAAGTCTTCACCGATCATAAAAATCTGATCTACCTTGATGCTGCCAAACGCTTGAATGCCCGTCAGGCTAAAGTGGGCACTGTTTTTCTCACGCTTTAATTTTACCGTTACTTACATCCCAGGTACTAAAAAATGTTAAAGCTGATGCTTTGTCTCGCAGCTTTTCTCCTATGGTGGGTACTGAGGAGGAGGAAAACATTTTGCAAGAGGGGGTTGTTATTGCGGTTTTGGACTCCGTGTTGGAAGATGAGATTCTTAAAGCACAGGAGAATGCCCCATCTAACACGCCGCATGGGAGGTTGTTTGTGCCTGGTACCCTGAGGAGAGATTTGTTTGTTGAATGTCATGACTCTCGGTTGGCAGGTCATCCTGGAATCTCTGAAACCAAGAGACTTGTGGGTCGCAGCTTTTGGTGGCCTGGATGGCAGAAGGAAGTCATTAAATGGGTGCGTCAATGCACTGTGTGTGCTAGATCTAAGTCTTCTCATACTCCTGCTGCAGGGTTGCTTTGCCCTCTGGAGGTCCCTAGTGCACCTTGGACACATTTGGCTATGAACTTTATTACTGACCTTCCCCCCTCTGAGGGTTTCACTGTCATCTGGGTGGTCATGGACCGTTTTAGCAAGATGTGTCACTTGGTTCCTTTCATCAAATTGCCCTGCGCTAAGACTCTCGCTAAGGCCTTTGTCAAGGAAATTGTCAGACTACATAGGCGTTCCTACTGACATTGTTTCCGATAGGGGACCTCAGTTTGTGGCTCGTTTTTGGCGCGCTTTTTGTGACAGGTTGGGAGTTCATTTGTCGTTTTTATCCGGATATCATCCTGAGTCTAATGGCCAGACAGAAAGGAAAAACTAGGATGTTGAGCAGTTCTTGCGTTGTTTTGTGACTGATAATCAAGAGGGGTGGTCTGAGTTTCTGCCACTTGCTGAGTTTGCTCTTAACAACCATACATCCGCTTCTGCTGGTTGTTCGCCTTTTTTTTGTTGTACTGGAAGACATCCGTCTTTTGGGTCATTTTCCAAGTTGGGATCGGCTGTACCTGAAGAGGAGAATTTTTCTGGTGTTTTGGAGAGAGTTTGGACTGATGTGCGTGGTAATCTTCAGGAGGCTAATAAAAGATCCAAAGTGTATTTTGATAGAAAACAACAAGAGGTTTTGTTTGCTATTGGTGACATGGTTTGGTTGTCCTCTAAGAATCTGCGCTTGAGGATTCCGTCTAAGAAATTGGGTCCCAAGTTTGTAGGGCCCTTTAAGGTGCTTCAGGTTATTAACCAATCTGCTGTTAAGTTGGAGCTTCCTACCTCCTGGAAGATTAATCCGGTGTTTCATGTTTCTCTCTTGAAAAAAGCTGAGGTCTCAGATGGAGACGTCTCGGCCACTGTTCCCCTGGTGGTGGAGGACGGGCAATATGAGATTTCCCGCATCCTAAATTCTAGACGGTATAGAGGGAGTTTGCAGTACCTCGTCGCTTGGAAGGGTTATGGACCCGAGGATAACTCATGGGTGAGGGTGGATGATGTTTCTGCTTCTAGACTTGTCAGAGCGTTTCACAAGAGGTTTCCGGATAAGCCTAAGTCCTAGGGGATCCGGAGGATCCTCTTAGAAGGGAGGGTACTGTTAGAACCCTCTTGTTAGATTTTGTCTCTGTTTGCTGGTCACATGACCTTTTTTCCCTATTTAGTCTGGCTCCGCCCTTCTGGCTTTGCTGGACTTCATTGTATTACCTACTCTTAAGCTAGCCGGGTGCTTAGGTGCCTTACTCAGTCAGTTTTGCTTGATCTTAGGATCTCTAAGTAATTTGTTTTCTGTTTTATTTTTTCCCTGCTACAATTTCTGTTAGGAGGTGTTCACCTTTTCTCCCAGTCCCTAGATCTTGTAGGAATTCCTCCCTCGCAACTATAGGTCTTCGTTCAGACTAGATGAGGACTTTAGCGGGTCTGGTCGCAGGATCAGGTTCCCCGTTACATCGTAGGGATCCAGCTCAGTTCTATTGTAGGGACAGAGTTCCCGTCTTTCCTTAGTGCTTGTAGCAGATCATAACAGTACCTAGTAATTGCAGATAGAACGTTTCTTTGAAAATAAAGAAATTGTGAGTCAAAGAGAATTATAGCTGGGTAGAGAAAAAAAAGAGATCCAATTAGAATGAGCGCTTCTATGCCATCCCAATGACAAATAGATGTATATAGTGATTCGACTTGAAGGCGGGTGAAAATAAATATCTTCTTCCATATATATTTTTTCCAGTTTGTTAAGCATATCATTCATGTCTTTCAAATATGATGGTAATGTTTGTTTCCTTTGCCACCATATGTCTTAAATAGTTATTTAATAATTTTCATAACTATTCACGTAAACTGCCATTTGCAGACACAATGGGAAGACCGTGGGAAATTGGGCAAGCTCGTGTGTACCTTAGGTAAGAAGTAAAAGCATGCAGCACACAGGAACACTGGAACCAGGCCTTCTTTGATGTATTTAGTGATTACATCTGTCTGGACAGCTTCAGCTACGATTAAATTGAGCTGCGTGTGAAAAGAATATGTAAGGTTAAACTTAAGCCTTTTAAAGTATAGCACACAACTAGTCTCTTCCGTATTGTGGATAAGACTCATTTACTCAAGTTTATGGGTGCATAAATAAAATTGGATTGTATACGGAACAACCATATTTTATCCAACCACGGCTACATTGCAGTTATTAACATAGGACTCTTTACTTGATCATGTACATTGTGAACTTGATGTATAAAATAAATGCAATATGGGTGACTTTTCAGAGACTGGTCTTAGGCCGGCGTCACACTGGCGACAGAATCGGACGACTGCAATACGATGAAATATCGTATTGCAGTCTGCCCTATGTTAATCTATGGAGCAGCTCCCAGTATCAGATTTTTTGTGGTCCGTTTTAAACGTCCGTGTGCAATCGCAGCATGCTGCGATTGTCACCGATTGTGGGTCGACTATCGCCAATGCAAGTCTATGGGAGCGATGAAAAATCGGATTACAAACGGACCGCACGTGTGACTTGCGATTAAATCGCACCGGTGTCCTTTAGAAAAGGCGGCAATTCATCCCCGGCTATACTGTAAAATCACACTGACAGCTTTAATAAAGAATAGAAAGAATAGATATACACACATAGAATACATATATATATATATGTCATTGTGACACATACATATACACATATTTATAGTTCTTACACTTCTACATACTGTAATAGCCGCTAATTCAATTGCCGGCTTTTGTGAAATCACAGAAGCCGACATGAAATGATACATTGTTTAGACACAGTTAACCATGTCATTTCCTGTATTTTGATATATGGTTTGAACTTACAATTACATATGTGTATTTGTGCAAAATTTCAGACATGTAGGGGTTAATTAAAGGTGTAAATTCTTGAGAAAAAATGCGTGGGCTCCCGCTGTATTTTCTCCACCAGACAGACAAAGCAAGCGAGTGGGGGCAGATAATAATAGCCTAGGGAGGGTACATTTTTTTTGTGCCCCCCCTGGCTACTAACATCTGCCCCCAGACACCCCAGAAAGGGCGAATCTATAATTAGATTCGCCCTTTCTGGCACTTTGCCTGTCTATTCCCATTGCCCTGTAGCGGTGGTGAATGGGTTAATAAGGGGTTAAACCCACCTTGCTATTGAAAGGTGAGTTTAAGCCAGGTTAATAATTGAGAGCTGTCAATTAGACAACTATCAATTATTAATCCTATTGTATGAAAGAAAAATCAAACACACACAGTTTAATAAAAAAGAAGTTTAATGAAATAATCACACATTTTTTGACCATATTTTATTTTCCTGCTAAAACCATTTCCTGTAATAAAAATAAAATAAAAAAGCAAAATTATTCTTACCAATCCGATGTACAGTCAGGTCCCACGGTGTAATCCATCAGAAAGGGTTAACAGGTTACAGCTTGCAGAAAGCTAATGCTCTCTCCGAGTTGTAACCCCATGAATGAATCAGTTACTCTCCCAGCGAAAGGAGAGGAAGAGATTCATGAATGGAGCTTAATTGATTTATTGCCACTTTCACTTCAGTGACCTGACCTAACGTGAAAGTGGGATACAATCAATTAAGCTTCATTCATTAATCACATCCTCTCCTGTCGGCAGGAGATAAGCTCATTCATTCAGGAGCTATCAGATGAGCACGCAGGATTACTTGCGCTGCTTATCTGATTGCTAGTTAACCCTTTGTGAAGGATTACATCGTGGGACGTGACAGATCGCCAGATAGGTAAGAATAATGTTGTTTTATTATTTTATATTTATTTTAGAAGAACAAGGGCTTCGAACGGATTAAGAGTGAAATAAAAGATGGTCAAAAAAATGTGTTTTGATTTCATTAAAATTATTTATTCTTAAAGTGTGTTTGTGTTTTTTTATTTACTTCAATAGGATTAATAATTGATAGTTGTCTAATTGACAGCTCTCAATTATTAACCTGCCTTAAGGTCACCTTTCAATACTAAGGTGACATTAACGCCTTATTAACCCATTCGCCACCTCTACAGGGCAATGGGAATAGATGGGCAAAGTGCCAGAAAGGGCAAATCTAATTATAGATTTGCCCTTTCTGGGTGTCTGGGGGCAGATGTTAGTAGCCAGGGGGGACACAAAAAAATGTACCCTCCCTAGGCTATTATTATCTGCCCCCACTCGCTTGCTTTGTCTGTCTGGTGGAGAAAATACAGCGGGAGCCCACTTTTTTTTTTTCAACAAATTTACACCTTTAATTAACCCCTACATGTCTGAAATTTTGCACAAATACACTCATGTAATTGTAAGTTCAAACCATATATCAAAATACAGGAAATGACATGGTTAACTGTGTGGAAACAATGTATCATTTCATGTCGGCTTCTGTGATTTCACAAAAGCCGGCAATTGAATTAGCGGCTATTACAGTATGTAGAAGTCTAGGAACTATAAATATATGTATATATACATGTCACAATGACATAATATATATTATATATATATATATATATGTGTTCTATGTGTATATATCTTCTTTCTTTTGTGATTGAAATACTATTCTTTTGGATCCATTATATGTCAGTTTTGCAAGCCTGCGAGAAATTCTCGCAAGTCGGATGAAAATCGGATGTTACAAGGTACACACACATGCGACTAAATCGCATCTTTGAAGGAAAATCGGATGCCAGAAGGATGTGTGATGTTTGCATTTTGATACGACAATCGACCGACTAAAACGGACCGATTTTTTGTCGTTGTGTCTGACGCCGGCCTTAGTCTACAATCATCCATACATGTGAAATATTTATGTGGTACAGCACATGGACCCCTAGAGTTTCATAGATCTATACACGCATCTGTGAAAATCATGGATCTGATCTTGAGATCCATGAGAGTCTGAGCAGGTCCTATTCTGAACCAAGTTTGCAGATGGAACTTGGCCATACAAGTCAATGAGGATCTATGTAATACTTCTGTTTTCTGTGTCTCACAAATCCCTTGTGTAGTGATCAATTTGAATAAAAAAACAAAAGAAAAAACAACTTTTTTTGGCCTTGAACAAACAAGTCTGAAAAAAACATGCATTTAGAATTACAACTGAGAAAAAAATAGTCTGTTTCCCACACAGATAAAGATCACACAGATGTGTGAATGTAGTTCAACGTCTTTTTCAGGTGGGTCCGCTTTGAAACCCGCCTGGAAAAGCTCTTTAAAAACACTCAAAAGAGTGAACGTAGGCATTTCTGTGTCAGAAAGACAAGCTGTTCACATGTTCCGTCTTTTCACCACTTCAGGTTTCAATAGACGCAAAGTGGTTAAAACCAGTCACCTGACCATTCTTTATGAGTTTTCCTCATGGAAAGTGCTACAAACTAAATAAAGACAAGCAAAAAATAGTTTAGTAGAGTCTTAAAAAAAGCCGAATGAAACAGTGTTTCCTGAAGCATGTACTGCTTAAAAAAGTTGGCAGATTCTCCCGTTTAAAAGACGTCATGTGCACATACCCTGTGAATGCTTTCACACACATCGATGAAAAAAGGTCTTGCCTATACATGGTTAAAGTACTAGTTCACTTCAGGAGGCAAACAAGCCACAGTGGTACATGGTGGAAGTAGCACAAGAGCAAAATACGACAAATGATACAACCACTCACACTAAGGCCATGTTCACACATTCAGTACTTGGTGAGTTTTTTACCTCAGTATTTGTAAGACAAACTAGGAGTGGGTGATAAATACAAAAGTGGTGACGTGTTTCTATTATACTTTTCCTCTGACTGTTCCACTCCTGATTTTGGCTTACAAATACTGAGGTAAAAAAATGACCAAATACTGAATGTGTGAACGTGGCCTTAGGCTGTGGTTCCACGGTCCGGAACCACAGCGCTTTGGACGGAGCGGAAATTCCGCTCCGTCTAAGCCCCGCCCCCTTTCTGACGCGCGATCTTTCCGGAGGTGTTCAGGACACCTCCGGAACACCTCCGGAAAGAACGCAGGGCTACATAGCCCTGTGTGAAATTCTGTTGCGGCGACGCACCGTCGCCGCAACACGCGAGGACATGCTGCGGTCTGAAAAGACGCGCCGCATGTCCGTTTACACAGGTCTGCCACCTGCGTGTTGTTACGCATAGTGGAGACTGGGATTTCTTGAAATCCCCTCCACTATGCTGTAACATCTGGACGCTGCGTGTTTGGCGCTGCGCCAGCGCACAGCGCCAAACACGCAGCGTTTACTGATCGTGGAAACTCACCCTTATTGTCCATGGGGGAGGTGATTTCTTAGCCTACATTCCCATGATGAGTATTTGGTAAGTTTCTAATGTTGCAGATTTTCTGCAGCATTTCTGTACCAATAGGCCACGCTCAGTATTTAGTGAATTTTTCACCTCAGTATTTGTAAGCTAAAACCAGGAGTGGAACAATCAGAGGAAAAGTAGAATACAGTGGGGAAAATAAGTATTTGCTACACTGCCGATTTTGCAAGTTTTCCCACCTACAAAGACTGGAGAGGTCTGTAATTTTTATCATAGGTACACTTCAACTGTGAGAGACAGAATCTGGAAAAAAAAAACAGAAAATCACATTGTATGATTTTTAAATGATTAAATTGCATTTTACTGCATGAAATAATTATTTGATCACCTACAGTACTAACCAGCAAGAATTCTGGCTCTCACAGACCTGTTAGTTTTTCTTTAAGAAGCCCTCCTACTCTGCACTAATTACCTGTATTAATTGCACCAGTTTGAACTTGTTACCTGTATAAAAGAGACCTGTCCACATTCAATCACAATCCAACCTCTCCACCATGGCCAACACCAAAGAGTTGTCTAATGACACCAGGGATAAAATTGTAAACCTGCAGAATGCTGGGCTGGGCCGCAGGACTATAAGCACTCAGCTTGGTGAGAAGGCAACAACTGTTGGCACAATTATTAAAAAAATGGAAGAAATACAAGATGACGGTCAATCTTCCTCAGTCTGGGACTCCATGCAAGATCTCGACTCGTGGGGTAAGAATGATTCTGAGAAAGGTCATGAATCAGTCCAGAACTACATGGGAGGACCTGGTCAATGACCTGAAGAGAGCTGGGACCACAGTCTCAAACATTACCGTTAGTAACACACTACGCCGTCATGGATTAAAATCCTGCAGGGAACGCAAGGTCCCCGTGCTCACACTAGCACATGTCCAGGCCTGTTTGAAGTTTGCCAATGACCATCTGGATGATCTAAAGGAGGCATGGGAGAAGATCATGTGGTCAGATGAGAACAAGATAGAATTTATTTGATATCAACTCCATTCATCTTGTATGGAGGAGGAAGAGGGATGAGTACAACCCCCAAAAAAACGTCCCAACCGTGAAGCATGGTGGGTGAAAGATCATACTTTGGGTGTGCTTTTCTGCAAAGGGGACAGGATGACTGCACCGAATTAGAGGAGGATGGATGGGGTCATGTATCTCAAGATTTTTACCAACAATCTCCTTCCCTTAGTAAGAACATTGATGATGGGTTATGACTGGGTCTTCCAGCATGACAATGACATGAAACACACAGCCTGGGCAACTAAGGAGTGGCTTCATAACAACCATTTCAAGGTTCTAGAGTGGCCTAGCTAGTCTCCCGAACTGAACCCAATAGAAAATCTTTTGAGGGAGCTTAAAATCAGTGTTGCCCAGCAACAGCCCTGAAACCTGAAAGATTTGGAGAAGATCTGTGTGGAGGAGTGGGCCAAAATCCCTGTTGCATGGTGTGCAAACTCAGTCAAGAACTACAGGAAACGTCTGACCTCTGTAATTGAAAACAAAGCTTTCTGTACCAATTATTAAAGCGAACCTGTCAGCAGGATTGTGCTCAATAAACTACAGACAGTGTCATGTTGGCGCCATTAACCTGATTAAAATTATACCTTGGGTGATGAAATCCGCTTTTTGGTATTTGTTTATTCTTTATTGGCAGTTTTCAGTTCATGAGATTCTCGTGCTTCGGGGCGGCCTGTGTATGGAGCTTTATGTGGTGCTCTGCTTATATCTGTATCTTTATGGGCCTATTTTACATAATGCATAGAATAATTGTTAGCTTAGAAAAAAATTAACTTCAGCAAAATGGCGACAGTCCATGCGTAGTAGCATCTTTCCCGGCGTCATTTTGTTGGAGGAAAAAAAAATTGGCTGCAGCAAAATTACAGCGGCGCTTCCGCATTAGCATCTATTGACAAGCGATAGATGATACTGCGCAGCCGCACGCGACATTTTGCTCGAGGAAAAAAATTTTTGGTGAAGTTCAATTTTTTTGCCTAAGCCAACAATATTATATGCATTATGTGAAATAGGGGGCAGGTCAGTGAGAGATCAGTGACCTGTCATAAGCCATACAGATAAATATGTAAGCATAGCACCACATAAAGCCCCCCCACAGCCCGGCTCCAGAGCACGAGAATCTCACCAACTGAAAGCTGCAAATAAAGATTAAACAACAACCACAAGACGGATTTCATCAACCCAGGTATCATTATAATCAGTATAACGGCGCAGACCTGACACTGTGTGTAGGTTACTGTGCACAATCCTGCTGACAGGTTCCCTTTAAGTTCTGTTTTTCTATTGTATCAAATACTTATTTCACGCAATAAAATGCAAATTAATTATGTAAAAATCATACAATGTGATTTTCAATTTTTTATTTTTAGATTCTGTCTCTTACAGTTGAAGTGTATCTATGATAGAAATTACAGACCTCTCCATTCTTTGTAGGTGGGAAAACTTGCAAAATCAGCAGTGTCTCAAATACTTATTTTCCCCAGTGTAGAAACCCGTCACCACTTCTGTATTTTTCACCCACTCCTGGTTTTACCTTAAAAATACTGAGCTAAAATACTGACCAAATACTGAACGTGTGAAAGTGGCCATAAAGTTAGGTTACATGTGTTTTTTCATTACATTTATGAGGGTGTTTATTTTACATGCGTTTTTATCACGGTTTTGACTCTGATATGTCATGTTTTAAATTAAACTGCTTTTGTCACAATGATTTGTGCTCATGTGCTCCAGTCCTCCAACCCTACCCAGAGTGTTTATGTTGTATTGTATTTTTGCCCTAATGTTAGAGTTTAATATTTTAACAGAACATTCAACTTTTTGCTCTAAAAGGGTGCAAATAAAGGTTAAGGGGAAAAAAAACTTTTTTTTTTTATTTTGTGCCAAATCCTTTAACCACGTGCACCGCTTTACATCTACAGGTTCCAGACCAGTTACTAGTCAATATAACCATTCCTGTATACTTTTGGATGTGTGCTTTGGTTCATTGTCTTGCTGCAGGACCCATGATCTTCAATTCAAACCGAGTTTTCTTACACTTGGTAGGACATTTCGTTCTAAAAGCTCTCTCCCTCTAAAGTCCCTCCTCCCTCTTACAGACATAGCCTCACTTCATGACACAGATGCTGCTGCCACCTTTTATAACACCACAATAACAGCAGCACTTGATTCGGCCGCCCCCTCGCACATAGCAAAACTCGCAAAATCAACAGGCAGCCCTGGCTGACCAGCCTCACCAAAGAACTGAGACGGGCTTCCAGGGTTGCTGAGCGGAGATGGAAGAAATCCCGCTCTGCTGAGCACTTAACCGCATACAAGCAGTCCCTCACCAGCTTCAAGTCCACACTCACTGCCGCAAAGCAAACTTACTTCTCATCTCTCATATCCTCCCTGTCTCACAACCCTAAACAGCTCTTCAACACTTTCAATTCTCTACTCCGTCCCCCACCACCTCCCCCCTCTCATCTCATTACTGCTGAAGATTTTGCCTCCTTTTTCAAGCAGAAGATTGATATGATCAGGGAAAGCTTTGGCCCACAGCCCCCACTGCCCCTCTTAGCTGCTCAGCCCTGTTCCTCCAAAACCAACTTCTCCACCAGGACAGAAGATCAGCTCTCCACCCTCCTTTCAAGATCACACCTCACCACTTGCACACTTGACCCGCTCCCGTCCCACCTCATCCCTAACCTCGCCACAGTTTTCATCCCTACCCTAACACACCTCTTCAACCTCTCACTCACAAATGGTATGTTCCCCTCATCCTTCAAACATGCCTCAATCACACCCATCCTCAAAAAGTCCTCCCTTGACCCATCCTCTGCATCTAGCTATCGCCCGATATCTCTTCTCCCTTATGCCTCAAAACTACTGGAACGGCATCTCCATCTTGAACTGTCCTCCCACCTCTCCTCTTGCTCGCTCTTTGCTTGCAATCAGGCTTCCGACTGCATCACTCAACTGAAACTGCCCTAACTAAAGTCACCAACGACCTACTAACCGCCAAGAGCAAGCGACACTACTCTGTTCTCCTTCTCCTGGACCTGTCTTCTGCCTTCGACACTGTGGACCACTCCCTCCTGCTTAAGATTCTCTCATCTCTGGGCATCACAGGCTTGGCCCTATCCTGGATCTCATCATATCTAACAGATTAACATTCAGTGTCTCCCTCTCCCACACCACCTCCTCACCTCACCCCCTCTTTGTCGGTGTTCCTCAAGGCTCAGTTCTAGGACCCCTACTCTTCTCCATCTACACCTTCGGCCTGGGACAGCTCATAGAATCCCACGGTTTGCAGTATCATCTCTATGCCGATGACACGCAGATCTACCTATCTGGAACTGACCTCACCTCCTTACTGACAAAAATCCCACACTGTCTGTCCGCTATTTCAGCTTTCTTTTCTGCTCGCTTTCTAAAACTGAACATGGACAAAACAGAATTCATCATCTTCCCCCCATCTCACTCTACCCCTCCACCAGACCTATCCCTCAATGTCAACAGCTGCTCACTTTCCCCGGTCCCGCATGCTCTGTGCCTCAGGGTGATCCTCGACTCTGCCCTTTCTTTCAAGCCACATATCCAAACCCTAGCCTCCTCCTGCCGTCTCAAACTCAAAAATATTTCCCGCATCCGTGCATTCCTTGACCACGACACCACAAAAACACTAGTGCATGCCCTTATCATCTCCTGCCTTGACTACTGCAACCTCCTGCTCTCTGGCCTCCCCTCTAGCACTCTGGCACCACTCCAATCCATCCTACATTCTGCTGCCCGACTAATCCACCTGTCTCCCCGTTATTCCCCAGCCTCTCCCCTATGCCAAGTCCTTCATTGGCTTCCTATCGTCCAGAGGCACCAGTTCAAAACCCTAACTATGACATACAAAGCCATCCACAACCTGTCTCCTCCATACATCTGTGACATGGTCTCCCGTTACTTACCCTCGCGCAACCTTAGATCCTCTCAAGATCTCCTTCTCTACTCTCCCCTTATCTCTTCTTCCCACAACCGCATACAAGACTTCTCCCGTGCCTCCCCTATACTCTGAAATTCTCTACCCCAACACATCAGACTCTCGCCTACCATGGAAATCTTCAAAAAGAACCTGAAGACCTACCTCTTCCGATAAGCCTACAACCAGCAGTGATCCTCAGTCTACTGAACCGCTGCACGACCAGTTCTACCCTCTCCTAGTGTATCCTCACCCATCCCCTGTAGACTGTGAGCCTTCGCGGGCAGGGTCCTCTCTCCTTCTGTACTTATGTGCGTCCTGTATTGCTCATATTTATTGTACTTGCCTATATTCGCCCCCTCTCATATGTAAAGCGCCATGGAATAAATGGCGCTATAAAAATGAATAATAATAATAATAATTTCATGATTCCTGTGATACGGTGAAAACCTCCCATACCAGACGCAGTAAATCTCACAGCATTTTGGATCCTCCACCATGTTTAACTATTGATAGGGTGTTCTTTTACTTATAAGTTTCATTGTGCCGTCTGTAAACAAACTGTTGCTTTGCATTTCAAAAAAGCTCTATTTTTGTTTCATCTGTCCACAGAACATTTTCCCAGAAAGATTGTGGTTTGCCAAAGTACTCTTTGGCAAAGATCAGTTGTTTCTGTTTATGTCTTTTCTTCAGCAATGCTTTCATGCTTGGCCTTCGCCCATAAAGCTCTGCTTGGTTTAGTGTGCGGCGTATGGTACTTGGTGAAACCATGACCTTTGACTGTTCAGGTTGGCTTTCAGGTCTGTGGATGTTTGACGTGGTGTTTTTTTTCACCATTCACACCAATCTTCAGAGACATCTAGTCAATTTTCCTTTTTCCCCCACGTCCAGGGAGGTTATTGATGGTTCCATGTTTGGCAAACTTCTTAATAACATTGCGCACTGTTGAAACTGGGATACCAAGCTCTTTGTAGATTGCCTTATACCCTTTGGAAGTCTTGTTAATAATAGCACTTCTGATGTCCTCAGATAGCTCCTTTGTCTTCACCATTGTGACAAAGGAACAGGGCCTACCATGTGGCTTTATAAAACACTGAAGTCATCTTTCTAATTCATGTCACATAGGCACCGACAATTAATCACATTTATGATTTACCACAGGAGAGTCAAAATGTGTTTCCCTACTAATTTAATGTAAAGGGTGCCAATACCAGTGTCACAGCCAGGGCCGGCGTCAGCACCCGGCGTACCCGGGCAAGTGCTGGGGCCCTGAGCAGGGGGGGGGCCCACTCGCAGTCGGGCACCCCGGCACCCGTTAGCGAATGAGAGCGGTGCCAGCTCCGCCACTGGGGCCCCCCCCGCTTGCTCAGGGCCCCGGCAGCAGCCGGCACAATACTTACCTCTCCCCGTACCTCCGCAGTTCCGGGCTCCAGGGGGTGCCTGCAGGGCGCCCGCCCTTCCTCTCACAGCAGCACCGCTAGATGACGTCATCTGTTGTGAATGGGTTTGAGATGAGTTCTGAGCAGAGGCTCCCTCTGGTGGTTACAAGCGGTACTAGTGAGGATTGGGAATCAGGTGTTACTGATTGGTCTTATTTAAGGGAATCATTTTCCCATCAGGGTTGCCGGTGATCAATTGTTCTGGTCTGAATCCTTCTTTCCAGTTTCCCTTGTAGCCTGCTGTGTCGTGTCTGCATCTCCTGCTATCAGATAAGACAATTTCTTATTTTGTGTTTTTTGCTATATTTTTGCATTTTGTCCTGCACTTCTGTGGGGGCCTTCTGGTCCCCTCCGGGGGCTTTTGCCCTCTCAGTTTAGTCCAGCCACTGTGTTTTGTACTTTTGCTTTTTGCAGTTTTTTTCAGTGGCTGCTGTTTTTGTTACACCAGAGAACTAATTTAGGTGGTAGAGGTCGTGTGATCTCAGGTGATTTTGAAATTAGTAGAGTTGGTGTTTTTCAGGGTTTTCTGGGATTGCAGTAAGTACCCTTCCTGTCCTTTTCTATTTAGATAGTTTGGGCCCCAGCGTTTGCTCATACTATTTTCTTTCTGTGTCAGTATTTCCTCTTGTCTAACCGCCATTACATGTTTGGGGGCTTTCTATTATCTTTGGGGTTCTGCTCCGGGGCAGATAGCTTTCCTATTTCTATCTTTAGGTGTAGTTAGTTTCTCAGGCTGTGACGAGGCGTCTAGGACCATCGTAGGAACGCTCCACGGCTGCCTCTAGTTGCGGTGGTTAGTCAGGGTACTGCAATCTCATAGATTCCAACTGCTCTGGTGTATTTCCTTTTTTACCTGCACTCCTCAGCTACCGTAACATAACAGTATCACCGGCCATAAAAATTGTATGGTACTCACAGAAGGGAAAAAATATTTTGAAGGAAGAAAAGTTGTCAGAGATATTTTTCTGTTTGTTGCATTTTTTTTTTTTTTTCCCTCTGTATCTCTGGGTGCTGGGGAGGATCTTTTCTCCCAATGGAGTTTGCACAGTTGTCTGGCCGTGTGGATCAGCTTGCCACTGAGGTTCGGAGTATTGCTGCATATCTTGCTAGGTTGCCTGTTGTGGAACCTAGGATCCCCATGCCAGATTTGTTTTCAGGGGATCGAGCTAAGTTTCAGAATTTCAAAAATAATTGTAAATTGTTTCTTGCCTTAAAATCTAAGTCCTCAGGAAACGCAGCGCAGCAGGTTCAAATTATCATCTCTCTCCTGCGCGGCGATCCTCAGGATTGGGCTTTTTCCCTCACACCTGGGGATCCTGTTTTGAGTGATGTTGATGCATTTTTTCAGGCTTTGGGGTTATTGTACGATGAGCCTAATGTCACTGATCAAGCTGAAAAAGCCTTGTTGGCATTAAATCAGGGGCTTGATGACGCTGAGTTATACTGTCAGAGATTCCGTAGGTGGGCAGTCCTGACCAAATGGAATGACAACGATTTGGCGGCCCTTTTCCGGAAGGGTCTGTCGGATAATGTAAAGGATGTTATGGTGGGATTCCCTGTCCCCTCTGGTCTCAATGATTCTATGTCATTAGCGATTCAAATTGACAGACGTTTGCGTGAGCGGAGAAGTATGCGTGGAGTGGTGTTGCCTTGTGAGCCAGCTGCTGAGCCCATGCAGTGTGATGGAGTGGTGTCTGGGCACAGCGTCATGAGTTTCAAAAGCGCAATGGGTTATGTTTCTACTGTGGTGATGCCTCTCATGCTATTTCAGTCTGCCCTAAGCGGGGAAGACGTTTTGCACGCTCAGTTGTCTTGGGTAGTGTTCAGACTAAGTTTTTATTAACTGTCACTCTGATATGCTCTTTGTCCTGATTTTCTGCTCAGGCTTTCGTTGATTCTGGAGCAGCTATTAACCTGATGGATTATGATTTTGCTAAACGTTGTGGATTTCCCTTGATACCCCTACAGAAGTCTATTCCCCTACTGGGGATCGATTCTACCCCTTTGGCTGAGAATAAACCCCAGTTTTCTACTCAGGTGATAATGAGGGTTGAACCTGATCACCAGGAGTGCTGCAAATTTTTGGTTCTATATAATCTGCATGACATTATCGTGCTGGGTTTCCCTTGGTTACAGTCTCATAATCCTGTTTTGGATTGGAAATCTGTGTCTGTAACCAGTTGGGGCTGCCAATGTGTTAATACCAACACTCCTGTTTTTTCTGCCTCCCCCAGGCTGAGGATGTTCCTGACTTTTTGTTTGATTTTTCTGATGTGTTTAGCGAAAGTAAATCTGCATCCTTACCTCCCCATAGGAGCTATGACTGCGCTATTGAATTAGTGCCAGGTAGTAAATTCCCTAAGGGTCGCCTTTTTAACTTGTCTGTACCTGAACATGACGCTATGCGGTCTTATATCAAGGAATCATTGGAGAAGGGTCATATCAGACCATCCTCTTCACCCTTAGGTGCCGGTTTTTTCTTTGTGGCCAAAAAAGATGGTTCATTAAGGCCGTGTATTGATTATCGTCTCTTGAACAATATTACTGTGAAATATCAATACCCGTTACCCTTGATTTCTGACCTGTTTTCCATGGTGAAAAACGCTACTTGGTTTACCAAGCTTGACCTCAGGGGAGCGTATAACCTTATTCGCATTAAGCACGGGGATGAATGGAAGACGGCATTTAACACCCCTGAAGGGCATTTTGAGTACCTTGTGATGCCCTTTGGCTCACTAATGCTCCTTCCGTCTTCCAGTCCTTCATGAATGACATTTTCAGGGATTTTGTGGACAAGTTTCTGATTGTTTATTTGGATGATATCTTGATTTTTTCTAATGACTGGGACTCTCATGTGAAACATGTTCGAACTGTATTCCAGATTTTGAGAGAGAATGCTCTGTATGTGAAGGGATCAAAGTGTCTTTTTGGCGTACAGAAGATCTCATTTCTGGGATTCATTTTGTCCCCATCTGTTATTGAAATGGACCCGGTCAAGGTTCAGGCCATCTGTGATTGGGTCCAACCTACTTCATTAAAGGCTCTTCAGAGATTTTTGGGTTTTGCCAATTTTTATCGTAAATTTATTGGTAATTTCTCTGTTATTGTTAAACCATTAACTGATTTGACCAGAAAGGGTTCTGATGTGGTGAATTGGCCTCCTGAGGCAGTCTCTGCGTTTCAGGAACTTAAGCAGAGATTCACTTCTGCTCCTGTTCTACGGCAGCCTGATGTTTCTCTGCCATTTCAGGTGGAGGTTGATGCCTCTGAAATTGGGGCAGGTGCCGTTTTGTCCCAAAAAGATCCAGAGACCTCTAAAAGTAACCCTTGTGCCTTTTTCTCTCGAAAATTTTCTCCTACTGAACGTAATTATGACGTGGGTAATCGGGAGTTATTGGCCATGAAGTGGGCTTTTGAAGAGTGGAGACATTGGCTGGAGGGAGCCAAACATCAGGTGGTGGTCCTTACGGACCATAAGAATCTGGTCTATCTGGAATCTGCCAAGCGACTCAATCCTAGACAGGCCAGGTGGGCCTTGTTTTTCACACGTTTTAATTTTGTGGTTTCCTTTCTTCCTGGCACTAAGAATGTTAAGGCGGATGCCCTCTCGAGGAGTTTCCTTGCGGACTCTCCTGAGCTATCTGATCCCTCTGTTATTTTGAAGGAGGGTGTAGTTCTTTCCGCCATCTCGCCTAATTTGAGACTTGCTCTGGAGGGGTGTCAGGAGGATAGGCCCGAGCGCTGCCCTGTTGGAAAATTGTTTGTCCCGGACCAATGGAAAAAGAGTGTGATGTCTGAGATTCATTGTTCCGCATTGGCTGGGCATCCCGGAATTTTTGGTACCAGAGACTTGGTTAGTCGGTCCTTTTGGTGGCCTACCTTGTCTCGCGATGTCAGGGAATTTGTGCAGTCCTGCGGGACTTGCTCTCGCTCCAAGCCTTGCTCTCGCTCTAGTGGTTTGTTGATGCCATTGCCTGTGCCCAAGAGACCATGGACCCATATCTCTATGGATTTCATTTCCGATCTTCCTGTTTCTCAGAGAATGACCACCATCTGGGTAATTTGTGATAGGTTTTCCAAAATGATACATCTTGTGCCATTACCTAAGTTGCCTTCCTCCTCTGAATTGGTGCCGTTGTTCCTTCAGCACGTGGTTCGTTTACACGGCATTCCTGAGAACATTGTGTCTGACAGAGGAGTCCAGTTTGTTTCCAGATTTTGGAGGACTTTTTGTTCTAAACTGGGTGTTCAATTGTCTTTCTCCTCGGCATTTCATCCTCAGACCAATGGTCAAACTGAGAGAACAAACCAGACATTGGAGACTTATCTAAGATGCTTTGTGTCTGCTGATCAGGATGACTGGGTCTCTTTTTTGCCTTTGGCTGAGTTTGCTCTTAATAATAGGGCTAGCTCTGCCACTTTGATGTCTCCGTTTTTCTGTAATTCTGGGTTTCACCCTCGATTTTCTTCAGGACAGACGGAGGCTTCTGTCTGTCCAGGTGTTGACTCTGTTGTTGAGCGTATGCAGCAGATTTGGGACCAGGTAGTGGAGAGGTTGTCCCTCTCTCAGGAGAAGGCCAGCGGTTTGCTAACCGGCATAGGACTGATGGTCCTCGGTTTAAAGTGGGGGACTTGGTCTGGTTGTCCTCAAAGAATATTCCTATGAGAGTAGCATCTCCTAAATTTAAGCCTAGGTTCATTGGACCTTATAAAATCATGGAGATTATTAATCCTGTTTCTTTTCGTTTGCTTCTTCCAGGGACATTTAAGATCCATAACGTGTTCCACAAGTCCTTGTTGAAGGGTTTGTTGAGCCAGTGGTTCCTGCTGCTGTGCCTCCTGACCCTGTTTTGGTTGAGGGCAATCTGGAGTATGTGGTTGAGAAAATATTGGATTCTCGTTTTTCTAGACGAAGACTCCAGTATTTGGTTAAATGGAGAGGTTATGGTCAGGAAGATAATTCTTGGGTGTTTGCTTCGGACATCCATGCTAGGAGACTTATCCGTGCGTATCATAGAACTCATCCTGACCGACCTGGTTGCTCAAATGAGGGTTCGGTGACCCCTCCTCAAGGGGGGGGTACTGTTGTGAATGGGTTTGAGATGAGTTCTGAGCAGAGGCTCCCTCTGGTGGTTACAAGCGGTACTAGTGAGGATTGGAATCAGGTGTTACTGATTGGTCTTATTTAAGGGAATCATTTTCCCATCAGGGTTTTCCGGTGATCAATTGTTCTGGTCTGAATCCTTCTTTCCAGTTTCCCTTGTAGCCTGCTGTGTCGTGTCTGCATCTCCTGCTATCAGATAAGACAATTTCTTATTTTGTGTTTTTGCTATATTTTTGCATTTTGTCCTGCACTTCTGTGGGGGCCTTCTGGTCCCCTCCGGGGCTTTTGCCCTCTCAGTTTAGTCCAGCCACTGTGTTTTGTTACTTTTGCTTTTTGCAGTTTTTTCAGTGGCTGCTGTTTTTGTTACACCAGAGAACTAATTTAGGTGTAGAGGTCGTGTGATCTCAGGTGATTTTGAAATTAGTAGAGTTGGTGTTTTTTCAGGGTTTTCTGGGATTGCAGTAAGTACCCTTCCTGTCCTTTTCTATTTAGATAGTTTGGGCCCCAGCGTTTGCTCATACTATTTTCTTTCTGTGTCAGTATTTCCTCTTGTCTAACATCATTCGGCGGCCAGCTGTAGCAGAGAGTAAGCGCGGGCGCCGGACAGGTGAGATGTGAGGTGTATGTGTCTGTGTGTATCAGTGTGTCTGTGTCTGCCTGCGTGTGTGTATGTAGTGCGGTGCTTTGTGTGTGTGTATGTGAGAGAGTGCTGCGGTGCTGTCTGTGTGTGGTGCTGTATGTGTGATGGTGGTGGGGGGAGGCAGTGATGGTGGTGAGGAGGCAATGATGATGATGGGAAGGCGATGATGATGGGGAGGCAATGATGATGATGAAGGGGAGGCAATGATGATGATGATGGGAGACAATGAATGATAATGGGGAGGCAATGATGATGATGGGGAGGCAATGATGATGATGGGGATTCAATGATAATGGGAGGCAATTATGATGATGGGGAGCCAATGATGATAATGGGGAGGCAATGATGATGATGATGTGGAGGCAATGATAATGATAATGGGGAGGCAATGATATGATGGGGAGGCAATGATGATGATGGGGAGACAATGATGATGATGATGGGGAGGCAATGATGATAATGGGAGGTAATGATGATGATAATGGGGAGGCAATGATGATGATAGTGGGGAGACAATGATAATGGGGAGGCAATGATGATGATGGGGAGGCAATGATGATGATGGGGATTCAATGATAATGGGGAGGCAATTATGATGATGGGGAGCCAATGATGATAATGGGGAGGCAATGATGATGATGATGTGGAGGCAATGATAATGATAATGGGGAGGCAATGATATGATGGGGAGGCAATGATGATGATAATGGGGAGTCTTTCCACAGCGCCCTTTCCTGAGCCGTAACAGTTCAGAACGCAACACAATGCAGAGGAGAGCTCCATATTTTGTATGGAGCATTATATGGGGACCAGTATCCTGTATGGAGCATTATTTGGGGTCCAATATTCTTTATGGAGCATTGTATTTGGCCCATAATACTGTATGGAGGACTATGTGGTGCCCATAAGATTGTATGGAGGACTGTACTGTCCAGTCTGTACTGTGCGCTGTGAGGATTTGGCGGTTTCTGAGCATAGAAATACATGCAGCCGCACACTCCACTCCCGAGTGCCGACGCCAGAGCTGGGAATTCACATGCAAGACTCTGCCGTGTTTCTTGCATGTGTGATCCCAGCCTAAGGAGTAGAAAGGTTTAATTGTAGGACAATAGTATCAGATTTTATTGTGTTGTGGAGATTTTCTCTAGACTCTGAGTTCCTCATAGAGGAAATGTGGCTACAAATAATCAAGACTAACAGTTTCTACACCAGTCTCCATGAAAGTGTGCTCTGGAGTAAGATGTACCATTCCAGAGTTATTTTTATTTCACCCCTGGACTGTATCACTAAATCATGTGCCCTGCCCCTGATAAAATACTCACCAGCTGTCTTCTTCTGTTCTTGGCATCGCTCTGGTCGTCTTCTGCAGGTTGTGACCTACCAGATCGCTATAGTGTTTGCTGGGTACGCCAGAGGTCACTACATAATGTATGTCTTTGAAAGCCAGATTGAGGTCACAAGGTAGCAGGGCAGGACTGGAGTGGCGCTGGGAAGAGCAGACGTCAGTGGCTGGTAAGTACAATACTAGCGGTAGGGATTCTTCTTAAAGGACTTATCTAGTACTTTTATATTGAAAGCCTATCCTTAGGACAGATCAATATCAGATTCATTACCCCGACCCATCAGCTGTTCCCCGTGTCTCTGGCGGGTGGATGGATCAGTTGCAGAGTGAAATAGCACAGCTCCATCAGCTGTATAGTGGCTGCAGAGGGGTAATGCAGATCTGACACTATTCATTCTATTTAAGGCAGATGTGCAGTAGCCGGCCGGGGCTACTATACAGTTGACGGAGCTGTGCTGTGCAGTTCTACAACTGACCACATCGGGCTACACTGAAAACAGATAATCGGCAGGGAGCCAGGTGTTGCACCCCCAAACCCCATATTGCTGACATATCCTAAGGATAGGCCAGAAATATAAAATAGTGGACAACCCCTTTAAATGCTAAAGATAAAATTAATCAAACTCATACTCACCTCCAAGACCGCCACCATTTCAGAGATTTCAACTATGTATCGTATGAACGCTGCTGCCTGTCAGGGGCTGCTGATGGGCTGCAGTGGTCACAGGTCATAAAAATGTCACATGATCGCCAGGAGACTCCTAGCCAACATTGGTAGAACCGAGTTTTGTTGTTTTTTTTGGGAGGAGGGGCTTGGTTTTTTATCTGAAGGACCTAGGCATTTTTTAGAAGAGGCTAGCACCTCTTAATGAATTTGGAGGATTGTTTAGCTGCCATACAACACCACAGAGACTGGAGAGCACTTCTGTTGTAATTCATACCAGCCCCTCCTGGTCAAGCTCTACACAGTTCTCAAAAGGTGTGTTTGCTGGCTGGAAGTGGTGCAACAATGCCAAAAGATGCATTGATTAAGGGTTTTTAACTCTTGTATGATTTATTTTGAATTGTTTTACTGATCTACAATAAAGAAGACGCATTTTACTGCTAAATCCTATCTTATCCCTTCTTACATTCACCTTGCTGTGCTCCAAGTGTACTGTGTATGGGACGTGTCTGACCTGCATGATAGGGAAATATAGGTGAGCTGACTGTTTCCAAATGTAAAATGCCAAAAGTACAATTATGACTTCCGAAAAAATGTAGCAAACTATCACGCAATTTTATGCCATAACACTGCTTGATGAATTGGGCCCTATAAGTCTGACTAGTGACTACGGCTACGTTCCCACAAGGAGCTTTCAGTGAGTTAATGATGTTGCAGATTTTCGGCACCATTTCTGCACACATTACGTAAAATAGGTTATTTACATTTTTTCAAAATATTTGCAGCCTAAAAATCTCACCAAAAATCATTATGGGAACACAGCCCGTAATCCATGCAGACATAGTAACTTGCATGCATCACCTTTAGGTACAGCTTTTTTTGTCTTTGTTTACACATCTAGAATGTAATTTTTATACATTTTAGAATATGATGGCCAAATTTGTTTTTCTCTGCCGTATATTATTGGAGGTGATTAATGCCTCCATATTTGCCTGTGGTATCAGTTCTTTTTACGAATATAACACCAACCTATTATATTCTATGGTGCTATTCACATATGCGTCTTTTTACATGGACTGTGTGTCTGTGCAAAACACATAGAGTCTGTTTTTTTCTGGCAGCACAGAAGACAAGGGCCAATACAAGTCTATGGGTCCTGTGGTAGAGAGGCTCACTCGGCAGCACATGGAAGTAGACACAGGTACACTGCGGCTTTGAAAACTTCCTTTGGTTTATTATGGGCATCATAAACCAAGGGGTAGTAAGAATATACAGCCCTCTGGGCAAAACAAAACAAAATGGTGGCAGAGCAAACACAGTCCTTCTGTGAGCGGGGTTCCTCCTGCTCACAGCTGACAGAACACACACGGTTCAGTTTCTCTAGTCCATGCAGCACTCTCCTGCAGTGCTCCTTCTCCAGGCGAACACACTGAACACTGAAAGTTCTTTCCTTCAGCCATTTAAGCCCAGACCTCCTGGACTCAACCACGACTGATCACAAGACTGTGACCTCACCCAGGTCCTGTCAGCACACAGTGGTGCTAGCTCTGTAGGGGGGAAATATGGCGGGACACTCTCCCACCCGCTCTATGACTGTCCCCCTAAAAACCAGCCCATAACATAACTTAACTCTAGCAACACTTACTGTGCTGGAGGAAATAACACTCTGGATTTTATATCACTGACGCCATTAGGCGTAGTGAAACATATCTCCCCTCTATTACATTACTAGTGACTCTATCACAGTCTGTAAAAAACACGCACAGCACACGGATTGCAGCAGTGTACAGTCTAGGAGAGTTGTAATTTATTTCTGTCTTTATCCATACTGGAAAAACAAAGATGACACACTGATGGAAAACACTGATGACACCGATACCGTTTTTTTCACATACGAGTTTTATACTGACATGTGACGCCTCATATAGGTATGCAGTAAATGCAGCTTACTCTTGGTCATACAAGCATCGTTTTGTTGGAGGTACCGGTCAGATTATTTTTGTAGCACTTGGAGGTAGTGACTGTCTTTGTAGTTGGCTGAACGCTCCTTCCATCAACGTACGGCTTGGTTCATGCTCTGTATATGGACTACAATGTCTGGACGGACTGTGGGTCTCCTGATCCTAACTAATATTTGCCCATGTGGCTGTAAGGCTAAATTCACACATCTGTTTATCAAGGTCCGAGCACTGAGCGACCGATGGTCTCCAAATACTTCTATACTTTGCAATGTTAAACACGGACGACTAATGAATGCCATCCATGTGCTGTACGTGTTTTTCACTGACCCCTAGACTTGTATTGGCCTTTCTCATCCGTGCTGCCCGAAAAAAAAATGGACATAAGGCCTAAAACTGATTTTAATTTGAACCTGCCCGTTACATTTGTAGGTGCAAGAACAATATATCTAATAGAGTAAGGGCTCATGTAGACGATCATATAAATCGGATGTGAGCTGATTTTTCATCGGACAGCACATGACCAGCACACAGACCAATGTTATTCAATAAGACTGTTCAGACGAAAGATTTTATTTTTCTTGTCCAATCAAGTCTATGGATGTGAGTTAAAAAAAAGAAGAAAAATTAGATCCCACAGAGAACATCCATGTGGCATCTGTTCTTTTTTTAATATACATTTCTATCATAAACCTAAGAAACTGTATTTGATCATGTATATTTTTAATGTAGATGTAAAAAAACAGATGTCACACGGATGTTAAAAAAAATAAACCACCAGGCACACGGTTGAAGATTAGATTTGTATTTTCTGGTGGAAACACAATTTCCCTTCCTATATGCTCATCTACAGGCTGAGGTTACACACCACTATGTGTCGCACTACCAAAAACATCTCTGCGACTCAGTGTTTTGCGACTATTGCAAGGTTAAGTGCACACTTTTTTTTTCCGGTGTGTTCCGCCTGGGACCCGCCTGTAAGGTCACACTCAGTATTTGGTCAGTATTTCGCATCAATGTTTGTACCCAAAACCAGGAGGGGGTGATAAATATAGAAGAGGTGACGTGTTTCTATTATACTTTCCTCTAATTGTTCCAATCCTGACTTTGGCTTACAAATACTGATGTAAAATACTGTATTGTATTTACTGAACGTGAGAACATTGCCTAAAGGTGCAAAAAAACTAATTAAAAATAAACCCCGCAAAAAAGAATGACGAAATACACTGCAATGTAAAAATGATTTGCCATGTATGCATATGTTATGGTTTTCACCTACTTTTATTGGCTTCAAGTTTTCAAAGACGTGAAGAGGTTAGAAGTCCGCAGTCCATTATTATGTCATCGTCTGCTTAGAAAACGCTCACTGTTAACACACAAAGTTAACAAAAAAACAATTAGGGTACGAGTCCCTTGTGACCAACAGAAAATTCCAAAGTTGGAAGTGTTTGCAACTCTGGCGTGGTAGTACGCAATGCAACGCCATAAGAAATAATGAGGTGATGTGTCACAATGTGACTCTACCAGTTTAATGTGTGACATGTTGCTGTGTATCCCTAGCCTTAGGGTCGATGGAGGAAAGATACAGCATGTCATGACTGGTGGACATGCTGGCAGTGTTCGGCTCCACTCTTTTTATTATATATATATATTTTTTTTTCTAAATGAAAAAAAAAATGCGACTTCTCCATCTGAATCCAGATTGTATAGTTTAGTGCGCACTGCCATATCTTGCACCAAGTTATCCCCTTGACCTGAAATGCACTCTAATCGTATTTGGATATATACAGACCCAAATACATTACTTTGCCTAAGGATGAAAGCAGCAAGCAATTTTGACTTTTTTTTTTAACACGACAATGGGTGGTTCCTAAATTCAGAAAGTATAGAAGTTTTTCTTCCATTGCCGGAGCGCTGTAACTTGGCTTTCTCCAGCAATTCCATAGAGTGAACGGTACTGCAGGCGAGTATGCACACTGCTGCTGCAGGCGAGTAATGCTCACTGCATGCTGCTGAGGCGAGTATGCACACTGCTGCTGCAGGCGAGTATGCACACTGCTGCTGCAGGCGAGTATGCACACTGCTGCTGCATTGTAACAGTGAAAAGTTCTGGTGATCGGTGGGGTCCGGTGGGTGGACATCCACCAATCTAGCAGTTATTTCCTAGCCACAAGATGGTAGTAACTTCTCCCAACTGGAATACCTCTATAAATTATCATTTTAATCATTTCATAATGTACTAAATGAACATGATCTGCAATTCACTTTATTTAAAAGTTATTACCCTTGAAAAACTTCTCCAAAAATGCCTGTCACTAGGTAGCTCCCTTCTGTCTAACTGGGTGTTTTTAATTGTAATCCCCTCTAGCTGCAGAGAAACAGAAAGCGTGAAAGTTCTATCGTGTCTCTGCTCCTGCTCTCCTGGATGTCAAAATACATACAAGCAAACAGAAGGGTAGACTTTCACTTCCAGACATCCCGCAAAGTGAGGGAAATGTAATTCCAGCACCTATAGTACTGGCAGAATGCCGTTGAACACTAACTGACTAATTAAAAAAATGGATGACAAGTATGGGATTCAGGACTCTTCCTGGACATATTACACTGATATGTGCACTAAAATGCAATTTTAAATGTTTAGCATGAGGGCAAAAAGCTCATTCTTTTCTACAGGTTTTAGGTGAAAGGAAAAGTATGATTTAATAACTTGCAAAACCAAATACTGACACAATCTATTATATGAGTTAGACACTCCATTACACACATGTCCACCCATGCATACTGGTCGCTGAACAAGCTACTGGAAGGACTGAAACCTTGCCGCTCTTTCATTTTGGTGGTATAAAAATAGAAAAGTAATTTAATTTTTGGGAAGCTGAAGTTCTGTAGGTCTTTGACAGTCTAAATTATGTGCGTAAGGTTTTGTGTTTCCTTTCTCTTTGTTTTACATTTTTTTCTTGTTTTTTTCTACCTTGTTCACGATGAGGTAGCTAATGTTGGATTCCAATATTTTACTTCTATTGTGCCAACATATTCCGCAGCGCTTTGCAAGTCAGGAGGAACATGTAGAGAAAAATAAGTCACATTCTACAATTTCCAAGACTAAAGAGGGTCCTGCTCGCCGGCTTACAATCATACTTTACTTTCTACCTTGCTTCAGTGGAAATATTGCTCTTGCAGCACCTTTGTTTGCCCTTCTCTAGACCCCTCAGCAGACAAGAAGGAGAACCTAGTCACTGACCTCCCACCGTTCACCTGCCATTTAGTTTCATTACATTTTGCAGACTTGAACGGATATATTTAACCTAAAAGATGCCAAATGCCACCACTGGTTTTTGAAGCACATCCTAAGCACAGGATGAATAAAGGAACGTACTGAGTCCACAGCCTTCACTATTTGGCCAGTTCTATTAGTAACAGTACATTTGCTTTCCATTGTGCATCTGTTGTATACAAAGTGTTCTTGTAGTCATTAGGGTCCTGTGTCCTGACTGTATTGTGTTCGTCCACCCCCCACATTGCTCCACTCTGCTGTGAATGCAAACCACAGCAAGTTGTGGAGGAGGCTGCTAGAGGAGATAAGTTGTATCTTTAGCAGCTTCCATGTACAAGTGCTGACTGTCACTGTAATCCTTCCCCTATTGCACACCTCAATGTTCTATGTATGTAGATCTGACATTTCTTCACCTTCAGGTCTTTGCATGCCGTCTTGGATCCTTCTTCCTTTTGCATGCGTTGGGTTTGATAATTATCTCTACATTGGGTCACATCAGATATAATTACGGATGGGGCTCAGCGTGAACTGGCAGTCAACGGAGTTTCCCCACAAGGAAGTAAATATCAGTTTACTTTTCGGCTTTCGGATTTTGTTCCCTTGTCTATGCCATGTGTTGTACTAGATACCTCTGTAGGCCAGGTTGTGCAATGGATTTATCAGGCCTAGTTTCCTTTTGGCTTTCCTTCTAAGCCTTGGACAGAAAGCTTTAAATCTGGATGTTTGTAGTGTCAGCATTGGAGCATTTGTCTCCTCTATGAATGTTTAGTAGACATTTATTTGGTGAAAGTAATCCATAGGACAATAAACAATCATGTATCCAAGGGCTTTGGATGACTTCTTAAAGGTCTGCACACTAAACATCCGCTAGCGTCTCGTTAGCGTTGCATACTAATGAGATCGCTAGCGGATCGTTTATATCGCTAAATGGGCACATTTAGCGATATAGTTAACGACGCTATGCGTTAGCGATCTTCTTAAGACTTTAGCGGTACAAAGTACCGCTAAATCGTAAGAAGGTGCACACAGCGATTAGATACTCACCAGCGGAGCGCCACGATGAATAGGGTCCGGAGCGATCCACGACGAGCGAGATCACGCAGGAAGCTCGTCGCTGGAAGCTGCCGCACTGAACAATATCGCTACGGGATCGCTAAATAGTGCTTTTTAGCGATCTCGTAGCGATATTGTTTAGTGTGGCATACCCTTAAGTCTACGACTACATTCTCTAGTTTCCAGTCTTGCTCTCTCTATATATAAGGCTTTTTTCTGTTATATATATTTTTGATTGTGTCATTCCTTTAAGACATCACTTGCGACACACAGCGGCCCCTCTTCAGACATTAACGTTTCGCAGTATGGTGCATGGGTGGAGTTAGATCTAGTTCCTCTATCTGTGGTTAATGACGTTGGCCATTGGGAAGGTTAAAAGGGGAGGTTGGCCTGCTTTCAATCCTTTTACCCATCGGTCCCCACTGAAGGCAAAGCTGAAGCTGCACTGGATTATGAAGGAGCACCCTTGCAACCGAAGCATTGAACAGTAAGTGCGTATATGGGGGTGGTGAAGATAAAGTAGGATAAGGGGTAACTGACTACGCTGCCATTATGTACATTTGATAGCTCGGTTATAGTTTTGTTTTTTTCTTTAAATATGAACTTGCCTAATTTAAATGTGATGCAATCTATATATTAAATCGACCTATCAAGTAATAATGTTGCTAGTGAAAGTTGTCGATGCAGTTTAGATCTTAGAACTGAGATGTGTTGCGTTGCTTTAGGAACAATTAGGTAACTAATCATCTGTTCTTCCTGTTTTGTTAGAGCGTCCTCTTAAAAAAAAAAGTAGCTCTCTTCTCGTGACCTGTAAAATACACTTGCCGGATGACTTGACATTTTAAAGTGTAGCTCAAGGGAAAATATTATTTAGATTTTTGATGCATTAAAGAAGCTGAAAACTAATATTGTAAAACAAAAGCTAATTTCTAAGCTGCGTTCTGTTTTTTTAATTTTTTTTTAAACAATATGCATTGTCCCTGACACATTATAAAATAGTATAATCTACTAAGAGCAATTGGTTATTTGGCATCACAATGCAACTTCCTTCATGAAATACTAAGATCAGACAACCACACACACACAAACGTCAGAAAGTTCCTTAAATAGTGGTGTCAGAAACGTAATAATTTGTGCGATACAATCCAAGAGTTTACTTTAGCAAACTAAAATCCCCCATTGTCTCTCGGCGGATTTGGTCAAAATCGGTAAAACTCACGGCCAATCTAGTGCACATGACACTCTTAGGCCCCATGCACACTTTGCGGTTTTTGATGCGGTTCCGCAGCGGTTTTTGTGCTGCGGAACCGCACTCCATGTACAGTACAATGTTAGTGAAGGGGAAAAAAAAAAGCTGTGCACACGCTGCGGAATTTTCCGCGCGGATTGGGTGCGGTTTCAGAACCGCAGCATGTCAATTATTTGTGCGGATTACGCTGCGGTTTTACACCTATTCCATTATAGGTGTAAAACCGCAGGGCAATTCCGCACTAAAAACCGCGCCAAAACCGCAGTAAATCCGCGCTAAAACCGCAGTGCGGTTAACCTGCGGTTTTAGCAAAATCCGCACGGAAAAAAACGCAAGTGAATCCGCAAAGTGTGCATGGGGCCTTACCGAACGGCTTATGTTTGGGGGAAAGATGGAGGTTTTTTGATTGCCCTGGAGATGAGCGGTGCATAGAGGCCTCTTCCTTTTACTGCCCCAATATGATAGTTAGGTTCAGCAAAGTTAAATGCCCAAATTTAAGAATTGGGGATGACAACTGTCAGACAAGTTATTTGTGTGTTGTAGTTCGCAAACAGTTATGACACACATTAATATCTATTTGGTCATGTCTCCTTTATTTAACATTACATTTTTATAATAGAGTCTAGGGTAAAATTAGTTTAATAATCTTTGCCCGGTTTGGACGCATTGTATTAATTATATTGCATTACTTTAATGAGTCAGAGTCCATCTAAAATATAGATTTTTTTTTTAAATTGAGAAACACAAATTATTAATTGCAAGTGGTAATCTGTCTGTATCATGAGACTGTATCATGAGACTATTGGTAGCTGGCAATACACATAATTACATGCTTCAGGCTGAGGGAATTGCAATATTTTAGTGAAACAAATAAGCCCTTATTTTAATGGTACAAATAAGCTACGTCCTGGTACATTACAGCTCGTACAATCCTTTAGTGAAGGCGTGATACAGATATCGGATAAATCAATACAATTTTAGCATAAAGATTTCACTTGGTCATTACATAGATTAGGATATTACTTTTTAAATCTGCATTATATTAAATGCTCTGCCAATAAAAATGACTAATGGCCTAATATGTCATATACCGTAGATAGTCTCTGAAGCCTATGCAGCAAACTTGTTTTATGGCGTGTATTAAATGGCCACCATTTCCTGTCTTGCACTGTTCTAGCTGAAGATACAAGCTTCATAAATAAGGACTTGTATGAGTCAGAGGGGAAAAAAAAAAACCAGAAGTGAAACCCTGTTTGGCGGGAGGTAGTGATCTGACAAACTGATACAGGGGCTAAGCTTCTCTTCACTTATAGGGTGCGGACTAACTGACTTAAAGGATTAACGATGCAGATCACTGATGGAACTTTTATTTCAGCTGCTCAGGAAGTCTACAACCGCTGAAGATGCCACCTGGGTAATGTACATGTGGCTTCAAAATCTAGAGGTACACAAGTGGCCTGCTTTGGGAACTTTACACCTGTTGCACATCGGGGGTAGGAAAGCATAGGGTAACGTTAAACGTTCATAAGAAAAGAGGGCACAATTTATTCCAGGCAAAATTTGAGTTTACAAAAAAAATTTTTTGTTAATGTTCACAAAGAAAATTCTTCTTGTCAGAAATACTTTAAAACCTGATCTACCATGGAAAGCCTAAATGTAATCTTCTCTGTAAACATTTGAAGATTTGCATGCTGTAACTTTTATCAATGTATGTTGTTAGGGAAGCGATACACCGAAACTCTTCAATCATTTCCTATCTATAGACATTTTTTTTTCTTAAATACAGTTACAAAGATTATGTAGTTTCACCAAAATGTACAAGAAAAATTCAATGTACAATTTTTTTTTCTTCCTTATATTAAAAAACGTAACTTTTCCCTGCGGCTTTTAGTATCATTTTTCGGCCTCCAGAATTCTGATGCTATAAAAATTTTGCAATTTTTCTCTAACACGATAGATTAGTGCTCACAAACATAGATAATCATCTGGTGGGGGGGGGAAGGTTAATGCCTGTCATCAGACTCCTCTTGATTCACATGTCTTGAGACCAGACATGATAAACCCTAGGAAAAATCCAGGCTGGCTCGTCTATTCATTTCCCCCTGAGAAGAAACGCTGACGTAGCCTGACAACCCCACAGACACCAGCAAAGCTGATTACTTCTTCATAAAGTGCTACACTAGCTGAATGAAAAGGGCCTTGGATCACAATAGTTTGATTAGAGCCTACAATATTAAGTATTGCATTATTTTATAAAACCTTTTGTGAGATGGTGAGAGAGGAACGTCCACAAGATGGCGGATTTAATCCATGTGTCTGAACGGATCACATTATTAATTATTATATTTCTTGATTTATCGCATTGATTTTATTTTCATGTACAGCTGACATATTTTATTACAAGTTTCCCTTTTGTAAGAGTTATGCAATGTGAACATCCAAGCTACATAAACTTCATTTATTTTTGTTTTTCTGCAGGACATATCCAACCTTCAGAAGTAACGTGAGCCACTCTGGCAGTAGAATCTTTTCTTTGGTAAGTGTTCTCAGATTGGAAAAGATCCCCATATCAGCCATCTTGGAAACACCGTACGAAGAAACAGAAGTGTGAAAATACAGTGCAGCCATCCATAAAGTAGAAAGCACTACTAGACATGCCTTAACGCTGTAGTGTTTCCTACTTTATGGATGAGTGTACTGGACGCTACAAGACATCTACAGAAATGGAGGACACCCGCTGGAAACCCTTGCCATATATTGACTCCTGTAACATTGACTTCATGACATGTATGTAATATAATTTGTCTCGTACATTAGAGACTGATACGTTTGGCGGTTACACAATACAAATTCTATATCATTTTCCGTGTAAATTTTGTTTAGGCTTTTCTTCTTGAATGTTATTGAGATGTTATTTTTTAATGTATAAATGTTTTATGGAAAGGAATTTTCAAACTGTTATAAACCACTAAAATCCGACATCAACAATCTGGCGGGATTATGGAGACTGACATACAGTGCAGTTACCCATAAAGTAGAAAGCACTACTAGACAGGACTGAACGCTGTAGTGTTTCCTACTTTATGGATGAGTGTACTGGGCACTACTAGACGTCACCTGGAAAACAGACAAAGAAGAATCTCCTTCATTTGAAGAATTTGTCAAAGACATAGAAGATTTAGAAGCCATTTTATTTCATTACACTGTACTTGTAATTTTGATGATGTTGATTTTTCCCACAATAAATGTTAAGTTCATCGCCTCTTTGTCCATTTAAAGGTTTTTTTTGTTTTTGTTTTTTTCAGCAGGAATAACTGTATTTTTTCCCTCCCACGAGTTATTAAGATAACATTAATTTCTTGTAGATCTTTTTTATTGTATTATCATTTAAAAAATATAAAAAAAAATAACATTCAAGTTGTGCATAAAACTATCCAAATAAAGCTCAGTATAGCCTCTTTTCTTAGTGTTGATTACAGGAACTGTATAATTTAGTCTGGGGTGATGGTTCATTAAAGGAAACCTGTCAAATTGAAAATGCAGTCCAATCTGCATGCAAATTAATCCCTGCTCTCAGCCAAGTGGGCGGTTCTTTTTCCGTGGCTGACAGCCTTTCTTATATAAGTGTGCATACACAGATAGCTGTCTGACCATCTCACTTGACTTCGTAGCCTACAAATGAAGAAAGTACACAGCACACTGGATAATGTTTTCTATTTGACAGGTTCGCTTTAAATTGTTGGAAAATCCAAGAAAGACTATAATCCATTGTCATTAAGGATTTGTTTAAGAAGAGTCTGGACTGAAGCGAGGAACCTCTTGTTAATTAAGCAGATAACATTTTATATTTCACATGTAAACTGATAAAAATTAATAAAATATGGGTGATTCCTTATAAGCCCTATACGTTATATGCGGCAGTTATATGAACATTAGCTTTGAGCCGCACTTTATTTAACCTGAAAATGTATAGCGGTAAATTTACATGAGCAGTAGTGTCACTTTCTTATTTTTTTTTTACATCAACAAATATGTATTTTGCATGGTAGACAGGTTTTGCTCTTTCAAAATGAATGAGTGGATGACATATGCAATTGTATGGCATACGGGAACTTCAGCATAGAAACTGCAGGGTTTACAAAGACAAATTTGTGTGCTTAACATGAAAGCATTGCGCTTTTTTATTTATTATTTTGATTAACACAGCAAAACTACAATACATCTCTGCAAAAACTGTTTTTTATGACTGCTAGTAGTAAATGCAAATTATTCAAAAGATTAATAGATTTTCTATTACTACACCATAATAAACCTAGGAATTTAACATATGGAATAAGTCTGTTCTGTATTTCTATAGTTTAAAGGAAGTTATAGGATTCACTGCCGAAACACAACTGTGAGCACGTAAAATGTTCCTTTTTTTGATGGTGGAAAAATAGATGCAAATGTTTTTGTTGAAGAAATACAAAACCAGAAAGTGATAAATTAGATTCTAACCAATACACCAGTAGGAAGTGATGACCAGCTATCCACACAGCTCAGTGGGTAAGTGGTTAACAGTGCAGCCAAAAAAATAATGGCATAAGCAAAATACTAAGTAGGTCGCACTTCTGCCTGCATCAGCTAAGAGGAAACTTTGATGTGCGCTTTGTAGCCCAGGCAAAACACAGATTAGACTGTAGCTGATAGCAGCATTATAGTACAAGATCAGAATTTATTTTATGCACCCCTAGGCCAAATTTGTGTCTCCTCATAAGCCACTCTATCATCAAGTCCTATTTCTCCATGCTGTACGTCACTATTGTTTGCCTACTATGTAATTTTATGGCTGTGACAAGACTGCCACACTGAATTATTTTTCCAGGACTGTACATACGCTGGCAGAGAGTCTATACTGCAGTCACTTAAAAATCTTTTAAAACTGGAAATATTTAGTGATTAGTATTGACCAGGGTAAGGAAAGAGTTTGGATTTTTTTCCCCCAGAAACAGAACCTCTCATTTAAGGGATGTGTCTGGTATTCAATAACTTGTGGATGAGCTGCATACCTGACATAGGCAATGAACAAGAATAGTTCTGTTTGTGAGGAAAAAAGAATGAAGACTTTTTCTGGTCTTCTGACCGGAGAGTGACATCCTCACCGCCTGTCCGTGCATTATGGTCCAAGATTGGACCTATTTGCAGGGACATCTGCCTAAGCCTTTGCCCCTCCCTGGAAAAGAGGAGGTGAATTCAGAGTACTGCAATGGGCCATACTGGTAGGGAGCGGTAATGTTTGGCTAGTTGGCACACAGTGTAGGATTCTCTTTGTGGGGTTCTGGCCAGCTCAAAACAATACAGCTCCCAAGCTGTTCACTATGATGGAGAAGTGTTTGGGGCACATTTGCTGCAGTTGCACCTGATTACTGTTGGACAAAAGGCCTGAGGAAATCCTGTGAATTGTTGGTGTATGGAATGCCACTGTTAGTCTAGATCAGATCGGGGCAAAGAGCTGCCTGTGGGTCACATCTAGCCCTTTATCTGCCCTTTGCAACCCACTTACCGGAACAGCCAAAGCCGTAGAAACAGTGGTGTCCTCTATTCAGCATCTTAATTTCACAGATATCTTCGACCATTAGTTCCCTCTTCCACCATTGAGCCTGTGCGCTGAACAGGTGCGCTGACGTCACTACATTGTGCCCGCTGTGCAGAGTCTCAGTACAGTGCACAAACAGGAGCAGCAGCTGAACAGGGAATGGTAAGTAGTTTTTCTTTAAATCAGTACTTGGGAACATCATGTTGTATTACAGCCTTAGAGGGAACATCATACTGTGTGAGAGGCATTGTGGGGACATTGTATTAAGTTGGGAGCTGCAGATCACAATACAAAAGCTGAATAAAACAAGCAGTATAATTTCTAAACTTTATTAAAAAACAGTAAATTATAAGGTTTTCATTACCAGGGACCTACTACACCCGGACGAAACATTTCAGTGCGAAACGCGCGTCGGGTGTGGTGGGTCCCCGGTAACTATATCTGAGGTAAAATACCTATTATCATGTACTTCTCTACGCTTCAATCACTATGTTTGCTTGTTTACGTGTGTCAAGCCGGTAGCATTATACCTTTGAAAAATATATTGCAAATGCGGCAACTTTGTCTCTTACACCTTTGCAAATCCTTTTGCAATGCTGCCAGCTTTCCACAGGTATATTTAGATTCATTGTCTAGCACACTTTATATCATGTGTTTACCGTACTGTCATATCTACAGTAGATTGTTAATACATATTATAGCTACCTATCTTTCCCTATCCATTATTGGTTACCCCAATCTTTCTTTGGGACTATTTATTCATACATATTGCCTCAATAGGGACTGTACTAATGTGATAGCAAGATATTTGAAGTACATATTTTTGTTTACCGTATATGCTATCCGGGTGTACCCACGGTGTTCTCTCTTTTATGCGATTTTAATATGTATTCAATAAACTTTATATATTTTTTATAAAACTTATATTTTGGCTTTGTTGTAAAGTTCCCCTCTTTCTTTGGATTTTCAATATTAAGTGAATTAATATAAAACAATAATAATGAGCAGAATTAAAGGGAACCCGTTATGTCCGATAATGATATTACTCTGCAGATATGGGGTTAGACTCATAATTTGCATTTATGCAAAAGAAGTGACTAGAAAAAGTGAAAATTAAAACATGACTTTTATTAAATGCAAATCTAAAAATATTGGGTTAAAAGACAGGGGAACAGAAAAAGAACCTCCAATTGAAAAACAGAGAGGGGCACAGCTGTTATAGTTAATAGTGATATGCCTGCAAAGACAACAACCTTAAGTGCTCCAAAGGGGTTAAGAGGAAAGAAGCAAAAAGGAAAAAATGTTTGAGGACGTCAAAATAAACTATTTAACAAGTGTTTAGGACTGTCCTTAAGGTAAATTCTCTATAATGTATTCTCCTTATTAAACACCCATAGGAAGAACAGTGTGACAAGAGGATAACACCATATAGATTGTTTATTACCTGAAGGAGGGTGATTATGAAGATCTGCGGTATGCTGCAATGCAGAATGAGGGGAAAAAGAGCTGTGGTCATCTCTGCTATTGTAAGGTGACATTAAGCCAGGTTAATAATGGAGAGTTGTCAATTAAACACCTATTCTTTATTAATCTTGTCATTTGAAAGGGTTAAAAGAACACTGTCCCTACTGTGAAACATGGAGGAGGCTCTGTTATGTTCTGGGGCTGCTTTACTGCATCTGGCACAGGGTGTCTAGATTCTGTGCAGGGTATACTGAAATCTCAAGACTATTGTGGGATTCTAGAGAGAAATGTGCAGCCCAATGTCAGAAAGCTTGGTCTCAGTCGCAGGTCATGGGTCTTGCAACAGGATAATGGCCCAAAACACACAGCTAAAAAACACCCAAGAATGGCTAAGAGGAAAACATTGGACTATTCTGAAGTGGCCTTCTATGAGTCCTGACCTAAATCCTATTGTGTATCTTTGGAAAGAGCTGAAACATGCCTTCTGGAAAAGGTAACCTTCAAACATGAGACAACTGGAGCAGTTTGCTCTTGAGCAGTGGGCAAAAAATACCTGTCGGGAGGTGCAGAAGTCTCATTGACAGTTACAGGAATCGTTTGATTCCAGTTATTGCCTCAAAAGGTTGTGCAACAAAATTTTACGTTAAGGGAACCATCATTTCTGTCCAGGCCTATGTCATGAGTTTTATTTTTAAAAAAATTCTGTGGAAGCATGGTTGAAAAGCAATGTCTGACTTTCATTTGTTCATTTTCATAGATTTTTGATTTATTATTTCTTTTGTCAGATTCAAGTTATTTCTGTTACCATTGTGGGTTTTTCTGTCATTAAACGAGGGGTACTAACAGTTTTGACTACGTGTGTATATAAATATATATATATACATATATACATTATATATATATGTATATATATAAATATTGAGGTTAAAATTTTTTTTACAATTCTTGTTTATTTTTTTACTTAGTCCCTCTATGGTCTAACAGGTTTTCAGTAGCTTGGTGACCTGGATGAGGTCATGATAACCTCGGGTTGCCATGATGATGATCAGGCCCTTGCAATGAAGTCGCGGGGGCACCGGACAGGAGAGACAGCCCCCTCCCAACTTCCTATATGTTGTGATTGATATTGATTGTGGAATTTAGGGGGTTTAACAGCCAGGGGCGGTGTGGGCACCTCTCCTGGCTGTGAGAGCTCTGTCTCGGCTATCATGTAAACTGAGGTCCCGGCAGCTATTGCACAGGCACAGCTCTTGTGCAGCGCATCATCGCCATGACATACCTACATGTAATCGGCCATGAACCCCTATCCGATCATGGTAGGTACGTCAAATGTACTGAAGGGCTTAATAGCCTCATTGATTATATGCCATGGTCTTTAAGTATTTGTATTTCTGCACGTGGTACTCATACTTGATACTGAATAAATCAAGATGCATCGAATAATTTGCTTCAATTTTTTCATCATTTGCATGTAATTAACATGTCTCTTGATCCTCTGATTTCTATACCTCCATGACTTTTCCTCCTTGGTGTTGCAATTTCAAGGCGGAGGCGTGTATAAAACATTGAAACTTTGACGTGGTCATTAATTAGCTTAGAAGATTGTTCGGGAGAACAACGATAAGATTTACAGACCCTGCTGTCATCTCAACTTCACTATTAAAAGGAATCTGTCAGAACGATACACCCTTCCAAACTGTCCATATGGACCAGTTGCTTTCTGACAGATAATGTCATCCATACCTTCAGCGTCGGACTGGAACACCTTGGGCCCACCAGAGAAAATCATTCTTGGGGCCTACTATGTAGCTACATAGAAATAAATACAAGACCACCAATTGTGCGGTAAAACACGCTAATATCAGGGTATAATATAAAGTAGTCTAAATCTTAATTATGTAGCAGGAGTTGGGGTAGACTCCCTCATAGAATATAAAGCAGCCCCCTCATATAGTATACTGCAGCCCCCTCATAGAATATAATGCAGCCATCTCATAGAATATAGCCCCCTCATAGAATATAATGTAGCCCTCCATAGAATATAATGCTGCCCCCCTCAGGGTATTATGCTGCCCCCCTGATAGGGTATAATGCACCCCCTCATAGGGTATAATGCTGCCCCCACATAGGGTATAATGCACCCCCTCATAGGGTATAATGCTGCCCCCCATAGGGTATAATGCACCCCCTCATAGGGTATAATGCTGCCCCCCATAGGGTATAATGCACCCCCTCATAGGGTATAATGCTGCCCCCACATAGGGTATAATGCTGCCCCCTCATAGGGTATAATGCACCCCCTCATAGGGTATAATGCTGTCCCCTCATAGGGTATAATGCTGTCTCCTCATAGGGTATAATGCACCCCCTCATAGGGTATAATGCTGCCCCCTCATAGGGTATAATGCTGCCCCTCATAGGGTATAATGCACCCCCTCATAGGGTATAATGCTGCCCCCTCATAGGGTAAAATGCACCCCCTCATAGGGTATAATGCTGCCCCCCTCATAGGGTATAATGCTGCCCCCCATAGGGTATAATGCACCCCCTCATAGGGTATAATGCTGCCCCCTCATAGGGTATAATGCTGCCCCCCTCATAGGGTATAATGCTATATAGAGATAGATAGATATAGAGATAGATAGATATAGAGATAGATAGATATAGAGATAGATAGATAATGGATAAATAGATATAGAGATAGACAGATGATAGATAAATGGATAGAATAGATAATGGATAAATAGATATAGAGATAGATAGATATAGATATATATAGAGATAGATAGATATAGATATATATATGAGATAGATAGATAGATAGATAGAAGATAGATGATAGATAGATAGATAGATAGATAGAATAGAGATAGCTATAGAAAGATAGATAGATAGATATAGAGATAGATAGATACATATAGATTGATAGATAGATAGATAGATAGATAGATAGATAGATAGATAGATAGATAATAGATAAATAATAGATAGATAGATAATAGATATGGGATAGATAATAGATAGATATAGAGATAGATAGAGAGATTGATAGATAGATAAATAGATAGATAGATAGATAGATAGATAGATAGATAGAAGATAGATAGATAGATAGATAGATATAGAGATACAGTACAGACCAAAAGTTTGGACACACCTTCTCATTCAAAGATGTTTCTGTACTTTCATGACTATGAAAATTGTACATTCACACTGAAGGCATCAAAACTATGAATTAACACATGTGGAATTATATACTTAACAAAAAAGTGTGAAACAACTGAAAATATGTCTTATATTCTAGGTTCTAGCCACCTTTTGCTTTGATGACTGCTTTGCACATTCTTGTCATTCTCTTGATGAGCTTCAAGAGGTAGTCACCGGAAATGGTTTTCACTTCACGGGTGTGCCCTGTCAGGTTTAATAAGTGGGATTTCTGGCCTTATAAATGGGGTTGGAACCATCAGTTGTGTTGCGCAGAAGTCTGGTGGATACACAGCTGATAGTCCTACTGAATAGACTGTTAGAATTTGTATTATGGCAAGAAAAAAGCAGCTAAGTAAAAAAAAATGAGTGGCCACCATTACTTTAAGAAATGAAGGTCAGTCAGTCTGAAAAATTGGGAAAACTTTGAAGGTGTCCCCAAGTGCAGTTGCAAAAACCATCAAGCGCTACAAAGAAACTGGCTTACATGAGGACCGCCCCAGGAAAGAAAGACCAAGAGTCACCTCTGCTTCTGAGGATAAGTTTATCCGAGTCACCAGCCTCAGAAATCGCAGGTTTACAGCAGCTCACATTAGAGACCAGGTCAATGCCACACAGAGTTCTAGCAGCAGACACATCTCTACAACAACTGTTAAGAGAGACTTTGTGCAGCAGGCCTTCATGGTAAAATAGCTGCTAGGAAACCACTGCTAAGGACAGGCAACAAGCACAAGAGACTTATTTTTGGGCTAAAGAACACAAGGAATGGACATTAGACCAGTGGAAATCTGTGCTTTGGTCTGATGAGTCCAAATTTGAGATCTTTGGTTCCAACCACCGTGTCTTTGTGCGACGCAGAAAAGGTGAACGGATGGACTCTACATGCCTGGTTCCCACCGTGAAGCATGGAGGAGGAGGTGTGATGATGTGCGAGTGCTTTGCTGGTGACACTGTTGGGGATTTATTCAAAATTGAAGGCATACTGAATCAGCATGGCTACCACAGCATCTTGCAGCAGCATGCTATTCCATCCGGTTTGCGTTTAGTTGGACCATCATTTATTTTTCAACAGGACAATGACCCCAAACACACCTCCAGGCTGTGTAAGGGCTATTTGACCAAGAAGGAGAGTGTTGGGGTGCTACGCCAGATGACCTGGCCTCCACAGTCACCAGACCTGAACCCAATCGAGACGGTTTGGGGTGAGTGTGAAGGCAAAAGGGCCAACAAGTGCTAAGCATCTCTGGGAACTCCTTTAAGACTGTTGGAAGACCATTTCTGGTGACTACATCTTGAAGCTCATCAAGAGAATGCCAAGAGTGTGCAAAGCAGTAATCAAAGCAAAAGGTGGCTACTTTGAAGATCCTAGAATATAAGACATATTTTCAGTTGTTTCACACTTTTATGTTAAGTATATAATTCCACATATGTTAATTCATAGTTTTGATGCCTTCCGTGTGAATTTACAATTTTCATAGTCATGAAAACACAGAAAAATCTTTGAATGAGAAGGTGTGTCCAAACTTTTGGTCTGTACTGTAGATAGATAGATGATAGATAGATAATTGAAAGATAGACAATAGATAAATAATAGATAGATAGATAATAGATAGATATGGGATAGATAGTAGATAGATAGATAGATAGATAGATAGATAGATAGATAGATAGATAGATAGATAGATAGATAGATATAGAGATCGATAGATGGATAAATATAGAGATAGATAGATATAGCGATAGATATATAGATAGATAATAGATAGATAAAATATAGATAGATAGATATGGATAGATAATAAGATATAGAGATAGATAGATGATAGATAGATATAGAGATATGATAGTATAGAGATAGATAGATAGGTGATATAGATCGATAGATATAGATAGAGGAGATAGATATAGAGATATAAAAAAAAATACAATACTCACCTCTCCTCCTCGCTCCCACGCTGATTCCGGCGGCGGCTCTGCTTCAGTGTCAGGAGCTGCTGTCTGCCAGACACACAGCGGATGCGTGATGAAGTGACGTCATCGCGCACCGGCTGTGAGTCAGAAGCAGAGGGGACTGATGGGAGAGAGAGCGTCATCTGACGGGCTTTCTTCCATTACAATTGAGAGCGGCGCCCGCCCTGACTTACTGCCGCATAGCGGCTGCCTGTGCTGGGGGCCTCTGGGGGAGTGGGGGCCCTGGTCACCCGGCCCTGATAGTGGGCAATGTTAGCGGCTAAAGTGAATTGATATTCATCCCTTTCTACGCCCATGGGGGCGTGGGAAGCAGTGACTATTCATTTCTCTTTAGCAGCGGGGACAGGGGCTCCTGCCTCCTGTCACCCTCTGCTGCTCCGCTGGCACGGGGCCCCCATAGCAGCTGCGTGGTGTGCCGCTATTAGCGACACGCCACTGGCTGGGGGCCCCTAGAGCAGAGGGGGCCCTAGGCAACTGGCCCCTGTATGCCAGCAGGTGCCAGGGCCCACCGGAGAATCCTCCGGTTCTCCGGTGGGCCAGTCCGACCCTGCATACATTTACTGATCAGTTCCTACCTGTAATCTGTTGCTCCCTGACTGAAAACAAAATTGCTGTTTTTATTCTTATGAGGCTTAAGTGCTCTCGCTGTATGAAAGCACTTCCTAAGTCACTGCCTCCCTTGGCTCTATTCCTTACAGGTTGTGCAGTCTAGCCAGTGAGCTGTCAGTCAAACAGAAGAATTTGGAGCGGAGGAGGTTTAGAGCCAGGGAGGCACAGCCAAGAGTCTGCATTTTTTTTAAATAGAACCCTATTGCAAACATGAATTTTGTCCCCAAAAGTGTCCATAACATTAGACTCTACGTATACATTGGGAATAGAAATGTAACTGCTAGATTTACAGCTTGGTAGTTAGCATTTTTATTATTGGATTAGAACTGACTTGTGATCTTAGAATGAGTCACTCAGTCCACACTACCAGTAACACTGAATACAAAAGGATGTGAATTTAGCACCTGCCAATGTGAGAATTTGCATACCCACAAAATTTGTTCCATAAAAGCATATCATTTTTTTTAATGTTGAAAGCCATTGCAATTTCATAAAAAGTGGTTTGAATGAATGTTCAGAGAACATTTTCACTTGTTTCTTATCTTTCTACTGGAACACACAATTATGCAAATTTATTACCACATGTGTAGCAGTTACTGAAAAAAAGGACAGATTTTACATGCGCCTATCTGTATATATTTATCAGTGGTCTATGACAGCGGATTTACCTGATACTTTTGGAAATAAAATATAGAGCATGGTTAGCCGACGGTTCTGAAAAGGGACACTGATCCAATCTGTCATACTGTAGAGCTTTCACTTTTTTTGAGGTGTCAAGGACTGTATATCTCCGGAGCCTTTTTTAAAAAATAGGGTGCAAATATAAACAGCAGAAGGTCCATGTGAAGGAAGAGATCATGGCCTGCTTAATTTTCAAATTAGAATTTGATGGGGCTTGCATGCTCAACAATTAGAATACCAAATTCAGGACCTTTAAATTTGCTCCCCTGATCATAACATGTTAGATATGAAAATACTTGTACTGAGAGGCAATTTCACATCTCGGAGACAAAGAAGAATTTTCGAATACAAATTGATGGTGACCTTTGACACTCTTAATGCTGGAATGAACCTGTCACACGGATTTATGACGCTCTATATCAATTAAGGAATTTACTCCAAATACCCTGTGAAAACATCACAAAACATTACCAGACCCTGATCAGAGGGTAATAAAACTTTCACACTCCTTATCTATGAACTGCTCCAATATTTAAGCTCAACCCTCTGCCATAATGACTATTCTGCTTCACGTCACTTGTCTTACCTATTGAATTTTGTCTGTGCTGCTTTGTGTACAAATATGTGATTCTTCAGATTTTGTATTAGTCTATGCCTGATGAAGAGACCTGAGTAGTCTCGAAAGCTTGCAATTTGTTACCATCTTTTCAGTTAGCCATTAAAAGGTATCAACCACTGAGGACTCTCAACTCTAAATATTTTTCAACCTCATCCCCAAACACTTTTGCTGTTAGTTTTCCTAAAACCCTCCCCTTTTGCTCTTTGCACATATTATACAGAAATTTAAGGTCTATGGGACTGTAGGCAACCACCCTGGACATGGCAGCAACAGGAAAATGTATGTTCAATTGAAGAGACGGATAATACGAATGGTAACCAAAGAGCCCAGAACAACTTTCAAAGAGATTGGAGGTGAACTCCAAGGCCAGGGTACATCAGTGTCAGATAGCACAATAGGTTGCTGTACTGGCAAAAGTGAACTTTCATGGAAGATGACTGAGGACAAAACCATTGTTGAAAGCAAATCATAAAAAAGTGAGACTGGAATTTGCCAAAATGCATATTGACAAGCCACAAAGATTCTGGGAAAATATGCTTCGGACAGATGAGGCAATACTGGAGCTTTTTTTTGCAAGTCACACCAGCTATATGTTCAAAGATGCAAAAATCAAGCATACAAAGAAAAGAACATTGTACCTACTGTGAAGCTTGGAGGAAGATTCATTATGTTTTGGGGTTGCCTTGCTGCATCTGGAACAATGTGTCATGAATCTACGCAGGGTACAATAAATTCTCAAGATTATCAAGGCATTCGGAAGCGAAATGTGCTGCCCATTATTAGAAAACTTGGTCTGAGTCGCAGGTCATGGGTCCTCCAACAGGGTAATGACCCAAAACACAGCAAAATACGTCCAAGAATGGCAAAGAACAATGCATTGGACTATTCTGAAGTGGCCTTCGATGAGCCCTGACCTAAATCCTATTGAATATCTGTGGAAGGAGCCTGCAGTCTGGAGAAGGCACCAACACACCTGAGACCCAAGGAGCAGTTTACTCATGATGAGTGGGCAACAAAATATTAAGTTAAGAGTACAATCATTTTTGTCCAGGCGATTTTCATTATCTTTTTTTTTCTGTTGAACCAAAATTCAAAAGTAATGTCTGATTTTCATCAGTTGATATTCAATAAATTTAAATTGGAAAATAGTTGTCAGTTTCAAGTTATTTCAGTGACTACTGTTGGTTTTTCTTACTTCAACAGAAGGTTACCAACATTTTTGTCCATGTGTATATATGGAATGCACACTCCTGAGCTTATTTGACTAAATCTCACTTCTGATACTCTGTACCTGCAGCTTGCTTGACTGTTGTGATGTCTCCGTGGTTTACATTACATGCTATGATTTCAAAGCTGTTTGCCTGACTGAAACATTATATCTCAGTAATTTACCTGAATGATATACATTTGTAATGTCACAACATGTTACCATGATGTACATGACAGTTTCAGCAAGTGGCTAGCGTGACAAATATAGATTTCCCACTGGCTGTGTTAGACGAAACTGAACTGACATAATGTAGTTCCACCAATGAGCATCTGAATAGAAAGGACCACAATTAAAATGAATGTGCAGTCAAAAATTACATACATTTTTTTCTACATTAGAATTGGAATTGTGAGCGACTCGAGTGACCTTGAATGAGGCAAAGTCATCTGTTCCAGATTAGCCTGCTAGGATCTAATAAAATGCCAACCTTGTGGGGTTTCATCATGTAACAGTGTTGAGATTCTACTGAGAATGGTGTGAACGAAGATTAATATCCAAAGAAATGTAATCCTATGCACTTGACTCATCGATGAATGGAGACAGAGGGGGATTCAAGAATTGCTCTAATGAACGTGCAATGCACAGTGAGCCAAATACAAGGCTGGTGCAGAACTCATCATTACTTAGCATGGATGACTAATATGGAGGTCAATGAGGTCTAAAGGAATCAAAAAGGCAGAATACTAATTAGCAAACAAGCACAAAAATTGGATCACTGAGCAGTGGACAAACAATGACTGGTGATATTAATATGATTTATGTAGCAACCTACTGATGGAGGGGTCAGAATTTGGCACAAGCAGCAAGTCAGGTGTCCACAATTCAGGTTTGTGGAAGTGATGTGGGGAAAGTTTTCTTGGCACACCTGGGTCCTCTGATAGCTGTGGATGGACGTTTGGACACTAGTGATAACATAAGCATTGTGGTTGATCAAATTTATCTTTAAGGAAGCTGTTTACACCATGGCAGAATAACACTGTCAGCAAGACAATGCTGCACGGCTGAAAGGTTGTCGTATAGTCATGAATTGGTCCCAGGAACATGGCAGCGAGTTTTTCTTGCCTTGCTAGCCTACATTTGACTTGACTTCGTAGTCTTAAGCCTATAGGAGCATCTCTGGAATGTTCAGAGCATGTCTGTACCTCCATCTGAGTGTCAGCAGGGGACAATATTCCTGGAAAATCGATGCCAGAATGAATTGCCGCGCTTCTGAATTCCAAAGGAGGCTTCACACTCTACTAGATGAGCATCTGTCTCTGATAAAGTGTCCATATATAGTGAATAAAGCTATATTTAAGCTTATAATCAAATTATACTACATGTAACTTTTTTCAGCTAACGAAATTCAGTCTAAGCAGGCCATACGCATATGCCGTGAACAGAACAACTCTCACATTAAGGCCGGGGTCACACTTGCGAGAAACTCGCACAAGTCTCGCACCTCAATATCTGGCACTGCCGTCGGCACTTGGGACCGGAGCATTCAGCTGCATAGAAATACATGCAGTCACACACTCCAGTCCCGAGTGCCAGTGGTAGTGCCGGGTATTGAGGTGCGAGTTTCTCGCAAGTGTGACCCCGGCCAAACTATCACTCTCAAGCCAACGTGAGGGGATCAGTTGTTGCCAGGCACCTCTGGCAGCACATTTCTTACATCTTACAAAGCATCAGCCCAGCTGAAAACAAACACGCCTTATCATTCTTTCCGCTGATAACTGCTGAAATGGGACAGTCAGGCTATCCATCCCCTTTAGCATTTCACTCTCAGTCAATCTGGACAAAATCTGAATGCTCTGCAGTTATTAATCTAATATGAAAAGACAGAGCGGATAATATTATTAAAAGTCACAAACATGGGAATACTAATCTATACAGTATATTTTAATTTTACTTATCTTACTTTTACCTCCATTTTAGTAACGTTTATTTTCTTTGTATGAATTATGGCAGCACTCACAGTTAATACACAAAGATCTAAAGAGTTAAACATTTGTCAAAAATTGTGAAAGATATTTCTAACTTAGTGAGAGGACAGGAAACCACTGAGCTGAAATAAATCTTTAAAGGAGATGTGACTTTCACATTGTCTCTGCTACTTTCAGTCCCGTGGGAGGGGTGTGGAAATGCCCTGAATGCTTTAGGCTCTCCTGTACCAGAAGACCATTTCTTAAATTATCTTATTTATGATTGGCAGCTGGCAGATCACAGTATAGTATAAAATAAGTTTTCAGTCTTTTACACCATTGTTTTTTTTTAAATTGGTCTTATTATTTTTAAAGCAGTTAGAAATCTGTTTTTCTGATATAGAGCTCCAAATCCCCTGCTTAAATAGAGTTGCATGATAAAATTCTGTCTGCCTGCTTTCACCTATAGAGAGCGCTGAAGACCTTACTGCATACATATCATATATAACAATCTATAAAACAGTAGTCAGTAAGCTCCCTCTGGTGGTGGTTGCAGGTAGTCCAACTTTTATGCTTGCTATTGATTTAAAAATCAAGGGTTTTGTATGACAGCAGCTTCATGCTTGGTAGAACCTTCAGTGATGAGCAAAATATTTTATTCTCTCTACTCACCTTTCTATAACCGTGTCCTCACTTTCAGTGGGCAGACAGCGGCTCATCCCATGTGGTCAGGATTTGCCTACATGAGTGCATTGCATTCTGCTCTTGCTAAACCTACCCTTGATTTCCAGAGTTCTGCTCTCCAGTCTTCCCCCTTACCAGCATAGAAAATATTACCTAGCACATAGCATCAACAATCCTATTAATAATGTCCCCTATGATCTGTCCATATTTATCTCTGTTTATTCCTCTCAGTCTCAGAACTGCTTGGAATAGCTTCAAGCAGGGCCGGCGTCAGCACCCGGCATACCCGGGCAAGTGCCGGGGCTCAGAGCAGGCGGGGGGGCCCACTCGCCGTCGGGCACCCCGGCGCCCGTTAGCGGATGAGAGCGGTGTCAGCGCCACCACTGGGCCCCCCCGCTTGCTCAGGGCCCCGGCAGCAGCTGGCACAAAACTTACCTCTCCCCTTGCCTCCGCTGCCGCAGCTCCGGGCTCCAGGGGCACCTGCGCTTCCTCTCACAGCAGCGCCGCTGAATGAAGTCATCATTCAGCGTCCGGCTGTGGCAGAGAGCACGCGGACGCTGGACAGGTGAGATGTGATGTGTATGTGTCTGTGTGTGTCTCTGTGTGTGTGTATGTAGTGCGGTGCTTTGTGTGTGTGTATGTGAGAGAGTGCTGGTGTGCTGCGGTGCTGTCTGTGTGTGGTGCTGTATGTGTGATGGTGGTGGGGAGGGCAGTGATGATGATGATGGGCAGGCAATGATGTTGATGGGGAGACAATGATGATTGATGATGATGGGCAGGCAATGATAATGATGGGGAGACAATGATGATTGATGATGATGGCCAGGCAATGATGATGATGGGGAGGTAATGATGATTGATGATGATGGGCAGGCAATGATGATGATGGGGAGGCAATGATGATTGATGATGATGGGCAGGCAATGATAATGATGGGGAGGCAATGATGATGATGATGATGATGGGCAGGCAATGATAATGATGGGGAGGCAATGATGATGATGATGATGGGCAGGCAATGATGATGATGATGGGCAAGCAATGATGATGATGGGCAGGCAATGATGATGATGATGGGGAGGCAATGATGATGATGATGGGCAGGCAATGATGATGGGGAGGCAATGATGATGATGATGGGCAGGCAATGATGATGATAATGGGATAATGGGCAGGCAATGATGATGATAATGGGGAATCTTTCCACAGCGCCCTTTCCTGAGCCGTAACAGTGCAGAATGCCGCACAGCGCAGACGAGAGCTCCATATTTTGTATGGAGCATTATATGGGGACCAGTATTCTGTATGGAGCATTATATTGGGCCCAGTATTCTGTATGGAGCATTATATGGGGGATGGGGGGGTGACATCCTGCATGGGGTATTATATGGATGATGAGGGGGAGACTATGTGGTGCCCATAATATTGTATGGAGGACTGTACTGTCCAGTCTGTACGTACTGTGCGCTGTGAGGATTTGGCGGTTTTTGAGCTATTATCACTCATGTAATGGAAGAAGTGAAGTATTTGGCATTGTACTATACCCATATTTCTCTGCCGTATCTGTGCATCATGAATCGTGGTCTGTGTTAAAGGGGCCCACTGAGGCTCTTTCGCCCGGGGCCCATAAAAACCTGGAGCCGGCCCTGGCTTCAAGACATGCAATATTTCTCCTTTCATTACCACATAGTAGCGTTTTCTTACAGGGCTTGTCTGGGCTAATAATGCTGATGTTATATCCTTAGAACAGGTGCTGAGCAGCACAGCTTACTACATATTACAGAGCAGAGATCTCCAACTTGTTTGGGTATATGGGCCGCGCATAAAAAAAATGTATTTGACGAGCCACATTCTTTGAAGGATGAGATGCCATTTTTAGTTTTACCATTTTATTCTATACACGTTTTGAGCATTTTTTTTTACATGTTTAGTGTTTTATTTATTTGTTTTAAATGGCATTGTTTGGGTTATAGTACAGTTTACAGTTTGGGTCAATACAGATGCGGCAATAACAAATGTTAACTTTTTTGTTTACTTAGTGCATAAAACAGCATTTTTAGTGGTAAAACATTTTTTCATATTTTGATTTTTTTTTTCTACATTTTTTTCTATATTAGTTATGTCACTATCCTGTAGTAATGTCATTCATCCGAGTCCCCATATTGCAGTAATGTCCCTCATCCTGGTGCCCATATTACAGTAATATCTCCCATCCTGGTCCTCATATAGCAGCCATGTCCCCTAGCCTGGTCCCCATATATCAGCCATGTCCATTAGCCTGGTCCCCGTATAGTAGCCATGTCCCCTATCCTGGTCCCCATATAGCAGTCATGTCCCCCAGTATGGTCCCCATATATCAGCCATGTCCACCAGCCTGGTCCCTGTATAGCAGTCATGTCCCCTATTTTGGTCCCCATATAGCAGCCATGTCCCCTAGCCTGGTCCCCATATATTAGCCATGTCCACCAGCCTGGTCCCCATATGGCAGCCATGTCCACCAGCCTGGCCCCATAGAGCAGTCATGTCCCCCAGCCTGGTACTCATATAGCAGCCATTTCCCCCAGCTTGGTACTCACAAAGCAGCTTTGTCCCCAATCCTGGTCCTCATATACAAGCCATGTCCCCCATCCTGGTCCCCATATAGTAGCCATGTCCCCAAGCCTGGTCCCCATTTAGCAGCCAAGTCCCTCAGCCTGATCCTCATATACCAGACATGTCCCCCATCCTTGTCCCCATATAGCAGCCATGTACCCCATCCTTGTCCCCATATAGCAGCCATGTCCCCCATCCTGGTCTCCATATAGTACCCATGTCCCCAAGCCTGGTTCTCACATAGCAGCCACTTCCCCCATCCTTGTCCCCATATAGCAGCCATGTCCCTCATCCTGATCCCTTTAGAGCAGCCATGTCTCACAGCCTGGTCCCTATGTAACCAGACAACATAACCACTCTGTAAAATTGGTGCAAGATGTGCCATTAATGAGGAAAGACTGCGATCTGCTGGCCAGCCAAAATCAAGTGGAACTAATGTGTCCTGGAAGATTTGCAGAGGGAGGAACCTTTTATACAGATCAGGTGATCCTCTGTAAGAACTGCCCTGATATAAAAGCCACAGGTGGATTTGGTGCCAGGAAAGAGAGTGGGGCAGACATGCTCCAGAGACTCCACCGAGACCAACGTGACAGGTGTCAGTAGCGAGTCTGTGCTGATGGGAGGGATGCAGAGGCCCATCGGACCAGACTGAGAAAATTACCATACAGCGTGGGAGAAATTAAAAAGCTTTTACGGGAGCATACAAGGGGAGTCAGGGGGTTATACAGGGATTTAGGGAAAGCAGCGCAGATGATGAATAAGGGGATATTTTCAGCTGATATGTCACAAAACTGGTGACAGGTTCCCTGCAACCTCAGATTATTACTCATTCATTATATACTGTGGGGAAACATAATAATGTGAGGCAAATCACCCCGGCTTGTTACGTTCCCCCACATTATATAATCTAATATATACTTACCTTGTAATGTCTTCACATCCTGTTCCGTCCAGATGTGTCCGGATCCCAGAATTCCAACCGGCGGAAGTTCACCGACCGCCATTTTGGGACACCCAAGTGATGGGTGTCTCAATATGGAAACTGCTGGTGGTACCAGCCTCTTGTGTGGTACCACCAGTGAAACACCGTCGCACCACACACACTGTATATGCCGTACGCACCACACACACACTGTATACACCGCAGCCTCTTGCGCGGTACCACCAGCAGAACACTGACGCGAACACGCCGCCGGGATCAGCCAAATGATTCACTGACCGCCGCCATCTTTGTACAGGAGGAGTGGATAGGTGAGTGAGCACATGGGGGGGAGAGATTCTCAATGCTACAAAGCCTGCCCCCATCGTGACATTACTGCCCTCGCCTCCATCTAGTAACAGTATATAATGAATAAGAAGCCGGGTGTTTTACCTCAGATTATTGTTTCCCCACAGTATAGAATGAATGAACACTAATCTGAGGTAAAACACCCGGCTTATTACTTATTCATTAGATGCAAGGAACAAAACATAAACTATGTCACCAGGCTGAAGTTGGTTTCATATTCATCCAGTTTCTTATTCGGCAATTTTTTGTTTTCTGTTTTTTATAGGTTTAACAACAAAAAATAATCATCACAATAATAAAAAAACACTGCAGTGAGGCGCCCTGATGTGAATACACTTAAAGACAGGTACAAAACTATATACAAAAAAAAGGCTGCACTCAAGCATACTAAAGCATGACAATATGGAATACATGAAATTTAGAATAGCAATATGGCTTTGGAATATAAGGAAAAATTTGAGACGCTTAGTATAAACATTTGGCCAAACATTTTAAAGCCCACCAACCATCGTCAAGGTGGTCTCAATACTGGTGAGTCCCTGACCTAATGTGAACATACCTCTATTAGGCTGATATCTGAATTTCTGGGTGAATATGCACCTCTGTCAGTAATGCCTGCATATATGGGTAAAGTAGGGACCTGGTGTAATTAAAATCACCACCTGTGGGGGCGGAGTGCTCGGTCAGCAAGCTAACATTCAATAGACAAAAAAACCTGACTGGCACATCCAGACTAATGTGAACTTTTTTTTTGATGTTTTACATGGGGGTAGCTTCCCTTGGTTTGCACCTAGTTCACATTAGTCTGGATGTGCCAGTCAGGTTTTTTTGTCTAGGTACAAAACTATAAACCTGGCACAAAAATGGGCATCAAAGTGGGCACCGAAGGGCGTTAATGAAAGGGTTAAATGCAGGGCCGGCGTCAGCACCCGGCCAGTGCCGGGGCCCTGAGCAGGCGGGGGGCCCACTCGCAGTCTGGCACCCCCGCGCGGACAGCGGTGTCAGCGCCGCCACTGGGCCCCCCCCCGCCTGCTCAGGGCCCCGGCAGCAGCTGGCAACAATACTTACCTCTCCCGTGCCTCCGCTGCCGCAGCTCCGGGCTCCAGGGGGCGCCGGCGCTTCCTCTCACAGCCGGCCGCTGAATGACGTCATCATTCAGCGGCCGGCTGTGGCACAGAGCGCGGGGACGCTGAACAGGTAAGACGTCTCTGTGTGTGTATGTAGTGCGGTGCTTTGTGTGTGTATGTATGTGTGTGTGTATGTATGTATGTGAGAGAGTGCTTGTGTGCTGTCTGTGTGTGATGATGGGCAGGCATTGCTGATAATGGGGAGGCATTGATGATGGGGAGAAGATGATGATGGGCAGGCATTGCTGATAATGGGAGGCATTGATGATGGGGAGAAGATGATGATGGGCAGGCATTGCTGATAATGGGGAGGCATTGATGATGGGGAGATGATGATGGGCAGGCATTGCTGATAATGGGGAGGCATTGATGATGATGGGGAGAAGATGATGATAATGGGCAGGCATTGATGATGGGGAGAAGATGATGATGGGCAGACATTGATGATGATGGGGAGGAGATGATGATGGGCAGGCATTGCTGATAATGGGGAGGCATTGATGATGATGGGGAGAAGATGATGATAATGGGCAGGCATTGATGATAATGGCAGGCATTGATGATGGGGAGAAGATGATGATGATGGGCAGGCATTGATGATGATGGGGAGGCAATCATGATGATAATGGGGAGTCTTTCCACAGCACCCTTTTCTGAGCTGTAACAGTGCAGAACGCAGTACAGCGCAGAGGAGAGCTCCATATTTTGTATGGAGCATTATATGGGGACCAGTATCCTGTATGGAGCATTATATGGGGACCAGTATCCTGTATGGAGCATTATATGGGGACCAGTATCCTGTATGGAGCATTATATTGGGTCCAGTATTCTGTATGGAGCATTATTTTGGGTCCAGTATTCTGTATGGAGCATTATATGGGGGGTGACATCCTGCATGGGGTATTATATGGGTGATGAGGGGAGACTATGTGGTGCCCATAATATTGTATGGAGGACTGTACTGTCCAGTCTGTACTGTGCGCTGTGAGGATTTGGCGGTTTTTGAGCTATTGCACAATTTACAATAGATATCACTCATGTAATGGAAGAAGTGAAGTATTTGGCATTGTACTATACCTATATTTCTCTGCAGTATCTGTGCATCATGAATCGTGGTCTGTGTTAAAGGGGCCCACTGAGGCTCTTTCGCCCGGGGCCCATAAAAACCTGGAGCCGGCCCTGGTTAAATGACTTTGGGCCACTGATCTCACACTATGAGTACACAGATAGTGATGCCCCGCATGAAACCCAGGTATCTCCAGCCTAGTCCAAATGGGTTCTGGGCTTCAGAATTGGCATCAAAGTGGGCAAACAGCCAATTTTCACAGATTTGAACAAGTAACAGATGTTTTTAAGGGGTGAAAATTGGCTGTTTGGCCACTTTGTTGCCAATTCTGAAGCCCAGAACCCATTTGGGCCAGGCTGGAGGGACTTGTTTGTAATGTGGGGCGCCCTGTTCTATATGTCTGCAGTGTGATATCAGTGGCCCCAAGTCATTTAACCCTTTCATTAACACCCTTTGGTGCCCACTTTGATGCCCATTTTTGTGCCAGGTTTATAGTTTTGTAGCTGTTTTTCAGTGTAGTCACATCAGGGCTCCTCGCTGCAGTGTATGTTATTATTGTGATGATTATTTTTTGTTGTTAAACCTATAAAAAAAAATTGCTCAATAAGAAACTGACTTCAGCGTTGTGTCTCTGTGTGGCACAGTGCCTCTCAGGACGGCGCGGCCCCGCTGCCCCATTCGCGCCATTGCACTGCCACAGGGAGGCGCGAGTGAGGAGAGGCAGGCGCGGCCATGAGCGCCACTGGCGGGAGAGCGCGGACACGTAAAGCGGCCGCACAGGGGCGCGCCTCCGGGACTCTCTTGGTTTCCGTTACTCTGGGGGCGCGCTCGGTTGGGGAGGGATAGGTGAGTGACCGGAGGGGAGCGCTAGTAATGGCGCTTGTACTGATCATCCTCATACCTCGTTGATAACGCGTAGAGGGATGTGAGCAGGTGTAACTGTCTGTAGAACTACAAATCCCAGCACTGGTCACACTGAGACAACATGCTGTCGGTGCTGCTAATGCTTATTGAGCTGCCCCCAGTTTGTGGCCACGCTGATTGCTGTGAAGTGTTTTTGGGGGGCTTCTGACTAGTCCAGGACACTCTGGTGCCTCACCTGCCCTGTGGTGGGGGAGGGGAAGTCAGTGCTGCAGTCATTGTGAATGGCGGCCCCAGCATATGGTGTGAGCTCCTGACGTTCAGGCTCCAGCACTGGCCAGTGCAATGTGCCTGTACCAGAGATGGGAACCTAGGAGTAGGCCGGAGTATGGACGCCCCGTGTGGGAGTACGCACGCCCCGTGTGGGAGTACGGACGCCCCGTGTGGGAGTACGGACGCCCCGTGTGGGAGTACGCACGCCCCGTGTGGGAGTACGGACGCCCCGTGTGGGAGTACGGACGCCCCGTGTGGGAGTACGGACGCCCCGTGTGGAGTACGGACGCCCGTGTGGATACGGACGCCCCGTGTGGGAGTACGGACGCCCCGTGTGGCCAGTAGGAAATGGAAAGGAACGCCGGCACTAATGCGCTGTAATCCTCTGTACACTACAGCCAGTATACCCAGAGGCGGACATAGCATTGGTGCAGCCGCACAGGGGCCCACAACGTAAAGGGGCCCACCTCTACCTCGAAAGCAGCAGCTTCTAAAGGGCCCATATACTGTTCTTATACAGGGGCCCTATTCTGTCTGTCTCCTATTGAGTATACTTATCAATGCTGCAGTTACTAGGGACCACCGCGTGAAAGCAACACAGTGGTTGGTGGGTCATTGCAGACCCTGAAGACCTGATTCCTCTGTGCCTGCCATGTACACCCCCACAGTCGGGGCTTTACAGGAAATTAGTAAGATGACCGGGCCCTGCACTACACAAGTATTGCAATGTATTGTACTAGCCATCATGTGACTGCAGGTTCAAGTCCTAAGTTTGTAAAGGAACGCTATTATTATTAAAAAATAAGTTTTTTTTTAAGAGTTGTCCACATTTTGGGTACTTATTTTTTTATAACTTAAATACTTATGTTTGGGGACAAAAATAATTTTTGCAGGCTCTTTTAACTTTCCTCTGGACACTCAACCCTAAAGGGAACCTGTCACCTGAAAGATAAGAAAAACAAGTTAGGGTATGTTTCCACACTAAGGAACCGCTGCGTGTTTGACTCTGTGTACAGCCGAATCGTCCAGATGTTACAGCATAGTGGAGGGGATTTCATGAAATCCCATCTCCACTATGCGTTAAAACACACAGGCGGCAGACCTGCGTAAACGGACATGCAGCGCCTCTTTTCAGATCGCAGCATGTCCCTTTACCTTTCAGCAACGCTTCGTCGCCGCAAGGTAAATAGCAGAGTCCTATCTAGCGCTGCAGCGATTCCGGATGTGTTCAATGAACACATCCAGATTCACCGCGCGTTCAGAAAGGGGCAGGGCTTTGGGCGGAGCGGGATTTCCGCTCCGTCCAAAACGCCTGCTATCCGGAACATGAAACCAAACCCTTAGGGTGTGTTTCCACCATCCGGATTTCTTCAGTAATTGCTGCGTGTTTGATGCTGTGCGCTGGCGCAGCGTCAAACACGCAGCGTCCAGATGTTACAGCATAGTGGAGGGGATTTCAAGAAATCTCGTCTCCACTATGCATAAAAACACGCAGGCGGCAGACCTGCGTTAACGGACATGCTGCGCGTCTTTTCAGATCGCAGCATGTCCTATTCCCTTGCGGCGACGCTTCGTCACCGCAAGGGAAATAACACAGCCCTAAGTAGCGCTGCGGTGATTCCGGATGTGTTCAATGAGCACATCCGGATTTACCGTGCGTTCACTAGGGGGCGGGGCTTTGGCGGAGCGGACTTTCCGCTCCGTCCAAAGCGCTGTGTTTCCTGACGGTGGAAACACAGCCTTAGATTATACTCATCCGGGGGGCGGTCCGGTCCAATGGGTGTCGCAGGTCCGGGTCCGAAGCCTCCCATCTTCATGCGATGACGTCCTCTTCCTTGCTTCTGTCGCGCTCCTGCGCAGGCGTACTGATCTTTCCTGTTGAGGGCAGAGCTAAGTACTGCAGTGCGCAGTTGCCGGACCTCTCTGACCTTTCCCAGCACCTGCGCACTGCAGTACTTTACTCTGCCCTCAACAGGGCAGATCAGTACGCCTGCGCAGGAGCGCGACGGAAGCAAGGAAGAGGAATCATCGCATGAAGATGGGAGGCGCCGGACCTGCGACACCCATCGGACCGGACCGCCCTCGGGTGAGTATAATCTAACTTGTTTTTCTTATCTTTCAGGTTACATGGGGGGCTTATCTACAGCATTCCAGAATATTGTAGATAAGCCCCTAATGGCGGTGGCAGCAGCTTATGGCTATGTGCCCGCGTTGCGTTTTTTTTAAGCGTTTCCGCTGCGGAAACGCTTATAAAAACACTAACAAAACGCATCCCATGCAATCCTATAGGATTCCGCAGTTGCTGTGCCAATGCTGCAGATTTTTCTGCTGGGGAATCGCATAGCAGAGAAATTCGCAGCATGTTCATTAATTTTGCGGATTCGCGGCGATTCCACCACCATAGGATTGCATTGAAACGCTCACTTTACGCATGTGGCTATGCCCACCATGCGTAAAGTGAGTGCTTCATGTGCGGATGGTACCCAGGGCCTGGAGGAGAAGACACTCTCCTCCAGGCCCTGGGTACCATATTCCTGTAAAAAATAGAATGAAAATAAAAACAATAGGGATATACTTACCCTCTGTCGGCCCCCGAAGTTCTTCAACGGCGCTGCCGGCACGTTCCGTTCCCAGGTGTGCTTAGCGAGAATGACATTTGTGACGTCACAAAAGTCATTTTCGCAAAGCACGCCTGGGAACGGAAGTTGCCGGTAGCGCCGTTGAGTACCGGGATCGCAGCTGAGGAGATTGGGGGCCGCCAGGAGGGGAGTATACCCATATTTATTCGAACGTCCATGACAGCACTACAGAGAGAGGGGATCCGCCCCTTAGGAACAGGAAACCTACAGATATAAAAGGGCGGCACCTCTCCCACACATCAGTTGGTTTCCTGTTCCTAAAGGACGGGTTTCCTACAGATGAAGATCTTCAGGAGGACCCAGGCCGGCCGGTCGACCCAGGTAGCGGGGGGGATCTCCTACCTCGGCCGGTGCGGAGCCCCTGGAAGCGCCACGGTGGGTCCGGGTAGGATTCCACGGCAGTGTGCGGAGCAGGTGGAGCAGTATCCAGAGGATCCCTGTCTCCCAGCCAGCGCCGGTAGGTAAGTATTCCCCCCCTCTCCCTGGTCCCGATGCCTTCTCCCTGTCCTCTCCTGTGGTCCTGTCATGGTGGGGGCCTCTTAAGGGGTGCAGCCGTGATTATTTTTTTTTTTTTAAAAAAAAATATTTTTTAAAATTTGAATTTCTCGCCGCGTCACTGCTGTGAACGGCGCGGCGGGGGTTTTTTGAATTTCCCGCCGCGCGTCGCTGCTATGGACGGCGCGGCGGGCGGTTTTGAATTTCCCGCCGCGCGTCACTGCTATGGACGGCGCGGCGGGGTTTTTGAAAATTTAGTCGCGCGCCGCTGCTGCAGCAGCGCGGCTGGGTTTGGGGGAGATCTCCGCTCGTGTCCCGGCTGGAGGGGCGATGCAGCGGGGGATTATACTTACCTCCATCGGTACGGTGGGGTCCGTGCGAGCGGGGGAAAAAAGGGGGCGGAGTCTCCACCGCCGGAACCGGAAGTGAGACGCCGGCCGGCGTTTTTTGAAATTTTTGAAATTTTTGGCGGCTGCATCATTGGACGGCGCCTGCTGTGGGGACGGCAGGGAGGTGCGGGGGGGGGCCGTGGAGCGGAGAATAGGAGGGGGTGGACCCCTGGCCAGACCTGCTGACCCGGATATCCGGGGGAGGATATAAGGAGCCTAGGAAAGAGGAAAGCGCTTCTGCCCTATTTTCATGATGGACACTGCAGAAGCTCCCTCGGTGCAACAGGAGAGCCAGCAGCAGCAGACAGAGTTCTCCTCTTCAATGACCAGCCGCAGAAGTTCCGCAGCTGGGAAAAAGGCCCCTCCCCGTGATCCGGTACCTACGGCTGTATAATCTGGGTAAGAGATCGTCAGACTTAGAATACCCAGTAATGCAGTTTTTTCCCCATTTTGTGTCTGTTACTAGGGGAAGAAGTGTTCGGTGAAAAGCAAGCACAGGGAATGTGCCTTTTGTGCTTGCCCTCTGCCTGACGCTTGCCCTAAAAGGTTGTGCCAGCCATGCATGCAGCAGACGGTAGGGCATTTGAGGGGGAAGGGCAGGGGCCTGGGATGAGATAGTAACCCCCCCTATGCCCCTTCCCTTTTTAGATAGCGGAGGAGACTCCGGATTTCACCGAAAGCCTGAAGGAGATAATAAGAGCAGAGTTGAAAGCGTCCTCAAGACACGGAAAATCTTCCAGGCATAGAACTGTACCAGTTTTATCTGATTCAGATTCACCTGCCGCCCATGACAGGGGTGAAGTTGTCAGGACCCTCCTCGCCTTCCTCTTCGGCTTCCTCCTCGTCTTCTACAGAAGACGCTATCCGTTTTTGTTTTCCCTTGGACCAGATGGACAAATTTGTCAAATCAGTTAGGTCCACCATGGGGGTAGAAGAGGCGAAACCAGAGCTCTCAGTACAGGATCTGATGTTCGGTGGTCTAGATCCAAAAAAACGGAGATCCTTTCCACTAAATAGTAGCATCCAAGGCCTTATAGACAGAGTGTGGAAGAAGCCTGAAAAAAGAGGCTCCTTACCCCAAGCGTTTAAGCAAAGATATCCCTTTGAAGATCCCTTAACAGGTAGATGGGATAAGGCCCCGAAGCTGGATGCAGCAGTGGCGAAGGCTTCTAAAAAATCCTCCATCCCATTCGATGATATGGGGTCTTTGAAAGATCCACTAGACAAGAAGGCAGACTCCTTCTTGAAAGACACATGGGAAATGTCGGCAGGTGCCCTGAGACCGGCGATTGCAGCCACTTGTGCAGCCAGGTCATTGATGGTCTGGCTAGACCAGTTAGCATCCCAGTTAGCAGGGCTGTCTAATGCAGCACGAAGGGCATTATGGCTCAAATGTTGGCCGGGCGATATTCAAGCCAGATCTCGCCTCTGCTCCATTCCGTGTGACGGCGAATATCTTTTTGGCCCGGTCCTGAACGAACTTTTAGAAAAGGCAGGGGACGACAAGAAAAAGTTTCCCAGTCTATCAACCCCTTCCTATAAAAGACCTTTCAGCAGAAGGAGGTTCAGCTACAGAAGGTCGTCCAGAGAACGAGCCAAATGGGATGAAAAGAGGCGAAGAGGTACAGGGTTTATGTTTAGGGGTCCACCTAAGGAAACAAAAAAAAAAAACAAAAACCCTCGCAATGACTAGCAATGCCGGTAGGAGGCAGATTGAGGGCCTTCTACCCGGCCTGGTCGGAAATCTCAAACAGTAGCTGGATCCTTAACATCATAGCTACAGGGCTGCGGTTAGAATTCTCCTCGGTACCTTGGGATAACTTTAAAATTACCCCACTCAGATCATCCCCATCGGAGCAGGCCGCTTTAGAGTTGGAGGTTCAGGAGCTTTGCGCTAAGAAAGTCTTAGTGGAGGTACCAGAAGCAGAGCGGGGTAAAGGGTTTTACTCCCCTCTGTTTTTGATCCGTAAGCCGGACGGGTCTTTTAGAACAATTATTAATTTGAAAGCCCTCAATAAGTTCCTGATTATTCACCCATTTAAAATGGAAACGGTCAGCTCAGCAATAAAGCTTCTGTTTGAAAATTGCTTTATGGTGGTGTTAGATCTGAAAGACGCTTATTACCACATACCAATCCATATGGAGCATCAGCGTTTCCTCAGGGTAGCAATCCAAATGGGGGAATCGCTGCGACATTTTCAATATAGCGCCCTTCCTTTTGGCTTGGCGGTTGCTCCACGAGTGTTCACTAAGGTTATGTCGGAGGTCATGGCCCACTTACGTGAATCAAATATGCTCATAGTCCCCTACCTCGACGACTTTCTTATCATTGGAAAGACGGCAGAACATTGCCTAGAGCAACTGCAAAAAGCGATATCTACCTTAGAGCAGCTGGGATGGCTAATAAATACCAAAAAGGTCTCGTTTGAATCCGATGAGGGTTCAGCAATTTCTAGGGCTAATTCTGGATTCACAGAATCAGAACTGTAGTTTACCGTCAGATAAGTTAATTCACTTACGGTACCAGGTCCTAAACGCTTCCAAAAACCCCTCCATGTCGCTTAGGAAGGCCATGTCTCTTTTGGGCTCCCTCTCGTCCTGCATTCCCGCGGTCCGGTGGGCTCAATTTCACACAAGGGCGCTGCGAGCTGAGGTCTTGCTGTATCAAAATTTGCTAGGTGGTTACCTGGAAGGCCAGCTATCCTTGTCCCAGGCTGCTATAAAATCCCTGGATTGGTGGAAGAATGAGACAAACCTGTCTTAAGGGGTTCCCTGGGAATATGAGATATCCCGAATAGTCACAACAGATGCTAGCCCCTCTGGGTGGGGGGCTCATATGGGGGACGTTATGGTTCAGGGCTTATGGGAGCAGGATCAAATTCATATGTCTTCTAATATGAAGGAATTAACAGCGGTAGAGCTAGCAATTAAAAAGCTCCTTCTATATCTACAGGGTCACCACGTTTGAGTGCTCTCCGACAATCGGGCACAGTCGCTTACATCAACCACCAGGGTGGTACTCGTTACGGTCCTCTCATGGAAGTGGCAAGGCGTTACTTCAGATAGCAGAACGACACTTTCTTTCTCTAACGGCTCTACATATAAGGGGAGAAGAAAATACCAAGGCGGACTTCTTAAGCCGCAATCTCCTGAGTCAAGGAGAGTGGTCATTAAAGACTTCCATCTTCGACCTAATTGTGCGGAAATGGGGTCAACCGGAGGTAGATCTCTTTGCTACCAAAAGCAACAGGAAAGTGAGACAGTTCTGCTCTCTAAATCCCAAAGAACGCCCTCTGGCAGTGGACGCTCTTCTATTACAATGGGATTTCAATCTAGCCTACGCATTTCCTCCCCTGTCCTTACTCCCCTAGTATTGAGGAAGGTCAGGAAGGACAGGGCAAGGATAATAGTAATCGCTCCTTTTTGGCCCAGGAGGGCATGGTTTTCATGTCTCAGAAACATGTCGATAGCCGACCCGTGGGTCCTGCCGTATATTCCCGATCTGCTCTCCCAGGGTCCAGTCTACCATCCTCGAGTAGCGGGCCTCCACCTGACGGCGTGGATTTTGAACGGTCGCTGCTGAGAGATAAGGGGTTTTCTACTAATGTAATTAATACTCTCCTTAAAAGCAGGAGGAGGTTACAACTAGAATCTACGCTAGGACTTGGAAGAAATTTCTCCAGAGCTCGGGGGTGATAGCAGGGGACCCACACCGATAACCCAGATTCTAGAATTCCTACAAAAGGGTCTGGACTTAGGTCTCTCCACAAGCCCCCTTAAGGTACAAGTTTCAGCTTTGGGGGCACTCTTTAGTAGCAACATCGCAAATAATTACTGGGTCAGTAGATTCATTAAAGCTGCGGGTAGGTCGAGACCCATAGTGAAGGTGAGAATCATGCCATGGGACTTGAACCTTGTTCTCACTGCTTTAACAGAGCCCCCTTTTGAACCTATATCAGCAGCATCAATAAAAATTCTTTCCCTTAAAACCGCTTTCCTGGTAGCAATAACCTCGGCTAGGAGGGTAAGTGACATCCAGGCACTATCCAGACTGTCTCCTTACACTCGGGTCCTGAATGACAGGATAATTCTTAGACCTGATCCGGCATACCTACCTAAGGTGTCTTCCGCTTTCCACAGAACACAGGAAATTGTTCTTCCTTCGTTCATCCCTAATCCATCTAATCAAAAAGAGATAAAACTCCATACTTTAGATGTTAGAAGATGTCTACTGCAATATTTGGCAGTCACTGATCCCTGGAAACGGGACAATGCATTGTTTGTCTCTTTTCAAGGAATTAACAAAGGCCGTAGATTAACGAAGAGCTCATTGGCCAGATGGATTAGGGAAGCAATTTCTCTGGCATACACCTCGAGGGGCAAGCCGGCACCTGAGAGGCTAAGGGTTCATTCCACCCGAGCTGTGGCGACTTCATGGGCAGAGAGGGCAGAAGTCTCGATTGACCAGATATGTAAGGCAGCTACGTGGTCTTCTCCACATACGTTTTACACTCATTATAGATTAGATTTGGGTGCTTCCTCAGACCTTTCTTTCGGATTAAGGGTGCTGCAGGCAGTAGTCCCTCCCTAAGTAGTTATTACTCTCTGTAATTCTCTCTGTAGTGCTGTCATGGACGTTCGAATAAAGTCTAAGTTACTTACCGTTAACGGTATTTTTCGAAGTCCATGACAGCACCCTTACATTCCCACCCGGGTTCTATGTGCACTTCTTCCTCTTATGTAGTCCACATGTAATAAACAATTGATTAATGTTACTGTGTGATGCATAAAATTTTTTGCTGTATACCAATTAACCTTGATGTCCTCTTATGCTCTGTAATCCAACTGATGTGTGGGAGAGGTGCCGCCCTTTTATATCTGTAGGTTTCCTGTTCCTAAGGGGCGGATCCCCTCTCTCTGTAGTGCTGTCATGGACTTCGAAAAATACCGTTAACGGTAAGTAACTTAGACTTTTTTATTTGTTTTAATTATTTTTAACATTCTATCTTTTACTACTGATGCTGCATAGGCAGCATCAATAGTAAAAAGTTAGTCACACTTTGTCAAGCACTGTGCGTGACAAGTGTGACCAACCTGTCAATCACTTTTCCAAGCGATGCTTCAAATCGCTTGAAAAAGCGCTAGCGTTCTGCAAGCTAAAAATGCTTGCAAAACGCTTGTGTTTTGCGGGAAAGCGCATGCGAATTCCGCATGCGTTTTACCCGCGGCGGGAATACTGCGGCAATTCCGGAGCATTTCTGCAACGTGGGCACATAGCCTAAATGCGAAAAATGAGGTGACAGATTCCCTTTAATGTGGTTATAAATCAACTAAGAGGAAAATTCTGTCAGAACAAGATCGCAGGCAGATTGTCAGATAACTCCTTCTGTAGTAATAGTGCAACGCAGAGGGGATAAAAGGCAAATGGTGCAACACTTTAAAGCACCACTTCTGCATTTTTTGGGGGGAGGAAATTAAGGGTGCGTCTTATAATCTGAACATACCTACCTAATTGGAGGGGGTGTAGAGCAGGGTAACTGCTGCAGAAAGCTAACGGCTGCGGCAATCAATAGTTAGCTATTAATCAAAATGAATATTCACTGCTCCCCACGCCCTTAATCCTGCCCACCTCTCTGCGTCAGTGATAGTAAATGACTCAAGGTTTTTACTATCGCTGCAGCAGTCAGCGAGAGGTGGGCGAGATTATGGGCGTGGGGAGCAGTGAATATTCATTTCCTTTTCATGGAAAAAGTTCAGTGCTGCCGCCGGCATCCTGCAGTGGCAACCCTGCCTTCGGTATGCCTGTGACTGAGGGCGCATGGCAGTGGCATCATGTGCTGCCTGTCACACTCCGAAGTCAGTTGCTTGCATCTGAAGAGGGATGCCTTGCCCCTGGGGAGTGGAGGGAAGGCGAGTTAAATTATTTTTTTTTTTTTTATGTGTGCGGCATAACTGGAAGTATATATACCATGATGGGCCCAGGATGAGGGACATATACACTGCTCAAAAAAATAAAGCGAACACTCAAATAACACATCCTAGATCTGAATGAATGAAATATTCTCATTGAATACTTAGTTCTGTACAAAGTTGAATGTGCTGACAACAAAATCACACAAAAATCATCAATGGAAATCAAATTTATTAACCAATGGAGGCCTGGATTTGGAGTCACACACAAAATTAAAGTGGAATGTAATGTCCTTAAAACAAGTCAGTAGTGTGTGTGGCCTCCCTGTGCCTGTATGACCTCCCTGTGCCTGTATGACCTCCCTACAATGCCTGGGCATGCTCCTGATGAGGTAGCGGATGTTCTCCTAAGGGACCTCCTCCCAGACCTGGACTAAAGCATCCGCCAACTCATGGACAGTCTGTGGTGCAACGTGACAGTGGTCGGATGGAGCGAGACATGATGTCCCAGATGTTCTCAATCGGATTCAGGTCTGGGGAACGGGCGGGTCAGTTCATAGCTTCAATGCCTTCATCTTGCAGGAACTGCTGACACACTCCAGCCACATGAGCTCTGGCATTGTCCTGCATTAGGAGGAACCCAGGGCAAACCACACCAGCATATGGTCTCACAAGGGGTCTGGGGATCCCATCTCGGTACCTAATGGCAGTCAGGCTACCTCTGGCAAGCACATGGAGGGCTGTGTGGCCCTCCAAAGAAATGCCACCCCACACCATTACTGACCCACTGCCAAACCGGTCATGCTGACGGATGTTGCAGGCAGCAGATCGCTCTCCACGGCGTCTCCAGACTCTGTCACATGTGCTCAGTGTGAACCTGCTTTCATATGTGAAGAGCACAGGGCGCCAGTGGCGAACTTGCCAATCCTGGTGTTCTGTGGCAGATCTCGGGAGATGAGATCTGAAACTGAGCATGCGCCGCCCCCAGCGGCCATTTTCCCGGAGGCCACCGCATCGCAGCAATGGAGCTGCCGGGGCCTCCGGGTTTTGAGGAAATGCCAGCGGAGCCCCGACGCTGCCCAAAGACTTGCCGCCGCCCCCAGCACAGAGCCCCCACGCTGCTGAAAGGAGCTGCCGCCCCCCAGCACAGAGACCCGCTTAGAGCACCGCTGCCACAATGAGGTAATAGGGGGATACTCCACTTGCATCTTCCCTGTGTGATGCCCACTCCCTTCGTCATCAGGACCACTCCCCCCATCATATTCAGATTGAAACGCACCCGCCCTATAAGTTGACACCCGGCGTTTAAGAAGAACCCCGACTTTTAAGAAGATTTTATATTTTAACTGGAAAAGTTGGGGGTTGTCTTATACGCCGGAAAATACGGCTAAAAACTTTTTTTTTTATTTTTCCTTTGAGCTGTATGGCGTCTTGCTTTTTACGAGACAAGATGAAGTTTTCAGAGATACCATATTTATTTACATTTGTCTTCTTGATCACGTTTTATTCTACTTTTTGTTCGGCAGTATGATGATAAGGCATAGTTTTTTGCCTTTTTTTAGTTACACGGTGTTTACTGAAGGGGTTAACTATTGGGACAGTTTTATAGGTCTGGTCTTTCCAGACGCTGTAATGCCAAATATGTGTACTTTTTTGTTTGTTTTTGCTTTTACATAAATTAAATTAATTTATTGAAATAATATTTTTGTTAATATATTGTTACAAATTTTAACCCCTTAACGACCAGAGCTATTTTTGGTTTTGCATTTTCATTTTTTGCTCCCCTTCTTCCCAGAGCCATAACTTTTTTTATTTTTTGGTCAAAATGGCCATGTGAGGGCTTGTTTTTTTGCGGGACGAGTTGTACTTTTGAACGACATCATTGGTTTTACCATGTCATGTACTTGAAAACGGGAAAAAAAATTGCAAGTGCGGTGAAATTCCTAAAAAATTGCAATCCCACATTTGTTTTTTATCATTATGTTCACTAAATGCTAAAACTAACCTGACAATTTGGTTCTGATTGTGGAAACTTCACACTAGACCTCAAGCAGCTTGGATTGTGGCCTCTCCACTCTTCCTCCAGACTCTGGGACCTTGACTTCCAAAGTCTAGTGTGAAGTACAGTCATGGCCAAAAGTTTTGAGAATGACACAAATATTATATTTTCACATGATCTGCTGCCCTCTGGTTTTTATGTGTGTTTGACAGATGTTTTTATCACAGACAGAAATATAATAATTGCAAACATATGAGTAACAAAAGCTTATATTGACAGTTAGAATGAGTTAATGCAGCAAGTCAATATTTGCAGTGTTGACCCTTCTTCTTCAGGACCTCTGTAATTCTCCCTGGCATGCTCTCAATCAACTTCTGGACCAAATCCTGACTGATAGCAGTCCATTCTTGCACTATCAATGCTTTCATTTTGTCAGAATTTTTAGGTTTTTGTTTGTCCACCCGTCTCTTGATGATTGACCACAAGTTCTCAATGGGATTAGGATATGGGGGTTTCCAGGCCATGGACCCAAAATCTCTATGTTTTGTTCCCTGAGCCATTTAGTTATCACCTTTGCTTTATGGCAAGGTGCTCCATCATGCTGGAAAAGGCATTGTTGATCGCCAAACTGCTCTTGGAGGGTTGGGAGAATTTGCTCTTGGAGGACATTCTGGTACCATTCTTTATTCATGGCTGTGTTTTTAGGCAAGACTGTGAGAGAGCCGATTCCCTTGGCTGAGAAGCAACCCCACACATGAATAGTTTCAGGATGCTTAACAGTTGGCATGAGACAAGACTGGTGGTAGCGCTCACCTTGTCTTCTCCAAATGAGGCGTTTTCCTGATGTCTCAAACAATCGAAAAGGGGATTCATCAGAGAAAATAACTTTACCCCAGTCCTCAGCAGTCCACTGCCTGTACCTTTTGCAGAATATCAGTCTGTCCATGATGTTTTTTCTGGAGAGAAGTGGCTTCTTTGCTGCCCTCCTTGAGACCAGGCCTTGCTCCAAGAGTCTCCGCCTCACAGTGCGTGCAGATGCACTCACACCTGCCTGCTTCCATTCCTGAGCAAGCTCTGCACTGCTGGTAGCCCAATCCCGCAGCTGAAACACTTTTAAGAGACGGTCCTGGCGCTTGCTGGTCTTTCTTGGGCGCCCTGAAGCCTTTTTGGCAACAATGGAACCTCTCTCCTTGAAGTTCTTGATGATGCGATAGATTGTTGACTAAGGTGCAATCTTTCTAGCTGCGATACTCTTCCCTGTTAGGCCATTTTTGTGCATTGCAATGATGACTGCACATGTTTCTTTAGAGATAACCATGGTTAACAGAAGAGAAACAATGATGCCAAGCACCAGCCTCCTTTTAAAGTGTCCAGTGGTGTCATTCTTACTTAATCATGACAGATTGATCTCCAGCCATGTCCTCATCAACACCCACACCTGTGTTAATGGAGCAATCACTGAAAAGAGGTTAGTTGGTCCTTTTAAGGCAGGGCTGCAATGATGTTGAAATGTGTTTTGGGGGATAAAGTTCATTTTCTAGCCAAATATTGACTTTGCAAGTAATTGCTGTTAAGCTGATCACTCTTTATAACATTCTGGAGTATATGCAAATTGCCATTAGAAAAAGTGAAGCAGTAGACTTTGTAAAAATTAATATTTGTGTCATTCTCAAAACTTTTGGCCATGACTGTAGAGCTGAAGTCTGCTATCAAAGCAACTTGGGCTTCCATAACATCTCAGCAGTGCCACAGGCTGATCGCCTCCATGCCACGCCGCATTGATGCAGTAATTGATGCTAAAGGAGCCACGACCAAGTATTGAGTGCATTTACTGAACATACATTTCAGTAGGCCAACATTTCGGTTTTTAACCCCTTACTGCCATCGGATGTACTATCCCGTCCATGGTACCTGGGCTCGTATGACCATGGACGGGATAGTACGTCTCGTGCGATCGGACGCGCCGATCGCGGCCGGGTGTCAGCTGATTATCACAGCTGACACCCATGACTGTGTGTCAGGAGCGGTCACGGACCGCTCCCGGCACATTAACCCCTTGCACACCGCGATCAAACATGATCGCGGTGTACTGGGGCACAGGGGAGGATCGCGCAGGGTGGGGGCTCCCTGCGCGCCCCCTGAGAACCTCAGAGCAGCGCGATGTGATCGCTCTGTTCTGAGGGCTTCCTCCCTCCCAGGACCCGGATCCAAGATGGCGCCGGGGTCCTGGAGGGAGGCGGCTACCTCAGTGCCTGCCGAGAGCAGGCACTGAGAATCCTGCTGCACTGCTGAGCGATCGCTGGTGTGACAGAGTGCTGTGCACACTGTCACACCAGCGATCTGATAAAATACAGTGATGTCCCACCCTGGGACAAAGTAAAAAAGTTAAAAAAATAAAAATAAACATGTTTTAAAAAAAAATCCAAAATAAATAAAAAAAAAATATATATTCCCCAATAAATTCACTTCTTCCTGTAAATAAAAAAAACAAAACAATAAAAGTACACATATTTGGTATCGCCGCGTCCGTAACGACCCCCCTATAAAATTGTCCCACTAGTTAACCCCTTTAGTGAACCTCTTAAAAAAAAAAAAAACGAAGCAAAAAATCAATGCTTTATCATCATACCGCCGAACAAAAAGTGGAATAACACGCGATCAAAAAGACCGATATAAAAAAACATGGTACTGCTGAAAACGTCATCTTGTCCCGCAAAAAACGAGCCGTCATACAGCATCATCAGCGAAAAAAAAAAAAATTATAGCTCGCAGAATAAAGCGATGCAAAAATAATTATTTTTTATATAAAATTGTTTTTATTCTATAAAAGCGCCAAAACATGAAAAAATGATATAAATGAGGTATCGCCATAATCGTACTGACCCGAAGAATAAAACTGCTTTATCAATTTTACCACACGCGGAACGGTATAAACGCCTCCCCCAAAAGAAATTCATGAATTGCTGATTTTTGTTCATTCTAACCTCCCAAAAATCGAAATAAAAAGCGATCAAAAAACGTCACGTGCTCAAAAATGGTACCAATAAAAACGTCAACTCGTCCCGCAAAAAATAAGACCTCACATGACTCTGTGGGCCAAAATATGCAAAAATTATAGCTCTCAAAATGTGATGATGCAAAAACAATTTTTGCAATAAAAAGCGTCTTTTAGCGTGACAGCTGCCAATCATAAAAACCCGCTATAAATAGTAAATCAAACCCCCTTTATCACCCCCTTAGTAAGGGAAAAATAATAAAATTAAAAAAAAGTATTTATTTCCATTTTCCCATTAGGGTTAGGGTTGCGGCTAAAGTTAGGGTTGGGTTGGCGCTAAAGTTAGGGTTAGGGTTGGGATTAGGGGTGTGTTAGGGTTAGGTTTGTGGTTAGGGTTGGGACTAGGGTTAGGGGTGTGTTGGGGTTAGGGTTGGAGTTAGAATTGGGGGGTTTCCGCTGTTTAGGCACATCAAGGGCTCTCCAAATGTGACATGGCGTCTTGATCTCAATTCCAGCCAATTCTGCGTTGAAAAAGTCAAACGGTGCTCCTTCACTTCTCAGCTCTGCCATGCGTCCAAACAGTAGTTTATCCCCACATATGGGGTATCAGCGTACTCTGGACCCCAAGAGTTATTGTGCAATTTGTCCTATTTTTCTGTTACCCTTGGGAAAATAAAAACTGAGGGCGAAAATATCATTTTTGTACAAAAAAAATATTTTTTTGTTTTTTCGGCTGTACTTTATAAACTTCTGTGAAGCACTTGGGGCTTCATAGCGCTCCACACATCTAGATAAGTTCCTTGTGGGGTCTATTTCCAAAATGGGGTCACTTGTTGGGGATTTCCACTGTTTAGGCGCATCAGGGGCTCTCCAAATGCGACATGACGCCCCCCGACCATTCCACAAAGTCGCAATCCAAAACGTCCTACTTCCCTTTCCCAGCCCCACTGTACCCATACAGTGTTTTTTTCCCCTATTGGTATCAGGGACTCGGACAAATTGGCAAAAAACTTTTTGGGGGCCAATTTTTCTTTACCCTTGTAAAAAAAAAATATTGGGGGAAAAAAAAACATTTTTTGCAAAAAAAAAAAAAAAA
>JARQOD010000002.1:557587386-557643672 GCA_033576555.1 Oophaga sylvatica | reverse complement strand
TTCCCAAAGGGGAGATTGGTCAGTCCTCTTGGGGATGGGGTCGTCCCTCTTTTTCGGGAAAAAAAAGTTCATCGAAATCCCTTTCTCCCTGGAAATCAAGTTTCCGTCAAGACAACGGGAGACGACAAGAACCCCCCAAGGGCGGATGAGCCAGGTTTCCATTCGGGGCCTCGAGGGGGGGTCGCCTGCTCCAATTCAAAGTAATTGGGGTTTTCCCGGTTCCGGGACCCTGGGTAACGGGGGGAGTGCGGCAGGCAATTTCATAGAGTTTTCTCTCGCCTCCGGCGGTTTTGCCAGTCTCGCACACCGTCAGAGCCCGATTAAATTACCGCTCTGCTGCGGGGGCCCCTCCCTTCTGCGAAGGGGTGGGGAATACCGGTACCGCCGGGGCCCGGGGGAAGAGGATTTTTTCCAATCTTTTGTGGTTCCCAAAAAAGGAGGCAAATTTCGTCCTTTTCTGGACTCAAAAATTGATTTTGGCATTTCCAACCCAAAAATTTCCCGAGGAGTCACTTCTTTCCTGGGCGGCCCTGTCCCAGAACGTTTTTTTTGGGTCAATCGCTTTTCGCGACGCTTTTTTGCTTTTTCCCGTGGGAAGGACCATCAGTGCTTTTCGTTTTCCCAGGGTCGGACCATTACCATTTGGGGCTCTGCCATTGGGGTTTGGGCCTCGGCGCCCAGATTTTTTTTAAAAAAATCTGGGCCCCTCTCATGGCAATTCTTCGAAGACAGGGGGTTGCGATTTTTCCCTACCTGGATGATCTTTTGATTGTGGCATCCTCAAAGGAGGAGGCGGTGACGGCTCGCAACCTATCCCTTCAGCTCCTGGAGGATTTCGGGTGGCTGGTCAATTGGGGAGAAGTCGTCTCTGGAGCCGTCTCAGTCAATCCTGTTTTTAGGGATGCATTTCGACACGGTACGGGCAGTGGTGTCCCTACCCCCAGACAAGCGGACATGTCTACTTCGACATGTACAGACTATGAAGTCTTCGACAGCAATGTCCCTTCGGAAGTGTATGCGCCTCCTGGGTTTGATGGTGGCGTCCATGGAGGCACTTCCGTTTGCCCAGTTTCATTCCAGGGTCCTCCAGAGGCTCATTCTGAGTCGTTGGGATCGATCGCAGGCTTCGCTGGATTGCAGCGTCATCATCTCTCACAGGGTACGGGAATCCCTAGAATGGTGGTTACGTCCAGAAGCGTTATCCCTGGGGAAATCTTTCCTCCCTCCGAAGTGGTCGGTCATAACCACCGATGCCAGCCTGACGGGCTGGGGGGGTGTCTGGAACGACCTTTGGATCCAGGAGTATGGTCATCGGAAGAGTCTATTCTACCGATCAATATCTTGGAATTGAGGGCAATTTTTCTTTGCCTCCAACACTGGACGGTCCCTTTGAGCGGTCTGCCAGTCCGAGTGCAGACAGACAACGCGACGGCGGTCGCGTATATCAATCACCAAGGCGGGACGAGGAGTTCCAGGCTCATGATGGAGGTGTCTTGGATCCTGCTATGCGCCGAGACCAGGGTTTCAGCCATCTCTGCGATCCACATTCCAGGAGTCCAGAATACCACGGCAGACTTCCTCAGTCGCGAGAAGATGGATCCTTGAGAATGGAGTCTCCATCCGGAAATGTTTGCACTACTGTGCTCCCGTTGGGGAACCCTCCAAGTGGATTTGATGGCATCCAGGTTCAATGCCAAGCTACCAACCTTCATATCCAGGTACAAGGACCCGAAGGCTGTGGCGGTGGATGCTCTGGTAGCTCCGTGGGACCATTTCGAACTGGTCTATGTGTTTCCGCCAATTTCCTTACTTCCTCTGGTGCTGCGTCGGATCAGACTGGAGAGAATTCCGGCTATGCTGATAGCCCCGGATTGGCCAAGGAGGACGTGGTTCTCGACACTGGTGTCGCTTTTGGCGGCTCCGCCATTTCCACTTCCTCTTCGCCCGGACCTGTTATCCCAGGGGCCCGTTCGTCATCCGGACTTGAAGTCTCTACGTTTGACGGCGTGGCTCTTGAGACCGAAATATTGACCGTAGAGGTTTCTCAGCTGCAGTCATTGCCACTCTGCGAGCTGCTAGAGGTCCGGCCACTACTAAGATTTATCACAGAACTTGGGAAGCCTTCTTTTCGTGGTGTTCGGGTTCCTCAAGGAATCCGAGGATTTTTTCCATTCCCAATCTGTTGGCTTTTCTACAGTACGTGTTGGACAAAGGTTTAGCATTAGCACTCTGAAGGGTCAGGTTTCTGCTTTGTCCGTGCTTTTTGGGAAGGCTATCGCCTCGCGTAGGGACGTGCGTTCTTTTTTTCAAGGAGTAACCCGTCAGTTTCCACCCCGGAAGGCACCTGTGTCTCCTTGGAGACTCAACCTTGTCTTGGAGGCTCTTCAGCATGTGCCCTTTGAGCCTATGGGTTCTACTAGCCTTTCGTTACTTTCTTGGAAGGTTGCATTCTTAGTGGCGGTAACCTCTTTAAGAAGGGTTTCTGAGTTGGCAGCTCTTTCTTGCTCGCCGCCTTTCCTGGAGTTTTACCCGGATCGAGTAGTGCTTCGCACACGGGGCGACTTTCTACCTAAGGTGGTGTCGCAGTTTCATGTTAACCAGGATATTGTGTTGCCCTCACTTTGTCCGGGCCCGAGAATGCAAAGGAACGAGATTTGCACAAATTGGATTTAGTGCGGGCCTTGAAGTTCTATCTGTCTGTTACTCAAGGTTTTAGGAAGTCAGATTCTCTGTTTGTGATTCCAGCAGGTCGTAGACGTGGTCAACGAGCTTCCAAGGACTCTATAGCTCGTTGGATTCGGTCAGCCATTTTGGAGGCTTACCGTCTTAAAGGCGAACCTTGCCCGATTAAGGCTCGAGCTCACTCCACGAGGGCTGTGGCTTCATCGTGGGCCTTTCATCAAGGGGCTTCGGCAGCTCAGCTCTGCCGAGCGGCGACCTGGCGTTCCGTCCACACATTTACAAAGTTTTATAAGGTGGACGTCAGTGCTTCCGCTGATGCGGCCTTAGGACGTAGGGTCCTGCAGGCAGCGGTAATCTAAGTTTTAAGTTATCTTGTATTTGGCGCCTGTTGCGCATTTATCTAGGTTGTTGGGTTTCTGCCTCTTTTGGTTTTTTTCCCACCCTAATTTTTGGACTGCTTTGAGACGTCCTACTAGTTATGGTGTGTCTCCCTTCCTTCATCTGCAGCTGAAAGACGGATTTTGGTAAGAACTTACCTGTAAAATCCTTTTCAGCGAAGAAGGAAGGGAGACACACATCCCTCCCATGGCAGAAGTGTGTTATATTTACAGAAGCAGCGTGGCCCTTCTCTGATAGCGATTTTCTGAGCTGAGGTCGACGCGCTACGGCTCTGTTCCAGCATTGCCAGCTTATCGCAGTAGTCAGGTTCAGTGAGTAGTACCTGGGACTGTGTGGTTTTTCTTTGCCAAATGCATGCATAACCTGTATTTTGTATTTTTCTCTGAAGTCCTTCAGAAGGGGTTATGTTGCTTCGCTGGTGATATTGTTCTTCCTTAAGCTTTGGTACGACTGAAGAGCTGAGTAGGAGGAGCCCGAGCTGGAGGGGCCGGTCAACACGCTTTCTAATCTGAGGTATTGATCCTATCTGGGGCTCCGCCTACCCACTAGTTATGGTGTGTCTCCCTTCCTTCTTCGCTGAAAAGGATTTTACAGGTAAGTTCTTACCAAAATCCGTCTTTCTCTACTATGGCGTAGTTCTTCTCGCAGGAGGACAGCTTTCGGCTTAGATAGAGAATGGGATGTTCTTCCCCATTTATTTCTTGGGAGAGTACGGCCCCTAGAACAACCTCTGATGCGTCAGTCTGGACCACAAATTCTTTCTTAAAGTCTGGCGCGACCAGGACAGGCTGCTTGCACAGTGTTAGCTTCAGCTTTTGAAACGCGGTCTCCGTTTCTTCCGTCCATTTCACCATGGTTGATTTGGTGCCTTTTAGAAGATCTGTTAGTGGGGCGGCAATCATGGCGAAATTCGGGATAAACCGCCGGTAGTATCCCACCATTCCCAGGAATGCTTTCACCTGCTTCTTTGAGAGCGGTTGTGGCCAGGTTTGAATTGCCTCCACTTTCTTGATCTGCGGCTTTATTTCGCCTCTCCCAACAACATAGCCCAGGTACTTGGCCTCCTCTTTTCCGATGGCACACTTTCTCGGATTTATGGTAAATCCTGCTTTCCTTAGCGCGTCCAAAACGGCCTGTAGTTTAGGTAGGTGACTAGCCCAGTCTGAGCTAAAGACCACAATGTTGTCGAGGTAGGCTGCGGCATACTTCTTATGTGGGCTAGGATCCGATCCATAGCCCTCTGGAAAGTGGCTGGGGCCCCCTGTAGTCCGAACGGCATCCGCGTGTATTGAAAACAGCCATCCGGTGTTGAGAAAGCCGTCTTCTCTTTAGCCATCTAGGACATGGGGATCTGCCAGTAGCCCTTCGTCAGGTCAAGAGTGGTGATGTACCTCGCCGGTCCAAGCCTCTCGATGAGTTCGTCGACGCGGGGCATCGGGTACGCGTCACACTTGGATACCTCATTTAGCCGACGGTAGTCATTACAAAACCTCCACTCTCCATTGGGTTTCGGCACGAGGACGATTGGGCTCGACCACCCACTCTTTGACTCCTCTATTACCCCGAGGTCTAACATCCTCTTCACCTCAGCCGAGATCACCTCCCGGCGTGCTTCCGGAATCCGATACGGCTTCAAATTCACTCGTACATGCGGTTCTGTCAGCACGTCATGCTCTATCACTTGTGTATGCCCTGGCAACTCTGAGAACAGGTCCCGATTCCGCTGTAGTAATTCTCGACACTGTTGCTTCTGGGCCGGTGATAGAGTCTCTGCAATAGTGACCTCCTCCACCTTGCCTTCTGGTGCGGCTCCCAGGCAAGGAGTTTCCACAGGTTCACGGTCCCGCCACGGCTTGAGCAAGTTTATATGATATATTTGATGTGCCTTCCTTCGGCCAGGCTGGTGGACTTTATAATTAACCTCGCTGACTTTCTCCACCACCTCGTATGGACCTTGCCATTTGGCGAGGAACTTGCTCTCGACGGTAGGGATCAGCACCAAAACACGGTCTCCGGGCTGGAACTGTCTTAGTCTCGCCGACCGGTTATAGACACTCGCCTGGGCTTCCTGCGCCTGGAGGAGATGTTCCTTTACGATGGGCATCACCTTTGACATTCTTTCCTGTAACTGGGCGACATGTTCGATGATACTCCGGTGTGGCGTGACTTCAGCCTCCCAAGTTTCCTTGGCGATGTCTAGGAGACCTCTTGGATGCCGCCCATATAGGAGCTCAAATGGAGAGAAGCCCGTGGAGGCTTGAGGAACTTCTCTGACCGAGAAAAGCAAAAATGGGAGCAGGTAGTCCCAGTCTCTCCCATCCTTTTCAACGACCTTCTTGAGCATCGCCTTTAAGGTCTTGTTGAAGCGTTCCACTAGGCCGTCCGTTTGTGGATGATAAACCGAGGTCCGCAGCTGAGTTATCTGAAGGACTCTGCAAAGCTCCTTCATCACCTTGCTCATGAAGGGGGTTCCTTGGTCTGTTAGAATCTCTTTTGGTAGACCTGTCCGAGCAAAAATATGGACCAACTCTCGGGCTATACTTTTACTGGACATGTTCCTTAGGGGAACCGCTTCTGGATACCGAGTCGCATAGTCCATGACGACCAGGATATATTGGTGGCCCCGAGCTGATTTGACTATGGGGCCCACGAGGTCCATGGCAATCCTCTCAAAGGGAACCTCTATCACAGGTAGTGGAACTAAGGGGCTACGGAAGTGGGAGGAGGGAGCGGTTATTTGGCAGGTGGGGCAGGACCTACAAAAGTTTTGAATTTCTCGATAACACCCTGGCCAATAAAACCTCCTCAGTATCCTCTCCTGAGTTTTCTCGACCCCTAGGTGTCCCCCCAGAACATGTGAATGGGCCATGTCTAGCACCCGCCGTCTGTATGGCCCCGGCACTAACAGCTGTTCCACTATCTCACCGCCCCTCAGTTTGGCCACCCGATATAGCAACTCCCCCTGTACTGCAAAGTGGGGGAATCTGGTGTCGGCCCCCGGCTCTTGGGCAACCCCATTACATACATTAACCTGGTCGAACGCCCCTTTTAAGGTCAGGTCTCGAACTTGAGCAGTCCCAAAGTTCTCTCTGGACATATCTAACGCAGGTAGGTCGGCCTCCTCGGTCACCGTCTCACTCTCATCACCGACAAGGACGCACAGTGGGAACTCCTCTCTCTGAGACTCTGTCGGGGGTTCTTCTTCAAGGATCTCGCTTTTCCCCATGCTACTTAGTCCAGTTCCCTTCCCCCACAAGTCCCAGAATAAGGAAAAATCACGGCCCAATATGACGGGATGTATCAGGTCCTTTACCACCCCGACTTCATGGGACTGGGCACCACAGTCTGTCCCCACTGTTACTGTGGCCACGGGATAGTCCTTGGCGTCACCATGGATGCACCGAACACCCAGGGTTTTGGAAGGGATCAACTGGTGGGGAAGGGTTGCTCTGATCAAGGTCACCAGACTCCCGATGTCCAACAGCCCAAGCACTTTTATTCCATTAATGGATACTGCACACGCCTGCGGTCCCTTGCCGGGTCGACAGTCCACGCTACAGGCTGGATAGGCATAATAGGAGACCCGTCTGCCTAGGCTGCAGTCCATGGGCTCAGGGGATATTTGACACTTGGCAGCTACATGTCCAGGGTTGTGACATCGCCAGCAAACTATATCTTTCCCAACTGTTCTAAAGGCCCCTTCAATAGGAGTGGGACGCCCCTTCCGTGGTGAACCCACCCCCTTTTGGGTATCCCAGTAGGGAGAAGTGACTGCATCCGGTTTCCCAAGAGATCTCTCAACTACCTGGTACCTCTCTACCAGGCCGATAAAGTCATCTGCGTTCTGGGGATCACCCTGGGCAACCCAGGTCTGTACTGACTTGGGAAGGGAATGCATAAATCTATCAATCACCACCCGCTCAACCATCTGGGCCGGAGTGGAGGACTCCGGTTGTAGCCACTTCTGAACAAGATGCAATAGGTCAAACATCTGCGAACGAGGGGGTTTGTTGCTAGCATACGCCCAGTGATGAACTCGCTGGGCTCTTACTGCCATATTTTTACTCCCAGACGTGCTAAGATCTCTGTCTTTAGTTTGGGATACTCCTTAGCATCTTGCAGCGCCAAGTCAAAATACGCTTTTTGGGGTTCACCCGATAAATATGGCGCCAGAACCTCTGCCCACTGTGCTGGTGGAAGTCTCTCCCGATCAGCCACCCTCTCAAAAACAGTCAGAAATGCTTCTACATCATCCCCAGGGGTCATCTTCTGCATGGCCCGCCTTACCGCCTTCCTGACGTGAGAATCATCAGTCGGCCCTGGGGTTGGGGTTGCCGCCCTGCTCTGGATGGCGTCTGCCAAAAGCTGTATCTGCTGTTGCTCCTCCTGCTGGTGCTGCTGCTGCGACTTTTGCTGCAACTGGATCTGTTGAAGCAACAGTTTGGTCGTCTCCTGGTGCTGCTGCTGCATGCTCTGCTGGGCCTGCTGTATGCTCTGCTGGCTCTGTAGGTGTTGCTGCTGTATGCTCTGCTGGGCCTGGACCAGGTGCTTAACGAGCTCCTCCATGCTGCCGGACTTCTCTAGCTGGCTGGCAGCCTTCACCCAGGACATCCACCGGTCTTTGTGGCAGGTACACGTGTTCCTGGAATCCTGCACGCACTCTCACACCAACTGTGGCAAGACGACTCGCTCGGTTCTCCTGGAGGCAGACTCAGGACACACGTTCTCAGGTTTTTCTTTCTGCTGGTTTATTATCAGCCATAAACTCATGCAGGTTTCGCAGGAAAAGTAAACATGACCCCTCTGGGTTAAACGGGAAAAACATAAAAAAAACAAACAATAACTCAGTCCATAGATGAGTGGGTTCCGCCCGCTCTCGGTAGCATAAACTGCACTGCTAAAGTCCTTGTGGAAAGCTTTGCAGCTTCCACTATACTGTCTGGAGACTTTCCTCTCCAGACCACACCAGAGAAAAAAAAACAGGACTGAGCTTTTATACATTGCTCAGCCACACCCTTTAACAGAGTAAACCTACCAGCATATAACATGCTGGCAGATAAATAAAGTAGGTCTTAGTTCACACAGGAGAGCATCCTGTGTGACACATACCTCCCCTCACATATAAAACCAGTGACACTGTCACAGTAGATATGCAGATGTCAGTGACAAATACAATTGGTACAGTGTGTGTGCAGCTTACTGTACATATTTTTAATTAATAAGAGATTATTTTTCTGAAAAAAATGACGTGGGCTCCCATATAGTTTTCTTAACCAGCAAAGGGAAAGCCAACAACTGGTCACCGATGTCTATAGCCTGGGAAGGGGGTAATACCTGTGAAGCTTCCCAGGCTATTACCATCAGCTTACATCTGTGTACTTAGCCTTTACTGTGGGCCTTCACAGCCAATAAAATCATTTCACCTTTCTGACTCCAGCGTCACTTGTCGGAATGTGGCCATAAGTATGGGAATCTGGGTCTGAGCCCTTTAAGGACGGGTTCAGACCAAGATCACGTCGGTCCTTTCATTTCATCATGACCCAATTGGGAATCCTCAAAAAATTAAATTCGGAAAACCAGAGACCAAGAAAACTGAGAAATGTCCAAATTTGATCTGAATGATGGATCAAACTCTATGCAAGTCCATGGGTCTGAAAAAATAAGTCAGACTACAATATAAAGCAGGTCTGCTTTGTATGGCAAATAGATGGCACATATACTCGAAAGCTTTCAGAAGGTGTGATGATATTTACCTTTGTTCAATTTGTCATACCTCTGGGGCCATTAAAGGTAACCTAGCCATCAGGTTTTCCCAATATACGGCCACTACCTTTAACCGTCCGTCAGGTGTACCTCTGGCCCTCCCGAGATGAGACGCAGTGCGCCTGACGGGCTCAGGTAATAAAACTACCTTTTAATATCTACCGTAATTATCTCAATTTCAGGAATTTAAAAGTTATCAGTGACCTTCATAGAGATGTATTAAAAGAGATTACACAAAATCAGATGCAAAAAACCCTTTAATAACCATAAACATATTACAACAAAAAATACCAAATTTCTCTACTACCGCCAAATAGCCTCCAGTTTTGATGACATAACGATTACTAAACATTAAAATTAGGAAAAAAAACTGAATGTTAATGCAATTAGATGCTAATTGATTACAATTCATGTTCAGCAGAAGAAACACAGTTACACTTAGAGAAGCAAGGCTGGCAGATCATATTGGGACAGGCAGATCACGTAGTGACATTTTTTGCATTCATAATTTGACAACTTTCTGCCACCAGTTTCAATGGTGCATCTGTGTAGGTGCTATTAAAATACTGTAAATGATGCCTTAAAGGTGATAGGCGTACTTTATATTGGGAAACAGAGCATATAAGAAAAATATGCGGCAAGAAGCATTGCTATAAAAAGGTATAACTTTATTAAATAGATAATATCAAACACAGTTTAAAAATGTGAGTCATCAAATGGATGGCAGTACAGCAACATCAAAAGGCATGACGTTAATGGTATCTCTGGTTATATGGAAACCACACTGACAATGTTTGCAGGGAAATATGGGCATGTGGCAACCACAAACATTGCAGTAAAACACAGTAATAACAATGGTGGACATGCAAACAGGTGACTAATAAATATTATACCCCTTGAGTATGTAGTGCCAGGTCCCCGACATGCGTTTCAGCCGTATGCCTTCTTCTGGGGTAATCAATTTATATTGGGAAAACCTGGTGACAGGTTCCCTTTAAAAAGGCAGTATAGGGGCAGAACCGAAGTCCCATCGGAATCCTACTGCTACATCTTCAGTGCAATATGTTCACAACTGCTTGAAAGAAAAGGCCATATTTTAGATTTTCTTACAAACTAATGTTGCAGCTTTATGTAAAGCGAAAACTAATACAGGGTTTTAGGTTCAGAGTTCATCTTGAAATGCACTTTAAAAGGTCTACACATGTCCTCTCCCTTCCTCTTCACGAGAGGAGTCGTTACTGACTGCTTGGCTTGGGCAGATATCCTGCATATGTCCTGTTCTAATTGACAGGATGATTGAATGATACCTGCTGAGGGTGTTCAGGACCTGGAAGCGTCTGACAGATGCCTCATTAGCAATGCCCCTCCATGCAAGAGTTAGAGGTGGTGGTGGATAACCCATTTAAATGCTAATATTGCTTTCAACATTTTTTTTTAATAGCCATTTTCCTACCAAAATGTTAGCTGTCTATGTTAATAACATTTACTCTTTTTTTTTCCATTTTCTTCTCTCTTCCGACCAGTATGTGCTTCTGAGAAGTTACTGTGCTTCATGCTGCGCAATCCTGCTTGTCGTATGCTGATAAACCATGATCAAAGAAGACAATAGCAACTTCCGTTTCTCACCCAAGAAGTCAGAAAATGCCCTAATAGAGGAATATAGACGAGAGCTCGAATTGGTAAAGAAAGAATTAGAAAATGAAAAAGTAAGAACCCAAGAAGTCAGGAAAAAGTGCACCTCAGAGGTGAAAAGGAATAAGGAGACATATGAAAAAGAAAAAAGGAAGCTAGTGGATGATCTGAAATCTAAATTGGAGCAACAGAAAATCTGTGAGCTCCTGCAGCTAAATAACTCCGTTTTACGTGAAAGAGAGTTAGAAATAAAGCAGCTGATGAGATGGAAAGAAGAGGAGCTAAGAGAGCTCAAGGCATTTCTACAAAAAGAGCGAGACACGGCCATTAGACAAGCGAGAGACCTGCAGCAGCAGTTGATTGATGAGTTGTTGAGTAAGGGTTATACAGCGAAGTCTAACCATGCTAAGAAAGATGAACATCACTTTCCAGCTGCCAGGGAATGCCAGTGCAAACTTCAAGATGTTCTGTCCAGGATTCGTTGGGAGTATGATGGTGACCAGGCTGCACGCATTCGGCACCTAAACGTGGAACTCAGCTTGGCGAAAAGCCTCTTTATTAAATATATCCTGAGCAGCAATAGTGGTAGCTTACTGACTATTTTAGAAGGCAACTCGAAGCCGTTGGATTGTGAGGAAATTAAATTTGGACGCCATTCCCTTGGTAGCCATATGGCCAAGCCATGGTCACCAGAAGACATATCCTCAGAACCACAGCACCTAGAAAATATCACACCGAAGCCACAATCTCATGAGAGTGCACTTTCGAGGGCAAGATCGCTTGATTGTTTGTTGACTGAGCATAAATCCACACACGCCTCGATTGAAAAGTTATGGAAATTAACTCCAGAGACAGAAGTAATTAAAGCACACAATCTCATAGATCGCCAAGAGAATGACATATCAGACATTGTTCCTTGTTTAGATTCAAGAAATTACTTTTCAGCCTGGCATTTGTATGAGAATGGAGTACATCAGCTGTCCGACAATATTTCCCAGGACGTTTCTGCATTGATAGGTGTTAATAACTGTACGACATCAATAGAAACACTTGATTCCAATCAAAGCCATGGTGTACAAAATGTTGGTAGGCTGCAACTTCTGCCGGTAAGAAAGGTTTTTTTTTTTTATTGATTTAAAAAGAGCCAATCACAAAATTTTTAAGTATTTAATTTAAAAACATAAGTAAAAGCATCAATAATTTGCAAAAAATGATCACTAAGCCATGTACTAAGTGGAAGAAAAACGCCCTTTCTTGGCACGAGCCTCTGGGTCAAATGAGCCAACTCCAGGGGAATCCACAAGCTTCTCTGCTGCCAGCACTCTCCCATGATGCATCGAACCAAGGGAAAGTGAGCCGCAGCCTACCGGTCTGTGCTCTGTAACTATTACTAGATCTGCTGAGCTCGGGATAAGAAGCAGAGCAGGATCGCTGGGCTGCTGTATACATTGGCAACCAGCGATCCTGCTTTGCATCTGCTCTGTGTCTGCCGAGGTCCTGTAACTCCCTCCATATCTCACCAGGCAGTGCGCTAGAGTGTGGCCCTTACGTTTCCTCCTTCCACCTCCTTCTGTGGAAAAGCCTTGTATATTGTTCTTGCTGTGAGCTGCCTATTCTCACCCCACACACTGTCCAGCGCTGAAGTTCAGATCTTCTGAAGATTCTTGCAGCCTGCTGTGGTAGTGATTGTACCGCCTCCACAACTGTGTCGCAGCAAGCAGGGCTGAGAAGAGAGATGTGGGAAACAGAAACGACCTAACGAAAGAAGATATATACAGAAACTTGTCTGGCACGTGGCCAGTGTACAGTTAGGTCCATATATATTTGGACTGAGACAACATTTATTTAATTTTGGTTCTAGAGATTACCACAATGAATTTTAAACAAAACAATTCAGATGCAGTTGAAGTTCAGACTTTCAGCTTTCATTTGAGGGTATCCACATTAAAATTGGATGAAGGGTTTAGGAGTTTCAGCTCCTTAACATGTGCCACCCTGTTTTTAAAGGGGCCAAAAGTAATTGGACAATTGACTCTAAGGCTATTTCATGGATAGGTTTGGGCAATCCCTTTCTTTATGTCATTCTCAATTAAGCAGATAAAAGGGCTGGAGTTGATTTGAGGTGTGGTGTTTGCATTTGGAAGGTTTTGCTGTGAAGGAAACTTGCGGTCAATGGAGCTCTCCATGCAGGTAAAACAAGCTATCCTTAAGCTGCAAAAACAGAAAAAACCCATCAGAGAAATTGCTACAACATTAGGAGTGGCAAAATCTACAGTTTGGTACATCCTGAGAAAGAAAGAAAGCACTGGTGAACTCATCAATGCAAAAAGACCTGGGCGCCCACGGAAGACAACAGTGGTGGATGATCGCAGAATACTCTCCATGGTGAAGAGAAACCCCTTCACAACAGCCAACCAAGTGAACAACACTCTCCAGGAGGTAGGCGTATCAATATCCAAATCTACCATAAAGAGAAGACTGCATGAAAGTAAATACAGAGGGTTCACTGCATGGTGCAAGCTACTCATAAGCATCAAGAATAAAAAGGCTAGGCTGGACTTTGCTAAAAAAAATCTAAAAAAGCCAGCACAGTTCTGGAAGAACGTTCTTTGGATAGATGAAACCAAGATCGATCTCTACCAGAATGATGGAAAGAGAAAAGTATGGCGAAGGCGTGGTACAGCTCATGATCCAAAGCATACCACATCATCTGTAAAACACGGAGGAGGCAGTGTGATGGCTTGGGCATGCATGGCTGCCAGTGGCACTGGGTCACTAGTGTTTATTGATGACTAGATGGTGGCCCGATTCTAATGCATCGGGTATTCTAGAATATGTATACGGCCGACCGTGCGCGCCTAAGCAGTGAAGCAGTGTTTAAATGGGTTGTGCACTACTTTAAATTAACGTTACTATGTATCTCTCCAGGGCATCGAATGAATTTTATGACGTCACGTTGTGAATAGTGCTTGTGACAACATCGCAGACGACGCACAGCTAGCAAGTAATTTTGCAGCCGGCTGTTGTTTCCGCTGACTTGGGCGCCACATTTAAATAGCGCCCCCGACCAATCAACGATCTTGCAGACACATTCAATCTCCGCTGTGCTGATTTGTCGCGGACGCTATTTAAATGTGGCGCCCAAATCAGTGATTGGTCGCGGGCAGCGTCCGGGAGCAATCAACACAGCGGTGTTTAAGTTTAGTGGCAAGATCGTTGATTGGTCGCGGTGAAAGACCGCGACCAATCATCGAATTGTATTGTGAGGACCGGAGAGCGCCGCTACCTATGAGGCTACTTCCGCTGCGAGAACCCAGGACATGAGCGGGCGCTGGCAGCAGAAGTATCCCGACCCGCAGCGCCGCTCACGGTCCTCTCTTGACATCCTAGCCGCATGGATGTCAGCGCCGCTGCCTGCACGGGTACTTCCGCTGCGAGAACCCGGGACATGAGCGGGCGCTCGCAGCAGAAGTATCCTGGTCCTCCCTTCCGCATGGAGGTCAGCGGCGCCGTCGGTCGAGGTCCTTCTGCTGCTAGCGGCCGGGAGATCATCTCCCCGCTGCCTCGCCGCTGACCTCCGTCCCGCAGATGAGCCGCTAACGGCCGCCATTTTTTTTGTGAAATCCCGCAGCGCAGATTGGCCGCTGCCGGACCAATGAGCGATGCGGGATTTCCTGGACAGACAGACAGACACAGACAGACAGACGGGATAAGACATTTATATAGTAGATGTGACACAAGACAGAAGCAGCGGAATGAATTCTGAGGTATTCAGAGCCATACTGTGTGCTCAGATCCAGCCAAATGCAGCCAAACTGATTGGTCGTCGTTTCATACTACAGATGGACAATGACCCAAAACATAAAGCCAAAGCAACCCAGGAGTTTATTAAAGCAAAGAAGTGGATTATTCTTGAATGGCCAAGTCAGTCACCTGATCTCAACCCAATTGAGCATGCATTTCACTTGTTAAAGACTAAACTTCAGACAGAAAGGCCCACAAACAAACAGCAACTGAAAACCACCGCGGTGAAGGCCTGGCAGAGCATCAGAAAGGAGAAACACAGCGTCTGGTGATGTCCATGAATTCAAGACTTCAGGCAGTCATTGCCAACAAAGGGTTTTCAACCAAGTACTAGAAATGAACATTTTATTTACAATTATTTAATCTGTCTAATTACTTTTGGCCCCTTTAAAAACAGGGTGGCACATGTTAAGGAGCTGAAACTCCTAAACCCTTCATCCAATTTTAATGTGGATACCCTCAAATGAAAGCTGAAAGTCTGAACTTCAACTGCATCTGAATTGTTTTGTTTAAAATTCATTGTGGTAATGTCTAGAACCAAAATTAGATAAATGTTGTCTCAGTCCAAATATATATGGACCTAACTGTATATGTGTGTGCATGCATAAGAGACTCCTTGCGCTGCATTGAGCAGGGGATTGGACACGATGACTCTGGAGGTACCTTCCAACGCTATCATTCTATGATTCTAAGTGTGTGTGTATATATATGTTTGTAGCAGCGTGGTCATTGCAAGTTCTAAGCTTTGTTGCAGAGATGGGTTTTCGAATACACATACGTAAATATATACACAGTCATACTCCGTTTTTAGCAAGGATATATAGATGTGAATTTTTGTAAGCGGATATAGGTAATACAGTCTGTGTTTATTCTGTAACATTTTCTCTGACGTTATATACAGTATAGATAGAAAGCATCTTTTTATACACTTGTTTCTATAAAGGTACAATTTGGTAAATGAGCGCTTCGGGTTCTTTACGGCTACTGACCGGAAGTGCTGCCCAACAACCAGCCTGGACTATTCGGGTGTGTCTCATTAGAACACAGCACGCTGCGCTGCCAGTCCCAAGATGGCGGCTCCCATACATTTTCTTGTAACATAATTCACATAATAAGTCATTATTTTTCCAAAAGCAATTTATTTCATACTTGTTTATTTCTACAGTCTCTACACTGTAATACTCCCATATTATGTGTGAAGGTGATGGCTCCTCTTTAAGTACAGACATAATTGATTCCCTTCATATGACAGTTTAGTTGAGCACAGAAGGATACTGTAGGCCAGATTGTTAAATGTAAGGCTTGTGATCACATTGCTGTTTTTACAAAATGTCCTGTTTTTTGCTGAAGTTTTCCTAGAATCCCAGCGATGAAACCTGACACTGATGGAGCCAGATAATACCATTCTCAAATTATAATGTTCAAGCAACAGGGTAGGAGGTGTTAGATATGACTTACTGGTAATTCATATGTTGGATCTCTCATTTGATTTGGAGTTAGTAACTGACTCCCTTCTTTCACTGCAATCTCAGACAGCGGATACTACTGTAGTCAATTCTTGCCCTTCATTGGCAATCTCTGGCAGCTAAATATACAGCACGTGGCCCAGGTGTATGCGGTTTTTTAACTCTCATTGCCGCCTACATCAACCACAACGTGACTGTAGGACTGCCATGACAGCCAGCGGTCTACTGAAGACCCCTATGTCTGTCATAACGTTACTCCTATGAAAGCCAGCCTGTGGATTTAGAGTCCTTGATTTTTAGGATATGCAGCAACACTGTGGTATTGCTGTATATCGTACAAGTGATCAGACAATCGCAGATTCAAGTCCCCTAAGGGGACTACAAACTGCAGTACAAATGAAAAAAAAAGTGTATAAAAAATCTAGTCAAGTTTCTTTTGCCCCAGTAAAAATAAAGAAATAAAAAAATACACATGTGGTATGTCAATGTCTATAAAAATATAACATTAACCCATTGGTAAATGCCATAGTGAGAAAAAAAAATTATAACACCAGACTTTCATGTTTTCTGCCTCCGCAACAAGAAGTGGTCAAAACGTCATATCTACTAGAATAAAAGTTGCCCCTAATCTGCTAATATTGCACATGTTAAGTAAACTACTGCTTTTGATTATCACACAATGGCACCCCGGGGTGCCACCACTAATAGCCAGAATAGGACATTTGAATTAAAGCAACAAGTCCCCCCCCAACATGTTTCACCGCATGCAAGGCATCATCAGGGGAAGGGACAATATCAGCATTATTGTCCCTTCCCTTGATGATGTCTTGCATGATTCCTTTTAAAGGGTTCTCCCCAAAGATCACTTTTTTTTTAGTTCGTTTATTAATCTCAAAAAGAATGTACACACTTGTATTCAACCAAAATAACACATGTGCACTTTTCAGGGCATTTGTAAAAGGACAACAAGTTTTCACAATAAACTGTTTGTACAATGTTAATTATACAAGTCCTTGTATCATTGTATAGGTAATAAACCAGTTAACAAATGATCATAGGCTAGACAGTATCCACAATTCCTCCATCTGCCTCATTATAGGTAATTTTCCGATGGGTGTTCGTCCGAATTGAGTATTTCAGAGATGTACATGAAAACCCTGGTGTAAGTGCTCAGCATAGAGCGCAGGATAAATGTGAGCCGAACCTTACTGTGATCTTTGGGAGGCAGAATGAAAAAATCAACAGCTGGTGAAGAATTGGATTTATTTTTTGTGAAGTTCCTCGTATAGTATAAGTGATTAGACTACTTTATTCTTCAGGGCGATTACAACGATACCAGATGTATACAGTTTTTTATGTTTGGCTGCTATCGCATAATAAACGCTTTTCATTGCAAAAACTAGATTTTGCATCGCCATATGTTGAGCTATAATTTTTTCAACATTTCGACAAAAGACTCATGTGAAGGCTCATTTTTTTGTGGGAAGGTTGATGTTTCTATTGGCACTGTTTTCAGCTACATAACGTTTTTTGATTGCTTTCTATTCCGAGTTTTGGGAGGCAGAATGAACAAAAACCAGACATTCAGGATCTGTTTTTTTTTTTAAAAAAAAATTAAAATGCCATTCCGCATGTAGTAAAATTGATAAAGCAGCTTTATTCTTCGGGTTCGTGCAATTACAGCAATATCACATTTATTTTACTCTCTTTTTATTGTTTTCAAAGAAAGAAATACAACTCAATATATAGTCATACATTAACCGAAGCAGTACACAATATGCAAACATGGTGGACTGTACAATCCACTTTTTCTAATATACATGAAATAATTTAGAAGAAGCTCCAACTTGTAGACTGTTATTAGAACTCACATAAAAAATATAAACCGATCTACGTATCAATAGGACATATACAAGACGTACATACTAAATAAAACACAATAAAAGAAAAAAAAGGGAAGAAGAGGGAGGGGGATGGGGGAAGAAGGGGGGTTGAGAAATACGGATGGAGAGGGGGGCCCAATCCCCTAAGCGAGCGGGGGTATGTACGGGGCCGCTCCCCAACTTCCCGGCCAGTCCCCAGCACCAATCTGGATCCACCCAGTCAGGCCGCCAGCCTTTCATTTAAACAACTTATGAAACTCTGATGAGTCCTGAAACAGAATCCACACACTCCAAATTTCCCTAAATCTATCAGCACGGTGGTTATAGTCAGCAGACAGCTCTTCCATTCTGCATATGTTAACCATTTCCTGGTACCATTCCAGGATGGCGGGAACTTGGGTTGATTTCCAGTGTCGTGGAATTATTGTGCGGGCTGCTGTTAGGCAGAAACGCAAAATATCTTTTTTCTGATATTGGATTGACATAGGCAGGATAGAGAACAGTGCAATCTCCGGGCTGCCCACCACCCCATTTCCAGTTATCAATTTATAATTCGAAAATATCTTCTCCCAAAATTGCACTATCTTATTGCACTCCCACCATACGTGGAGCATTGTGCCCCTCTCTTCTCCACAGCGCCAGCAATTGTCGGATGTTGCAGGGAACATAGCATGCAGCTTTACAGGGTATTGGTACCATCGAGCCATAATTTTAAAATTTTTCTCTTGCGCATAACATGCGGCTGACATTTTGTGTGTAAACAGAAATCCTCTATCCCAATCTTTATCAGGGATAACTGTTCCCAGTTCCCGTTCCCACAAATGCTGGTAATGCAACTTCTCTGAGGGGCTCTTCCCAACAAGATAATTATAGAGCAAGGATACTTTATGATTTGGAGGAGTCTCCTTTAGAAACAATCCTTCAAAAGGAGATAGTACATATTGTGACAGAGGCGCCGATCCCTGTGAAGACAGGAAGGACTGTAGCTGCAGATATTCCATCCTCAACAACTTCCTACATGGTGACCTCTCCTGCAGTGTAATGAAGTCCGGCAATCTGCCGTCCTCTAGCACCTGCGCAAATCGGGTATCATCCACTGCCCTCCAGCCTAAAATAGATCCCCGCCTGTGTCCAGCAGGGAAGGATGGGTTAGAAAAAAGGGGAGCGAGCTGGATAATTGTGTTCGGAAGACGCCAGTTCTTCATGATTGCATGCCAAATTTTGATTGTTCCCCTGGTCATATCTGACAGCCCTTATACCAATAAGGCATCCGAGGCAATGAGCCAAGGAAGATGTTTGAGCGGCACATCCACCCCTGCCTGTTCAATGTCGATGCGTGAAAATGCCAATCCATGAGACAGCCTAAAACATATGCCTGAAAGTATTTTTTGAAATTCGGGAATCCAGCTCCCCATCCAATTTAGGATAATTTAGAATCTGCATGCCTATCCTTGGTCGAGTTTTGCCCCGTATAAATCTGGTCAGAGCTGTTCGTAATGCACTAAAAAAGCTACAGGGAGGAGAGATGGGGACGGTTTGAAAAATATACAGAAAACGGGGCAAAATGTCCATTTTTACAGCATTCATTTTCCCAAACCACGACAGCCGCAGTTTACCATAGTTCAAGAGATCCTTATGCGTGCGGTCCAAGAGGGATTGATAATTAAGTGCGAACAGCTTTGACAAGTCAGGGGTGATAAAGCACTCCTAGATATTTTATGGCTTCCGATTTCCATTTGAATGGAAAGTTGCTTATTGCATGTTTAACCTCTCTCTGCGGCAACAAAACATTTAGGGCCTCTGTCTTTGAATAGTTGACTTTGAAATTGCTCAAAAATCCGAACCTGTCGAATTCTTTCATTATGGAGGGAATGGATATTTGCGGTTTGGACGCGAAGAGAAGATCGTCTGCGTACAATGCCATTTTATAAGTTCTGAACCCCAATGTGATCCCATGAATGTCACTATTTTATCTTATTGCATTGGCCAAGTGCTCCATTACTATCACATATAGAAGGGGAGACAGTGGGCACCCCTGTCTAGTCCCGTTCCGTATCACAAAAGGTGATGATAAAATCCCGTTAACCCTGACCCTAGCCGTAGGGCATGTATATAATGATAAGATCAATTGCAAAAACCGAGGCCCAATACCCATTTGACGCAAAGCTTCCCTCATAAACCCCCAGTGCACCCTATCAAAGGCCTTTTCCTGCACGAATCCCACCTGTTCTGTGTTGATAAAAGAGGGTAGTAACGGAGTGAGTCTTTCAGCTAATATTTTAGAGAATCTTTTGATATCTACATTTATTAATGATATAGGCCTGTAATTAGCCGTATTTGTGGGGTCTTCCCTGGTTTGGGAGGACACTGATATGCGCCTCCAATGACTGGGGGGCGAATCCTATCTCATCGTTCAATGAATTAAATGTTTTATTCATAATGGGAGATAACTGTGGTTTAAGGAATTTGTAAAATGCTGGGCCAGGGCTTTTACCAGCGGGTGTAGATTGGATTACATGGCTAACTTCCTCCTCCGTAATATCCCCCTCTAACGCCCCACGTATCTGACTATCTAAGGATGGTAAGGCAGTATCTCCAATATACTCCCTGATATGCTCGGCCAAGGCAGACGGGGAAAGGTCCGAATACTGTCCTTTAATATTATACAATTTCTCATAGTATGAGCGGAATATATCCACTATTCCTATAGGGCTGTGCACATCTTTCCCATTTGGTTTTTTGATAAATGGGACATATGTTGCTGCAGAACGAGGATGAAGCAATCTTGCAAGCGTTCGGCTGCATTTATCGGACAATTCATAGAAAAAACTTTTAATATGTTCCCTATGTCTCAAGTATTTCTGATCCAGCAGAGCCCCAAGATCTCTCTCCTTTTTGGTCAGGTCTGCAAGAGTGTTAGGCAATAGTGATCATTTATGTGACACTTCCAGGGTTTGTATTTCCCTCAGGAGGTCATCCACTCGCATGTTTCTTTCCCTCTTGAGTCTCGAACCATGCTTAATGAACACCCCTCTCATGACACACTTCGGGGTCTCCCATTGCATAGGCACTGAAGTTTGGTCTTTTTCATGAACCTGTAAAAATGATTCAGTAGTGTCTTTCAGCTCTGTCATACAGATGCTGTCTTTCAACAGGTGATCATTCATCTTCCAGGTCCATGAACGTTGAATAAGGGAAGGAATAGATATGGATAAAAAGACTGGAGCATGATCTGACCACCGGATGTCGCCTATAGTAGCAGATGGGCTCCATGAAAGGGCATGGTGACTCAATAAGAGGAAATCAATACGACTGTATGAGTTATGTGCAGAAGAGAAATACGTATAATCCTTACCCTGAGGGTTCAATATGCACCAGACATCTGTCAGCCTGAGGGCGTGGATGACCCGCTTTAACGATTGAAGTTGCCTAAGGGGGACGGTGCCCCTGCCAGAAGAGGAATCTATTGTGGGATTCCAGGTGCAATTGAAGTCTCCTCCTACAGTCATAGTTCCTTCTGCAAAATCAGAGAGAGATGTTAGAAAAGATCTACATACGGGAATCTGATCTTTGTTAGGAAGATACCAATTTGCTATTGTACACATTGTTTCTGCTATTTTGAGTTTGAGAAAGACATATCTGCCTTTATTGTCAGCAAGGGAATCCACAAGAGTACATGCCAATGACTTGTGTATCGCTATAGACACCCCCTTAGAACGTGAGTCCGGATTAGTGCTGTGGAACCACCGAGTATAATATCTATCTCAACTTTGGCAAGTGACCATTTTTAAAATGTGTTTCTTGTAACATGAGAATCTGGACTCTATGTTTGTGCATCGAGTACAGTATCTGCGAGCGCTTCTGAGGTACATTAAAGCCCCTGACATTCAGAGAGCTTATTTTAATGGATGACATGTTTGCTTGTATGATGGGAAGGAGGGATTAAGATCACAAGGGAAACACACGAGGAGTGACGGGGTAAAAAAGCGATAAGAGGTGGATGAGAAGAGAGGGAAAAAAAAAAAGAAAAAACCAATAAAGAGGGAAAAAGAAAAAACAAAACAAAATTAACTTATTATAACCCTATTTATAGGGTACAATAGTCTGGTGAGGGGAAGTAAACAATTTTACACCTGCCAGCAGTGTGTAAACCCCTTGGGAGGACGGACTTTCTACCGAGGAGTCCCCCCCCAGACCAGACATCAGGCCACGCCATATCCCTTGCATTTTAAACAGCTGACCACCCACCTATTACCTACATTAATTTTCCTATGAGCTTACTGAGCGAAGCCCAACCAACAACCTGTAAAGAATGTAATAACATATGAACATAACGTTTCATTCCCGTTATACAATAAAATATGGTATTCATTTACTCGCAACCAGAGATAATCGTCTGAAATATTTAAACTTTCTAAAATCTCTTATGAGAAGAACCACTTATAATAGCCAATATGATATATTAACCCTATTTTCTCATGCTATAGAGTGTTTCAGTCCGGCGGGTAAGGACCGCTAGCGCCAGAGTGGTCATTGCTTTTCCCTTTTCTGTTCCTGCCTCCTGGTCCTCTCTGGATTCGCCCGAAAGAGTCCGTCCCGGGGCTGTCAGATACAACCGGCCAGTCCTCTGGCTTTATGGACACATGTGGGATTCCCAACCCCTCAATGAACGCCTGGACATCCCCCAAGCAGCAAACCGTATGCACAGCTCCCGACCGACGAACTTGCAGGCGAAAAGGGAAGCCCCAAGAATACAAGATGCCCTGTTGCCTCAAGGTTTCCACCAATGGCTTCAGCGCCTTCCTCTTCTGCAATGTGCGGCGCGACAAGTCACATAGTAATTGGACAGGGTAATCCTGGTATAGAATAGAGTCCATTTTCCTGGCGTTCAACATGATGCTGTCTTTTATTTTATATTTGTGGACCCGGCAAATCACGTCACGAGGCTTTGAAGCATCAGGGGGTCTAGGGCCTAGGGATCTGTGAGCCCTGTCCCAGTTCGATCTCACTGTCCAGGGGCATCCCCAATATAGAGTTGAATAAATGACAGGCAACTTCGTCTAGGTTATTGTGCTCTATAGACTCTGGGAGTCCTCTTATCCTAATATTGTTACGCCGTTCTCTATTTTCAATATCATCTATGAAGTCAGTCAAATATTCCAAGTGATGAGTATGAGAGGACAGTGTCTGCTCATGGGTATTAACTTGTTGAGTAATTGACATTGTATGTGTCTCATTAGCAGAGACCTTTTCAGTTAACTCTTGCATTTCGGCTCTGAGAGAAGCTGCCTCAGCCCTATAAGATGATTCCAGCCTGGACATATAATTTTCCATGTCCTCCCTGATTGGGATAGCTTGTATGCTGGCTCTCAGGTCTTTCCATACTGCCTCACTTTGTGATATATCCTGTAACTGGCTCCCTTCTGAACAGCTGGGGGAAGGGGGACACCGCCGCGGCGGTGGGATCTCTCACTGATGTGCTTTGAAGGCCTCCCAGGGGTGAGTACCCCTCTATATCTGCGTCCTCAGTAGCTCTAATCTTCCCCCCGTCCGCCTGCTGAGGCCCCGCCGTGTCCACGCACCTGGTTTCTCTAGGCGCGGGTCCAAGATCCGCAAGCTTATATCCTCCCGATTCCTCTCTCTCCGCAGTCCGGTCTCCAGTTCCCCCCTGGGGCCAGCATGTCGGTTCTCCAGCTTTCGGCGGGGTCTGCTTCACCATCTGCGGCCCCGCAAGGTGATAGTCTCGGATACCTCCGGAGCCGAGCCGAGGAGAGCCGAGCAGGAGCTGCTGCCGCCATCTTAGATCCTGTCCTCGCAGCAGGAGTGAGAGCTTTGCTTCTCAGGAAGCGAGTAATGGTTGTTGGTGGGGCTTTTTGGGTATCCACGCCGGTCTGGGCCGTGTCCTTCTTTCTTTTAGTAGGCATCAGTGGGAATTGGTCCAATTTGTAAGGCTCTGCATGCCCCAAAGCTGGTCTAGTGCTTCCTCACTCCTCCATAGCCAGGCCACGCCCCCGCAATATCACATTTATATCGTTTTTATGCTTTGGCACTTTTATACAGTAAAAACTATTTTATAGAAAAAATAATTTTTCATCGCTTTTTCCTGATGGAGCTGTATGGCAGATTTTTTTTGCTGGACAAGATGACGTCTTCAGTGATAGCACTTTTACATTTGTCTTTTTTATCGCATTTTATTCCACTTTTTGGTCAGCAATATGATGAAAAAGCATTTTTTTTATGGTGTTCACTAAAGGGGTTAACTAGTGGGACAGTTTTATGGGGCAAGTCATTCCGAACTCGGCGATACCAAACGCATACTGTAAATGTTTTTGTTTTTTTAACATAAAAATAGAAATTTATTATATATATATATATATATATATATATATATATACACAGTACAGACCAAAAGTTTGGACACATCTCATTCAAAGATTTTTCTGTATTTTCGTGACTATGAAAATTGTACATTCACACTGAAGGCATCAAAACTATGAATTAACACATGTGGAATTATATACTTAACAAAAAAGTGTGTAACAACTGAAAATATGTCTTATATTCTAGGTTCTTCAAAGTAGACACCTTTTGCTTTGATGACTGCTTTGTACACTCTTGGCATTCTCTTGATGAGCTTCAAGAGGTAGTCACCGGAAATGGTCTTCCAACAGTCTTGACGGAGTTCCAAGAGATGCTTAGCACTTGTTGGCCCTTTTGCCTTCAGTCTGCGGTCCAGCTCACCCCAAACCATCTCGATTGGGTTCAGGTCTGGTGACTGTGGAGGCCAGGTCATCTGGCGTAGCACCCCATCACTCTCCTTCCTAGTCAAATAGCCCTTACACAGCCTGGAGGTGTGTTTGGGGTCATTGTCCTATTGAAAAATAAATGATGGTCCAACTAAACGCAAACCGGATGGAATAGCATGCCGCTGCAAGATGCTGTGGTAGCCATGCTGGTTCAGTATGCCTTCAATTTTGAATAAATCCCCAACAGTGTCACCAGCATAGCACCTCCACACCATCACACCTGCTCTTCCATGCTTCACGGTGGGAACCAGACATGTAGAGTCCATCCGTTCACCTTTTCTGCGTCGCACAAAGACACAGTGATTGGAACCAAAGATCTCAAATTTGGACTCATCAGACCAAAAAACAGATTTCCACTGGTCTAATGTCCATTCCTTGTGTTCTTTAGCCCAAACAAGTCTCTTCTGCTTGTTGCCTGTCCTTAGCAGTGGTTTCCTAGCAGCTATTTTACCATGAAGGCCTACTGCACAAAGAGTCCTCTTAACAGTTGTTGTAGAGATGTGTCTGCTGCTAGAACTCTGTGTGGCATTGACCTGGTCTCTAATCTGAGCTGCTGTTAACCTGTGATTTCTGAGGCTGGTGACTCGGATAAACTTATCCTCAGAAGCAGAGGTGACTCTTGGTCTTCCTTTCTTGCCAGTTTCTTTGTAGCGCTTGATAGTTTTTGCAACTGCACTTGGGGACACTTTCAAAGTTTTCCCAATTTTTTAGACTGACTGACCTTCATTTCTTAAAGTAATGATGTCCACTCGTTTTTCTTTACTTAGCTGCTTTTTTCTTGCCATAATACAAATTCTAACAGTCTATTCAGTAGGACTATCAGCTGTGTATCCACCAGACTTCTGCACAACACAACTGATGGTCCCAACCCCATTTATAAGGCCAGAAATCCCACTTATTAAACCTGACAGGGCACACCCGTGAAGTGAAAACCATTTCCGGTGACTACCTCTTGAAGCTCATCAAGAGAATGCCAAGAGTGTGCAAAGCAGTAATCAAAGCAAAAGGTGGCTACTTTGAAGAACCTAGAATAGAAGACATATTTTCAGTTGTTTCACACTTTTTGTTAAGTATATAATTCCACATGTGTTAATTCATAGTTTTGATGCCTTCAGTGTGAATGTACAATTTTCATAGTCATGAAAATACAGAAAAATCTTTGAATGAGAAGGTGTGTCCAAACTTTTGGTCTGTACTGTGTGTGTATATATATATATTTCAATTATTTTATGATTATTTATTTTCTTAAATTTTGTCCCAATATGGGATTTTCACATTCAGCAGCCTATTCATTGTTATAATCTGTTGCATCGCTATTGATTGCAGCATTTAGGGGGTTAAATTGCCTCACGTTTAGCCCCACTGAAAACTGTGGCTTAAAGGCCGGAATTATTATTAGCCCTGAAATCAACAAATTTAATGCATGATGACACATTCGGGACAATACTCAACCCTCTGGAACTTGCAGCTTGGGATGCATTTGTGCTAGTAGTGCTGAACTTTCTTAGGAACAGATATATATAATATATATATTATCAAGGCCACTGGAATCCCAACATGATGGGGGGACTACTGCTGGTTTTTGCTACTGGCATATATGACCACTCACAAAAGCAGATGCTGGAAGCACTTTTAACGGTACTCGGTCTAGCTCAAGTAAGACTCGATTTAGTAATAGGACACATGGTTTTTGTCCAGTACAATTTTTTTTTTTTGTGCTATGTAATGTAACCTTTATTATTCTTTTAGTGAGGTTATGGTAAACAAAAACAATGATGTGTTAATGTTTTGGAAATTTTTTATAAAAAGCACCTAATTTATAAAAAAAAAAAATATATTGCAGGACTTGGCAGTGTAATTATTTTTTTAAATTATTTTTGCTGTTATCCCATAGCTTGGACCACCTGAAGTCTGTGCTACAGACTGCATGAAACTGAGCAGGGTCCTGTTTGTCTCTCTCGGCTCCCGTCTTCAGTGTGAGAGCTGTAATATCCTGTGACGCTCGCTCCCACACTGAAGGAGATAGTCTACAGTAGCAATAGGAGCAGGACACTGCCCAATTTAGTGCAGCCCGCAGCACAGACATAAGTTAATCTGAGTTGCAGGTTAGCAGCAGGGCCTGCTCCTGATTTTCGTGGGCCCCGGGCGAGAGAGTCTCAGTGGGCCCCTTTAACACATATCACAATTCATGATATACAGATACGGCAGAGAAATATAGGTATAGTACAATGCCAAAGGTTTCACTTCTTGCATTACATGAGCGATATCTATTGTAAATTCTACAATAGGTCAGAAACCGGCCAGTATAGTCCCTCCATACAGTATTATGGACACCACATAGTGCTCCATACAGTATTATGGGTACCACATAGTGCTCCAGGGTCTGCTCATTGTCTCCATGTGAACTATTCCCTGTCTCATGGCACCGCGAGCGTGCGAAAGTTCTCGTGCTTGCGGTGCAGTCAGACAGGTCCTGGGAGTTCACAGCCAATGAACTTGCTTTACCTGGCTCAGTGTCTCTGCTGGTTGACAGGCTGTATGGTCGCATCATGCAACCATGCAGCCTGCCATCTAGATGAAGCAAAGCTAGACCCGTCGTGGGACAAATTAATTATCATCTTCTCTGCAGAAAGGTTAGGAATTTTGTTGTTTGATATTTTAACTCTTTTGCAGAAGAAAATGGCTTCTGTGGAATCGGCAAGGTCGTAAGTATGGTTTAATTAAGATTTATTAAAGAAGTCTGTCATTCTTTCAATGATAGGACTTTTTCTGGGTGTGCTTATACAATATGACTATAGAGTTAGTAATGAGGTGTCTTATTGACGCCTCTCCATTATTAACCTCGGGGCTTGATGTCACCTGGTGACATCAACCCCCTCCCAACTATCACCCCACTTGCCACCGCTACATGGCAAGTGGGAAGAGCGAGGCTAAGTGCTAGAATTGGCACATCTTAGAGATGCGCCTTTTCAGGGGCGGCTGAGAACTGATGTTTTTAGCCGGGGGAGGCTGAAGTGTCCATGGCTCCTTCCTAGGCTATTAATATCAGCCAGTAGCTATCTGCATAGCCTTTGCTGGTTATTAATTATAGGGGGACCCTATGTTATTTTTTTTGTTGGGTGTGGTCCCCCATTTAATAGCCAGCAAAGGCTAAGTATACAGTTGTGAGCTGATATTAATAGCCTGGGAAGCTCCATGGGTATTATGCTGTCGGCATTCCCTCTGCTGGTTACGAAAATTACGTGGGGGGAGCCCATGCCATTTTTTTTTTTCAGAAAAATAATCTTTTAGTGATAAAATGCATGTACAGAAAGCTGCCACACACACTGTGCTAATTGTATATGAGGCTGACAGCTGTATATCTACCTGTTCTATGTGTATATACTGTATGTAATCCATCTATTCTATCCCGTCGGCTCCTGCTGTGATTTTACAGTACGTGGCTTCTGAATTGCTGTTTTTTCTTCTATCTATGTAATATACAGATGTCAGTGACACACACATATATCTATTAAATCTATGTATATATATATTTGTTCTATCTATTCTATTTTAACCTGTCATGCTGTGATTTTACTGTACGTGGCAGATGAATTGCTGGCTTTTCAAAGGACACCAGTGCGTAAAAATCGGACAGCACTGGCATGGTCCGAGTGCTGTGCGATATTTTTTATTTTTTTTTCTCTCACCCATAAGCTTGCATTGTCGAGTCGCGGTGCCAGTCGCAGCCTACTGTGATTTTACACGCACGTCGAATACGATTGAGGAAAAAAAACGCTGATGTGAGCTGCCCCATAGAGCAACACTGGGCCGAGGGCTATGTGATGTTTTCTCCCATAGAACTTGCCCATATTCTACAGTAGTGTGACTCCGGCTTAATTGTTTCAACCTCTCCAGTTCAGCGCTGTAATCCTTTTCCTTTTGGCCGCGGAGGTACGCTTCCAATTATTTCATACGCAGTGTAATTAACATTTTAACTTATAAGTGTCTTTACAAATATTACAATCCTAAATATGTACTGTATATGTGTTTAAGTTTTTAACTTTATTTACACTATATGTTGTAATGTTTTTTTTGGCTTTTTCATTTAATGTTACGTTTTTGTTTTTTTGAGCCCCACTTAGGGACTTTGGATTCAATCATTGATGTATACCTGTTAGGCGGAGCCCTGGAAACCTATGTGCACCTTGCTTGTCATTGCTCAGTTGCATTGTTGATGTGTTGTGGAGTGACATCTAGGAGCTGATGTGACAATGGTCAGAGTTATCGTAAGGCTGGGATTCCACGGTGCAGCTGCCACATTTAGCCCACAATCATGCCCAAATGAGCACATATGTTTCTAGTATCACGGGTTACCTGTAAACTGGTGCATTTATTTGCCCCTGCAGGTGAGCATGGTTTTCAGCCACAAGTGGTCGTGTATCATATGAACACAGCCTAATCCTATCTATTATGATATGTTTCCACGTGCCGGGTTCCCAGCACCTTGTACACAGCGGATACCCACTCCGCCCAAAGTGCTGCCGGCTTTTGTATGCGCGGTGAAATCTGTTGCAAAAAAAAATTACAAGGAGCGGTAACTTTCCTCCCAATTCCAGGAGAAAATTGTTGTGTGTCTCATATTTGACTCGATGGCACAAGAGAAATCCTTTGAGACCGAGGATGTCCGGAGACTTGCAGAGCAGCATTTTATTTGCCCTGCCCCCGCAACTCCCACCCAAAAGTATCCCCAAAAAAGATGCTGGGTTTGTAGGAAGCATGGTAGAAGGAGCCATTCCTGTTATTATTGCCCCATATGCCCATCACAACCAGGCCTTTTTATATCCCCCCTGTTTTGAGGCATACCACACATCTTACAATCATTAGGGTTTTTTTTCAAATAATTTATATTTATATTTTATGCTTAGTGTGCCCCAGTAGAGTAAGTTTTGTGGAACAATTAATAAATATAATATTTTCATCAGTAGATCACATCTAACCCCGTTTCCAGGACTTGATCAATCACTTCCCAAATTATTAAACTAATTCTCATCCACATGCCGACATTTGTATACTCGAGAGTGTGGACCCCACAAATGTCCTTGAAAAATCAGGTCATTTGACAATTACAGGACTTTACTCACATAAATGTTTTTGACCATTCATCTTAGTTTGACTGTTTATATGACCACTAGATGGAGGCCGGATGCTATCGCATCGGGAGGGCGCTAATGTCACGATGGGTGCAGGCTTTGCAGCGTTGAGAATCTCTCCCCCCCATGTGCTCACCCACCTATCCACTCTCTCTTTCCCCATGTGCTGACTTCTCCCGCCTCTTCTTTGACCTGTCTACCCCATGTGCTACCCCCCTTGTCTGGTGGTACCGCGCAAGAGGCTGCGTACGACGTATACAGTATGTGTGGTGCGTACGGCGTATACAGTGTGTGGTGCGTACAGCGTATACAGAGTGTGTTTGTGGTGCGTACGGCGTGTACAGTGTATGTGGTGTGTACAGCGTATACAGTGTGTGTGGTGCGTACGGCGTATATAGTTTGTGTGGTGCGTACGGCGTATACAGTGTGTGGTGCGTACGGCGTATATAGTGTGTGTGTGGTGCATACAGTGTATACAGAGTGTGTTTGTGGTGCGTACGGCGTGTACAGTGTATGTGGTGTGTACAGCGTATACAGTGTGTGTGGTGCGTATGGCGTATATAGTTTGTGTGGTGCGTATGGTGTATACAGTATGTGTGGTGCGTACAGCGTATACAGTATATGTGTGTGTACGGCGTATACAGTGTGTGTGTGGTGCGTACAGTGTATACAGAGTGTGTTTGTGGTGCGTACGGCGTGTACAGTGTATGTGGTGTGTACAGCGTATACAGTGTGTGTGGTGCGTATGGCGTATATAGTTTGTGTGGTGCGTATGGTGTATACAGTATGTGTGGTGCGTACAGCGTATACAGTATATGTGTGTGTACGGCGTATACAGTGTGTGTGTGGTGCGTACAGTGTATACAGAGTGTGTTTGTGGTGCATACGGCGTGTACAGTGTGTGTGTGGTTCGTACAGTGTATACAGAGTGTGTTTGTGGTGCGTACGGCGTGTACAGTGTATGTGGTGTGTACAGCATATACAGTGTGTGTGGTGCGTACGGCGTATATAGTTTGTGTGGTGCGTATGGTGTATACAGTATGTGTGGTGCGTACGGCGTATATAGTGTGTGTGTGTGGTGCGTACGGCTTATACAGTGTGTGTGGTGTGTACGGCGTATACAGTGTGTGTGTGTGGTGCGTACGGCATAACCAGTGTGTGTGTGGTGCGTGCGGCATATACAGTGTGTGTGTGTGGTGCGTACGGCGTATACAGTGTGTGTGTGTGGTGCGTACGGCGTAAACAGTGTGTGTGTGATGCGTACGGCATATACAGTGTGTGTGTGTGTGGTGCGTACGGCGTATACAGTGTGTGTGTGTGATGCGTACGGCGTATACAGTGTGTGTGGTGCGTACGGCGTATACAGTGTGTGTGGTGCGTACGGCGTATACAGTGTGTGTGTGTGTGGTGCGTACGGCATATACAGTGTGTGTGTGTGGTGCAACGGTGTTCCGCTGGTGTCCCAATATGGGGTCGGTGAACTTCCGCCGCTTGGAATTCTGGGATCCGGACACATCTGGACGGAACAGGATGTGAAGACATTATAAGGTAAGTGTATATTGATGTCTTTCTGCACAAAAATGTTGTTTTCAGCTGCAGATGAAGGAAGAGAGCCACAGTATTCATTACTGATGGGTAGGCGGAGCCCCAGATCAGGATGTTACCTCAGATCAAAAGAGTGATGACTGGCTGGCCCCTCCAGCTCGGGCTCCTCCTACTCAGCTCCAGTCTAAGATTTGATGTCCAGTAAGCCTGGTGTTTATAGTGGTCGGCGGTCCTTTCGGGCCGAGGGCGATCTAGTCACTCCTCGTGGGGATCGGGTCGTCCTTCTTTCTCAGGAAAGAAATCATCTCAGAAAACTCGTACTCCCTGGAAGCAGAGTTTCCGCCAGAACAAGCGGGAACTTGACAAGAAAACCGCAAAGTCGGATTGACGCCAGGGGTCCACTCGAGGATTCTCGAGTGGGGGGTCGCCTGCTTCTTTTCAAGGAGACTTGGATGGCTCGCGTTCCAGATTCCTGGGTAACGCGGATAGTGTCGGCAGGCTATTTCATAGAGTTTGCTTCTCAACCCCCAAATGTTTTTTGTCAATCTCGCGTTCCGTCGGAACCCGAGCTTGTTGTCGCTCTACAGCGAGAGGTCGAATCGCTACTACAAAAGGGTGTAGTGATACCGGTTCCGTCAGAGGACCGAGGAAAAGGTTTTTATTCCAACCTTTTTATAGTTCCCAAAAAGGAGAACAAATTTCGCCCGATTCTGGATCTCAAGCGATTGAACCGGCATGTCCATGCCCGGAAATTTCGCATGGAGTCGCTTCGTTCCGTTGTGGCAGCCCTGTCACAGAACGATTTTCTGGTGTCAATCGACATTCGCGACGCCTATTTGCATATTCCCATCGGAAAGGCTCATCAGCGCTTTCTTCGATTTGCCATAGGTCAGAATCATTACCAGTTCGTGGCTCTGCCGTTCGGCTTAGCCTCAGCGCCAAGGGTCTTTACAAAAATTCTGGCGCCCCTCATGGCACTCCTTCGAAGACAGGGGATTACGATTCTCCCTTATCTGGACGATCTTTTGATCGTGGCTTCCTCGGAGGAGGAGGCATTGACGGCTCGGGATTTGTCTCTTCAGTTTCTGAAAGACTTCGGTTGGCTGGTCAATTGGGAGAAGTCGTCCCTGGAACCATCGAGGACAATTCTCTTTTTGGGAATGCATCTCGACACGTTTCGGTCGGTAGTTTCCCTACCACCAGACAAACAGTCATGTCTTCTTCGACATGTACAGATTATGACATCCTCAATGGCAATGTCCCTACGGAAGTGTATGCGTCTTCTGGGACTGATGGTGGCATCCATGGAGGCAATTCCTTTTGCCCAGTTCCACTCCAGGACTCTTCAAAGGTTCATCTTGAGTCGATGGAATCAGTCGCAATCGCTGGATTGCAGTGTCACCATTTCTCGCGCGGTGCGGGATTCTCTAGAATGGTGGTTACGTCCAGGGGCATTCTCCCTGGGGAAGTCTTTCCTCCCTCTGAAGTGGTCAGTCATAACCACCGATGCCAGCCTGACGGGCTGGGGGGGTGTTTGGAACAATCTCTGGATTCAGGGGGTATGGTCACCGGAAGAGTCTGTGCTTCCGATCAACATCCTGGAATTGAGGGCGATTTTTCTTTGCCTCCAACATTGGACGGTCCCTTTGAGCGGTCTGCCAGTCCGTGTGCAGACAGACAATGCGACGGCTGTCGCGTATATCAATCACCAAGGTGGGACAAGGAGTTCCAGACTCATGGTAGAGGTGTCCCGAATTCTGATTTGGGCAGAGGCCAATGTACCAGCCATTTCGGCGATTCACATTCCAGGGGTTCAGAATATTACAGCGGACTTTCTCAGTCGCAGAAGGATGGATCCCGGGGAATGGAGCCTCCACCCGGAAGTCTTTGCACTACTGTGCTCTCGCTGGGGAACCCCCCAAGTGGATTTGATGGCTTCCAGGTCCAATGCCAAGTTACCGACATTCATGTCCAGGTACAAGGACCCGAAGGCGGTGGCGGTGGATGCTTTAGTGGCTCAGTGGGATCAGTTCAAGCTGATCTATGTATTCCCGCCGATATCCTTACTTCCTCTAGTGCTGCGTCGGATCAGACTAGAGAGAATTCCAGCTATTCTGATAGCTCCAGACTGGCCAAGAAGGGTGTGGTTCTCGACAATAATGTCGCTGTTGGCGGCACCTCCGTTTCCACTCCCTCTTCAACCGGACTTGTTGACTCAGGGGCCCATTTGTCATCCGGACTTGATGTCCCTGCGTTTGACGGCGTGGCTCTTGAGACCGAGATCTTGACCCGTAGAGGTTTTTCAGCCGAGGTCATTGCTACCCTTCGTGCTGCAAGATGTCCGGCTACTTCTAGGATTTACCACAAAATTTGGGAAACCTTCTTTTCGTGGTGTTTGGGGTCTTCTCGGAACCCGAGAAAATTTTCCATTCCCAATCTGTTGGCTTTTCTGCAGCATGGGCTAGACAAGGGTTTGGCAGTTAGCACTCTGAAAGGTCAGATTTCTGCTCTGTCCTTATTGTTCCGGAGAACCATTGCTTCAAATAGAGACGTGATCTCTTTTTTCCGAGGTATCTCTCGTAAGTTTCCGCCGCGGAAGGCACCCGTGTCTCCTTGGCGGCTCAACCTTGTTTTGGAGGCTCTTCAGCATAAACCTTTTGAACCTATGGTTTCTGCTAGCCTTTCTTTACTTTCTTGGAAGGTGGCTTTCCTTGTTGCAGTCACTTCCTTGAGGAGAGTTTCTGAATTGGCAGCTCTTTCTTGCTCGCCTCCTTTTCTGGAGTTTTTTCCGGATCGTGTAGTGCTTCGCACTCGGGGTGATTTTTTGCCTAAAGTGGTGTCACAATTTCATGTTAACCAGGATATTGTGTTGCCTTCACTCTGTCCGGATCCGAAGAATACGAAAGAGCGAGATTTACACACATTGGATTTAGTGCGGGCCTTGAAGTTTTATCTATCTATTACTCAAGGTTTTCGTAAGACGGACTCCCTGTTTGTGGTTCCGGCAGGTCGTCGGCGTGGTCAACGAGCTTCCAAGGGTTCTATAGCTCGTTGGATCCGGTCAGCTATTTTGGAAGCTTACCGTCTTCGGGGTGAATCTTGCCCGATTAAGATTCGAGCCCATTCCACGAGAGCTGTGGCTTCATCGTGGGCTTTTCATCAAGGTGCTTCGGCAGTGCAGCTTTGCCGAGCGGCGACTTGGCGCTCTGTCCACACGTTTACAAGATTTTATAAAGTGGACGTCAGTGCTTCCGCTGATGCAGCCCTCGGACGTAGGGTCCTGCAGGCAGCTGTAGTTTAAAGTTCTGGATGAACTTGTGTTTAGCGCTGGTTGCGCTTTGTTGTTAAGGTTGTTGGGTTTCTGCCTTTTGTTGGTTTTTTCCCACCCTTATTTTTGAACTGCTTTGGGACGTCCCATCAGTAATGAATACTGTGGCTCTCTTCCTTCATCTGCAGCTGAAACACGGATTTTGGTAAAGACTTACCTGTAAAATCCTTTTCAGCGAAGGAAGGAAGAGAGACACAGCACCCTCCCACGGCAGAAGTGTGTTGATGTTTTCAGATGCAGCGCGACCCTTATCTGATAGCGATTATCTGGGCTGAGGTCAGCGCGCTAAGGCTCTGTTCCAGCATCGCCAGCTCATCGCAGTAGTCAGGTTCCGTGAGTAGTACCTGGAACTCTGTGGTTTTTTGGCTTTCTTTGCATGCATAACCTGTATCCTTGTGTTTTTTCTCTGAAGTTCCTTCAGAAGGGGTTATGTTGCTCCGCTGGTGATCTTGGCTCTTTTCCTAAAAGCTTTGATACGACTGGAGCTGAGTAGGAGGAGCCCGAGCTGGAGGGGCCAGCCAGTCATCACTCTTTTGATCTGAGGTAACATCCTGATCTGGGGCTCCGCCTACCCATCAGTAATGAATACTGTGTCTCTCTTCCTTCCTTCGCTGAAAAGGATTTTACAGGTAAGTCTTTACCAAAATCCGTGTTTCATTGATATTGGTACTACGGGCATGTTCATTTTATTGGAGGCTCTCTTAGAATGAGGCTGTTCTGCACTATTTTACTGCATGGATCATGCCACACCAGACAATACTTTTAGAATGCTGTAGGGGATTAGTTGTTTTGTGCACATAGCGGTTCCTACCTTGGCGGCACGTTTTGCCCTTCATTCCGGCAGAGTTTATTCTTTCTGCTAAAATATACGCAATTGCGGGACAACTGTTTTGTTAGCAAGACAAGTTTTTTTAATCAGCAAATGTGTTTTAGGGGCTTTACTACCTCTGTGTGTAATAGTTCCTAGAAGAATTTTCTTGTTTGGTAGCTCAATGTCTCTGTAAGCTGTGAAAGGGTAAATTTTACTCATAAAACCAATTTGTGCACAATCTTTTGTATTTAAACAATGATGCAGATGTAAAGTAGACATATGGGAAATGTTATTTAACGTTTCAAAATTTTCTAACTTTGTTAAATTGAAAATATTTTCATAAATATCCGCAAATCATCTCGACCAAAATTTACCACTAACATGAAGTACAATATGTCATGAAAAACAATCTCAGAATTGGTAGGATCCGTTAAAGCGTTCCAGAGTTATTAGCACAAAAAATTTGGCCTGGTCCTTGAGGTCAAAATTGGTTCCGTTACTAAGGGGTTAATTGTAAGCAGGATTATAAACCATTCTGTACAGAAGAGGGCAGAAGGAAGGTGTAGAAGATTTGGTGAAATTTTATGCAAATTGTAAAAACAATCATGTTTGCAGTTTACTTTTAAAATTTTTAGCTGCTCTTGAGACATTAACACTTTTTCTTTTTTGTATGCAACTCATTTCTTAGGTAGCTGGACAAGCACAGTGCTTATAATAAACTCTTTTCTATTGAGCTTGCACCACTGCTTTGAAGCTGGTAGGATCTTTAATGCAACCTTATCTACTAATCCCATTCAGTGCAGTGCTTACAAGCTAGACTGCAGGGTGGTCGATCTCCTAGGCAACCAGCTCTAAACATGGCAAAAATTTTGAATAAACGGTAAGTTGCAAAAGTGCCTTTTTTTTTTGTTTTTCTGCTTTTTACAAGTGCTGTCTAACTACTCATCTATGGAGATGGGAATAGCCCCTTAAAATAGTAATAGTAGTTCATGGATATTTCAGCTACATGACAAATATTATGTAAATGCGATCACCTTGTCCTGATGCTCTCTATGGAGACCCCCGGCACCAAGGTGGCCGCGGCGTCCTTCCGGGTCCTGCAGGAAAGGTGGCTTCTGAGTGCCTGCTGAGAGCCACCTTCCCTGCCTGTCAGATCCTGATGTGATGCTCTGCAATGCAGAGTGTCAGATCAGCGATCTGATATAAGACAGTGATGTATTACTGCGACAATGTAAAAATGTAAAAACCGTCAGTTTGCAATTTTCATCCACAACATCCACTACTGCCTGTTTCTGGAAAACACCCATGGAGTCAAAATCGTCACCTCATCTGTAGATAAATTCCCAAAGGGGTGTAATTTCCAAAATGGGGTCGCTTGAGGGGAGATTCTGCTTTTCTAGCACTTAGGGGCTCTTTATATGGAATCCGCAAATTATTCTTGGAAAATCTGCGCTCCAGGAGGCAAATAGCGCTCCGTCCCTCCCGAGTCTCTCCGTATGGCAAAGTAGTACTTTACATTCACATACGGGGTATTTCTACATTCAGCAGAAATCGTGGGCCAAATTCTGGTGCCATTATTACCCGTTTCCCAGTGTGAAAATGTAAAACTTGGGGCTAACACACAATCTTGGTGGTAAAAATGTAAATTATTTTTTCTTCACTGCCTAATGGTATAAAAGTTTGTGACACACCTGTGGTGTCAATATAATCACTGCACCCATAGATAAATTCATTGAGAGGTTTAATTGGTAAAATGGGGTCACTTATGGGGATTCTGCTGTTTTGGCACCCTCAAACAAGTGCAGCAAAATCTGCACGGTAATATGGCGCTCCTTCCCTTCTGAGCTTTGCACTGTACCTCAAAAGTAGTTTTCGACCACATATGTGGTATCGGTGAACTCAGGAGAAATTGCACAGCAAACTTTTTTTTTTTTCACAGCTTATAAACTTCTGTGAAGCTCCTGGGGGTTCACGGTGCTCAATACACATGTAGGCAAGGTCCCAAAGGGGTCTAGTTTCCAAAATGGTGTCATTTGTGGGGGTTTTCCACTGTTTAGGCACATCACGGGCTCTCCAAACACGACATGGCAACAGCTACCGTATATACTCGTGTATAAGCCGAGATTTTCAGCCCATTTTTTAGGGCTGAAAGTCCCCCTCTCGGCTTATATGCGGGTCATATACGGGGGGTCGGCGGGGGAGGGGGAGCGGGGGTGTCGGATTATACTCACCTCTCCGCCGGCGCGGTCTCTGCAGCCCCCCTGCTTCTCCCACGATCTCCGGCTCCTTCCTGCAGCGGTCACATGGCACCGCTCATTAAAGTCATGAATATGCACATATTCATGACTTTAATGAGCGGTACCATGTGACCGCTGTAGGAAGGAAGCGCTGTGGAGAGCGCCGGGAGAAGAGGAGAGGCTGCAGGGACGCGCGGCGGAGGGGTGAGTATATGCTATATTTACCTGTCCCCGTGCCACCGTTGCGCGCTGCTCCCTCTGTCCTGGCTGTAAATGATCAGGCAGAGGGCGCGATGACGTCGTTAGTGAGCGCCGCGCCCCCTGCCTGATCATTCACTGCCGAGGACCAGGAAGAGGACGCTGCGGTGCAGAGAGGACAGGTAAATATCTCAGGTGCCGGGGTCCTGAGCGATCGGTGACACCGGCACCTGTCCCCCAGCGACGAGAGGTGAGTATGTCATTTTTTTTTTTTTTCTTGCAGCAGCATATGGGGCATAATCTGGAACATATGGGGGCATAATATGGAGCATATGAAGGCATAATATGGAGCATATGGGGGCATAATATGGAGCATATGGGGGCATAAGCTGTGGAACATATGGGGCATAATCTGGAGCATATGGGGGCATAAGCTGTGGAACATATGGGGGCATAATCTGGAGCATATGGGGGCAATGAAATATGGATAGAATATGGGGGCATAAGCTGTGGAACATATGGGGCATAATATGGGGGCATAATCTGTGGAATATATGGGGGCATAATCTGGAGCATATGGGGGCATAATCTCTGAAGCATATTGGGCATAATCTGGAGCATATAGGGGCATAATCTGGAGCATATAGGGGCATAATCTGTGGAGCATATTGGGCATAATCTGTGGAGCATCATATGGGGGCATAATCATTTTTCACCCTAGGCTTATACACGAGTCAATAAGTTTTCCCAGTTTTTTGTGGCAAAATTAGGGGGGTCGGCTTATACACGGGTCGGCTTATACATGAGTATATACGGTAATTATTTTAGCATATTTTACATTCAAAAAGTCAAATGGCGATCCTTCCCTTCCAAGCCCTGCCGTGCACCCAAACAGTAGTATTCCCCCACATATGGGGTATCGGCATGCTCGGGAGAAATTGCACAACAAATTGAATGGAACAATTTCTCCTGTTACCCTTATGAAAATTCAAAATATGGAGCTAAAAACCACGGCTTTATGTTATAAACTTCTGTGAAGCACCTGTGGGTTCAAGGTGCTCAATACACATCTAGATAAGTTCCATAAGGGGTCTAGTTTCCAAAATGGTGTCACTTGTGGGGGTTTTTCCACTGTTTAGGCACATCAGGGGCTCTTCTTCAGATGCGACATTTCATCTTTTGTGAAAGAAAAGTAAATGTTTATTTTTTTTCTTCCACATTCCTAAAATTCCTGTGAAGCTCCTTGAAGGGTTAATAAACTCTTGAAGTTTTTAGAATGGTGTCACTTTTGGGTATTTTCTGTCATATAGGCCCCTCAAAGTCACTTCAAATGTGATGTGGTCCCTATAAAAAATGGTGTTGTAAAAATGAGAAATTGCTGGTCAACTTTTAACCCTTTATGACTTCCTCAGAAAATAAATTCTGTTTCCAAAATTGTGCTGATGTAAAGTAGACATGTGGTAAGTGTATGTATGTGTGTATATGTATATATATATATATATATATATATATATATATAATTAAAAAAATGAAGGCATGTTCTGTTTCTAGCTGTGGGGAAGGCAAGTGCTTTCACAGTGGTGTCATGTCTACAGATTGTAATTTGCACTTCTCCAATTCTGCATAGAAGATTTGTAATTCTACTCCTGTATGTGTCCTGTTGATGTCTGGGGCTCAGTACCTGGAGGAATGAATGGCCAGGTGCATGTAATGTGCAGGTGTGTACATGGGCAGCATCTGCAGGAAGTTTGTATGTTCTCCCCTTGTTTCCTCCCACTCTCCGCAGACATACTGATAGGGAATCTAGATTGTAAGCCCCAATTGGGGCAGTGATGATGTCTGTAAAGCACTAAGGAGTATGTAAACGCTATATAAGCGAGCATAATAAACTAAATATAAATATATATATATATATATATATATATATAGTTAGCGCCATGTATACAGGCTGTATGTAGCGTGTGTGCTCCTGGTGCCTGCCCGCCGTGTGCTGTAGAGGAGGTAATGGACTGTCGGGTATCAGTGTGATTTCATCAGGAGTGTAGGCTCCTTGCTTTACCTTGGCTTTATTATGCAGTGAGCTTTCTTGCCATTGAACGCTTCCTTCTCGCCAGCGCCTGCTGCATGGGTGTCTGTGGCTGGATGCGGGCTACATGCTGTGCTCGGGTCTTTGTTTTGCAGCTCTTATTGACCTCTATGTGTTGAAGATCTTCTCCTGAAGACATTGTTTACTGTTGTCCCTGTCTGGGGACAATGCTAGTTCGGGCTCATGTAAGACACGGCTGCGTAGCAGCACCCTAACCTTTATTCATTAAGCAGCAAACACTCCATTCCAGCTCAGTTTCCATGGCAACCATCTGTCTTCTTCGTCATTGGTCGCCCAGTGCTTTCCATACAAATCTGGTAGGTTTAACTCCTCTATTAATATTGATGACTGGAAAAGCTAGCAGAGGTAGGACACAGTTAACTTTAACCAGCGCTCCCTCTGCATAAACGCGGATTATTCGTGACCATCAGTAGGCCCTCCATGCAAGCTAATCAAAAGGTTGGAAGAAGCCATGAAGATGGGAGAGATGGGATTGTAGACTGTACGGTCATGGTTTCTGGATATTTTCCTTCCCTTGTAAGAAGGAGGACAGCCTATGAATGAAATATGTCTCCTGCAGAGGAGCCCTGCATTTTTACATTTTTCTGGCCGGCCGCCTGTGACATGCAAGCAATCGTCTAGCTCATGAATATGCCATGGTTACCCCTTGTACCATATCTCCGGACTGTTCACTTTCAAGAAATCTTTACCGAATGACTTATTTTTTTCATCTTTTTCCATATGTGTTTTCCTGTATGGTAATTTCTCCCGCATGATGCTCTGTATGGGTACTGATGGGCAGCACAGCATCATGCAGAGCACCAGTGAGGGTTCAGAAGAGGCATGGGTGTTAGAAGCCGTAGCAAGGTGCAGTTTCATGCACAGCCCATTATTGGCTGGTGCGATCCAAAGTCAGGAGTGTGACGCCACCGCTGCTAAGGAATTGACTAACCGCGTGGTTCCCCTTTTAATGTTCTCCTCTTGTGAGGTGCCATCGGACGGTCACAATCTTGAGGTACAGGTGGCAAATGGTTCTCCGCCAATGGAGCTCATGGATGTGGACTTGAAAGCAGCAATGCTTCCCACTAAAGACTCGCCCATGGAGCTAGCAGTCACCCCTGTCATTGATGTCCAGAATTGTGTTAGCCTGGTTACCAAGCAGGTAGAGCTCATTGCTGCTGATTCTACAAGCTTGGATGTCTCCGTCTCCAAACTGTCCAGGACTAAGCTTCAGGGTATTAAATGTGTTTCCGTGCCAACAGATCAGCAGGAAATGCCAGTCTGCCCCCTGGAAAATGGGATTAGGCCTTGTAGCACTGACTCTCTGATAAATCCAGTAAACGCTGTGAATGAGAATGGAGAAAAATGTACCGCTCTTTGCACGGTAAGAGGCTAGATGTTAATATTGTGCTGATAACAGTGCTGTGTGTTACTTAGTGCGCTAAGAATGTGCTTTCTAGCTGACACGAGGTCTGTGCGGCTAATCCTATGTTAGAACCATGGACAGCTCAAAGTTCACTGCTGGACAACGTTCTGTGCATGCGATTCTCAGTGTGGACTGATGTGTCCTGGTTCCCCGAACATCGCTTCTGACATTTCACAGCCTTCGTGTGTGGATCACGTCTGTGAGTTTTCGTTGCCAAACATTGCATGTTTTAATAAATGCTCATGCACCTATGGCTTACATCTCGCCTGCAAATCGCTTCAAAATTTCACTAACGTTTTTTATTAACTTAAAAGAAAACTATTGTTCTGCGAGTTTTTGGCCTCATTTTGTGTGGTTATTGTAATCATGATCAAGAAGGAACTTAGAAGTCATTTTCATATCGCATGATTTTAAAAATTGTTTGTAATAGCTGTTCTTACATCATCTACGTGGCTCTTTAGGATGGTTAATGTTTCTTCATTTATTTGCATTTCTTTGGTTTTCTTATATACATAAGCTTGACTTTCCATTTACTTAGTGGTGTATGGTAGACTGGGACCTGCACTTACTGCATGAGTAGAAGTTTAGTTTAAGCCCTGACTACTTTGACATCTCTCCAGCATGTGATTCTGTAACCTACAATTCTTACTCCATTTTTACACAAGGTACCGATTTTGGTCACTTGAGAGTCTGCACAGTAAATGCAACATATCAATGTGTGATGCAGTAAAATTGCAGCCATGAGCTGCCCAGTAAATTGTATTGTGAGTTCTGCATTACCAATCACCATTTGTCTATTATGATGACTGGTAACTGGCAGCCTGATGACTACATGTGGTACGTGGGTGCTCTCTCTCTTCCTCTTCCAGCAGTACGCACGCATAGCTGTGTATACTGACTGTCTCCTGTAATCATTATCAGACCTCCCTATAAAGCAACATTTGTTATGCTCTGACTTATATTTTTTTTGTGTGCAAAGGCCATTAGCAGTATTAGTGGAGTGTTCCCATAATACACATTTATAGAATATTGATTCTGTCATAAATGTTTGATAGACACAGTAGGTGTCATTAGCACAGTCCCCTAATATTAGAAATTTGGTTTCTTTTGCACATGCACAATCGCCTACCATTCTACTGACCTGGAGAAACAGCGGACTGCATTGTTTAAATATATCTCTCATAGTATATAATGCAAGTCTATTTAATGTCTGTATGTGCTAGGTGCAAATTACTTTTACAGAGAGTGGTGCCCACAAAACCACGTAAAAAAAACAAAAAGTTTAACCACACTGTGCGATATGGGAAAGTGATATCTAACTGATATCATTTTGATATCTGATGGAATTCCCTGTCAGATACAGTTTGGCCCAAAAATACTTGCTCCAAACTCAGCCCCCACCCTTGGCGTTCCCCCAGGCAAAGAGAAGTCAAATACACCTCAATCAATGGGACCTCATTATCCAGCGAAGGCACTTCCTTGGAGAGAGCAAACCAATGTTTTTCTTTAATTAGCCCAAGCAACAAGGCCTTTGAATCTCTCTCCGGGGGGGCCGAAAGGCCTAGACCCTGTGTCTCCCAACTCCGAGTCCCACAATTATCACAGGGGTGTGAATTCGTGTGCAGTACCAGCCAGCTGGATTCCTTTGTTTAACTCAAGCCACATGCAGACATCGGGGCACTACATATCCCAGCACAAGGCTCTGTGATATTGAATCTGGAAAATGACCTATAATAACAGAATGCAATATCTCTGAACCTAGCCGAGCACATAATCGGAATTGACATTCCTTTCCCCACACGTCCATACCATGCAGCCACCTCTAGAACTCTGCATTATTGAGTTATGAAGCATAGCTATCAGGAATTAAATACGGTAGCTGTATTTGGTCTCCCTGCACAGATAAAATCCTGCAGAACCCAGTGGCGCCACCGCCATCTTATTTACACCTTCGGGCGGAAAGTAATGGGCATCCACGGTTCTGGACGTAAAATCATGTTCTCAGATATGGGAGGGAGGCGGCCCAGCCCAGGGGTGGGCGCAGCGTGTGGGAGGGAGTAGCCCAGGGGATAATAGGCAGGACCTCTTTTTGGCCCGTTGTCTGACGAGGCCAGAGAATCACGAACAAAGTTTTGGACCTGTGTTCCATCAGCGCCTCCCTGTGGTCACATGCTACATAACACAGTAATTGCAATCTATCTGTACCCTACTGTTATGATTTGGTAGCTGAGGAGTGCAGGTAAAAAGGAAATACACCAGAGCAGTTGGAATCTATGAGATTGCAGTACCCTGACTAACTACCGCAACTAGAGGCAGCCGTGGAGCGTTCCTACGTTGGTCCTAGACGCCTCGTCACAGCCTGAGAAACTAACTACACCTAAAGATAGAAATAGGAAAGCTATCTGCCCCGGAGCAGACCCCAAAGACAATAGAAAGCCCCCAAACATGTAATGGCGGTTAGACAAGAGGAAATACTGACACAGAAAGAAAATAGTATGAGCAAACGCTGGGGCCCAAACTATCTAAATAGAAAAGGACAGGAAGGGTACTTACTGCAATCCCAGAAAACCCTGAAAAACACCAACTCTACTAATTTCAAAATCACCTGAGATCACACGACCTCTACCACCTAAATTAGTTCTCTGGTGTAAAAAAATCAAAACAGCAGCCACTGAAAAAAAACTGGAAAAAACAAAAGTACAAAACACAGTGGCTGGACTAAACTGAGAGGGCAAAAGCCCCCGGAGGGGACCCTGAAGGCCCCCACAGAAGTGCAGGACAAAATGCAAAAATATAGCAAAAACACAAAATAAGAAATTGTCTTATCTGATAGCAGGAGATGCAGACACGACACAGCAGGCTACAAGGGAAACTGGAAAGAAGGATTCAGACCAGGACAATTGATCACCGGCAACCCTGATGGGAAAATGACTCCCTTACATAAGACCAATCAGTAACACCTGATTCCCAGTCCTCACAATCCTCACTAGCACCGCTTGTAACCACCAGAGGGAGCCTCTGCTCAGAACTCATCTCAAACCCATTCACAACAGTACCCCCCCTTGAGGAGGGGTCACCGAACCCTCATTTGAGCAACCAGGTCGGTCAGGATGAGTTCTATGATACGCACGGATAAATCTCCTAGCATGGATGTCCGAAGCAAACACCCAAGAATTGTCTTCCTGACCATAACCTCTCCATTTAACCAAATACTGGAGTCTTCGTCTAGAAAAACGAGAATCCAATATTTTCTCAACCACATACTCCAGATTGCCCTCAACCAAAACAGGGTCAGGAGGCACAGCAGCAGGAACCACTGGCTCAACAAACCTCTTCAACAAGGACTTGTGGAACACGTTATGGATCTTAAATGTCCCTGGAAGAAGCAAACGAAAAGAAACAGGATTAATAATCTCCATGATCTTATAAGGTCCAATGAACCTAGGCTTAAATTTAGGAGATGCTACTCTCATAGGAATATTCTTTGAGGACAACCAGACCAAGTCCCCCACTTTAAACCGAGGACCATCAGTCCTATGCCGGTTAGCAAACCGCTGGGCCTTCTCCTGAGAGAGGGACAACCTCTCCACTACCTGGTCCCAAATCTGCTGCATACGCTCAACAACAGAGTCAACACCTGGACAGACAGAAGCCTCCGTCTGTCCTGAAGAAAATCGAGGGTGAAACCCAGAATTACAGAAAAACGGAGACATCAAAGTGGCAGAGCTAGCCCTATTATTAAGAGCAAACTCAGCCAAAGGCAAAAAGAGACCCAGTCATCCTGATCAGCAGACACAAAGCATCTTAGATAAGTTCCAATGTCTGGTTTGTTCTCTCAGTTTGACCATTGGTCTGAGGATGAAATGCCGAGGAGAAAGACAATTGAACACCCAGTTTAGAACAAAAAGTCCTCCAAAATCTGGAAACAAACTGGACTCCTCTGTCAGACACAATGTTCTCAGGAATGCCGTGTAAACGAACCACGTGCTGAAGGAACAACGGCACCAATTCAGAGGAGGAAGGCAACTTAGGTAATGGCACAAGATGTATCATTTTGGAAAACCTATCACAAATTACCCAGATGGTGGTCATTCTCTGAGAAACAGAAAGATCGGAAATGAAATCCATAGAGATATGGGTCCATGGTCTCTTGGGCACAGGCAATGGCATCAACAAACCACTAGAGCGAGAGCAAGGCTTGGAGCGAGAGCAAGTCCCGCAGGACTGCACAAATTCCCTGACATCGCGAGACAAGGTAGACCACCAAAAGGACCGACTAACCAAGTCTCTGGTACCAAAAATTCCGGGATGCCCAGCCAATGCGGAACAATGAATCTCAGACATCACACTCTTTTTCCATTGGTCCGGGACAAACAATTTTCCAACAGGGCAGCGCTCGGGCCTATCCTCCTGACACCCCTCCAGAGCAAGTCTCAAATTGGGCGAGATGGCGGAAAGAACTACACCCTCCTTCAAAATAACAGAGGGATCAGATAGCTCAGGAGAGTCCGCAAGGAAACTCCTCGAGAGGGCATCCGCCTTAACATTCTTAGTGCCAGGAAGAAAGGAAACCACAAAATTAAAACGTGTGAAAAACAAGGCCCACCTGGCCTGTCTAGGATTGAGTCGCTTGGCAGATTCCAGATAGACCAGATTCTTATGGTCCGTAAGGACCACCACCTGATGTTTGGCTCCCTCCAGCCAATGTCTCCACTCTTCAAAAGCCCACTTCATGGCCAATAACTCCCGATTACCCACGTCATAATTACGTTTAGTAGGAGAAAATTTTCGAGAGAAAAAGGCACAAGGGTTACCTTTAGAGGTCTCTGGATCTTTTTGGGACAAAACGGCACCTGCCCCAATTTCAGAGGCATCAACCTCCACCTGAAATGGCAGAGAAACATCAGGCTGCCGTAGAACAGGAGCAGAAGTGAATCTCTGCTTAAGTTCCTGAAACGCAGAGACTGCCTCAGGAGGCCAATTCACCACATCAGAACCCTTTCTGGTCAAATCAGTTAATGGTTTAACAATAACCGAGAAATTACCAATAAATTTACGATAAAAATTGGCAAAACCCAAAAATCTCTGAAGAGCATTAATGAAGTAGGTTGGACCCAATCACAGATTGCCTGAACCTTGACCGGGTCCATTTCAATAACAGATGGGGACAAAATGAATCCCAGAAATGAGATCCTCTGTACGCCAAAAAGACACTTTGATCCCTTCACATACAGAGCATTCTCTCTCAAAATCTGGAATACAGTTCGAACATGTTTCACATGAGAGTCCCAGTCATTAGAAAAAATCAAGATATCATCCAAATAAACAATCAGAAACTTGTCCACAAAATCCCTGAAAATGTCATTCATGAAGGACTGGAAGACGGAAGGAGCATTAGTGAGCCCAAAGGGCATCACAAGGTACTCAAAATGCCCTTCAGGGGTGTTAAATGCCGTCTTCCATTCATCCCCGTGCTTAATGCGAATAAGGTTATACGCCCCCCTGAGGTCAAGCTTGGTAAACCAAGTAGCGTTTTTCACCCTGGAAAATAGGTCAGAAATCAAGGGTAACGGGTATTGATATTTCACAGTAATATTGTTCAAGAGACGATAATCAATACACGGCCTTAATGAACCATCTTTTTTGGCCACAAAGAAAAAACCGGCACCTAAGGGTGAAGAGGATGGTCTGATATGACCCTTCTCCAATGATTCCTTGATATAAGACTGCATAGCGTCATGTTCAGGTACAGACAAGTTAAAAAGGCGACCTTTAGGGAATTTACTACCTGGCACTAATTCAATAGCGCAGTCATAGCTCCTATGGGGAGGCAAGGATGCAGATTTACTTTCGCTAAACACATCAGAAAAATCAAACAAAAAGTCAGGAACATCCTCAGCCTGGGGGGAGGCAGAAAAAACAGGAGTGTTGGTATTAACACATTGGCAGCCCCAACTGGTTACAGACACAGATTTCCAATCCAAAACAGGATTATGAGACTGTAACCAAGGGAAACCCAGCACGATAATGTCATGCAGATTATATAGAACCAAAAATTTGCAGCACTCCTGGTGATCAGGTTAAACCCTCATTATCACCTGAGTAGAAAACTGGGTTTATTCTCAGCCAAAGGGGTAGAATCGATCCCCAGTAGGGGAATAGACTTCTGTAGGGGTATCAAGGGAAACCCACAACGTTTAGCAAAATCATAATCCATCAGGTTAATAGCTGCTCCAGAATCAACGAAAGCCTGAGCAGAAAATGAGGACAGAGAGCATATCAGAGTGACAGTTAATAAAAACTTAGTCTGAACACTACCCAAGACAACTGAGCGTGCAAAATGTCTTCCCCGCTTAGGGCAGACTGAAATAGCATGAGAGGCATCACCACAGTAGAAACATAACCCATTGCGCTTTCGAAACTCATGACGCTGTGCCCCAGACACCACTCCATCACACTGCATGGGCTCAGCAGCTGGCTCACAAGGCAACACCACTCCACGCATACTTCTCCGCTCACGCAAACGTCTGTCAATTTGAATCGCTAATGACATAGAATCATTGAGACCAGAGGGGACAGGGAATCCCACCATAACATCCTTTACATTATCTGACAGACCCTTCCGGAAAAGGGCCGCCAAAGCGCCGTCATTCCATTTGGTCAGGACTGCCCACCTATGGAATCTCTGACAGTATAACTCAGCGTCATCAAGCCCCTGATTTAATGCCAACAAGGCTTTTTCAGCTTGATCAGTGACATTAGGCTCATCGTACAATAACCCCAAAGCCTGAAAAAATGCATCAACATCACTCAAAACAGGATCCCCAGGTATCAGGGAAAAAGCCCAATCCTGAGGATCGCCGCGCAGGAGAGAGATGATAATTTGAACCTGCTGCGCTGCGTTTCCTGAGGACTTAGATTTTAAGGCAAAAAACAATTTACAATTATTTTTGAAATTCTGAAACTTAGCTCGATCCCCTAAAAACAAATCTGGCATGGGGATCCTAGGTTCCACAACAGGCAACCTAGCAAGATATGCAGCAATACTCTGAACCTCAGTGGCAAGCTGATCCACACGGCCAGACAACTGTGCAAACTCCATTGGGAGAAAAGATCCTCCCCAGCACCCAGAGATACAGAGGGAAAAAAAAAAAAAAAAAAATGCAACAAACAGAAAAATATCTCTGACAACTTTTCTTCCTTCAAAATATTTTTTCCCTTCTGTGAGTACCATACAATTTTTATGGCCGGTGATACTGTTATGATTTGGTAGCTGAGGAGTGCAGGTAAAAAGGAAATACACCAGAGCAGTTGGAATCTATGAGATTGCAGTACCCTGACTAACCACCGCAACTAGAGGCAGCCGTGGAGCGTTCCTACGTTGGTCCTAGACGCCTCGTCACAGCCTGAGAAACTAACTACACCTAAAGATAGAAATAGGAAAGCTATCTGCCCCGGAGCAGACCCCAAAGACAATAGAAAGCCCCCAAACATGTAATGGCGGTTAGACAAGAGGAAATACTGACACAGAAAGAAAATAGTATGAGCAAACGCTGGGGCCCAAACTATCTAAATAGAAAAGGACAGGAAGGGTACTTACTGCAATCCCAGAAAACCCTGAAAAACACCAACTCTACTAATTTCAAAATCACCTGAGATCACACGACCTCTACCACCTAAATTAGTTCTCTGGTGTAAAAAAAATCAAAACAGCAGCCACTGAAAAAAAACTGGAAAAAACAAAAGTACAAAACACAGTGGCTGGACTAAACTGAGAGGGCAAAAGCCCCGGAGGGGACCCTGAAGGCCCCCACAGAAGTGCAGGACAAAATGCAAAAATATAGCAAAAACACAAAATAAGAAATTGTCTTATCTGATAGCAGGAGATGCAGACACGACACAGCAGGCTACAAGGGAAACTGGAAAGAAGGATTCAGACCAGAACAATTGATCACCGGCAACCCTGATGGGAAAATGACTCCCTTACATAAGACCAATCAGTAACACCTGATTCCCAGTCCTCACAATCCTCACTAGCACCGCTTGTAACCACCAGAGGGAGCCTCTGCTCAGAACTCATCTCAAACCCATTCACAACACCCTACCCTTGTACTACACTCCTGACTGTATAGTTGTATATTGCTCTTGTAGATATATACCTGCACCTTTCTAGTGCGCCTTTCGGCGACTAAATATAAAATTAATCTTGATCTGCTCTTTTATCTCGATTCACGAATCCCCACGTCCGCACGCTTGGTTGATTCTTACACGCTATCCCGGGGTTGGTTTCTGATCCGATATAGCCTGTTGTCGGACGAGGCTTATATCAAATGAGGAAATGGTGGCAGCATACCGTACCGTGTTAGTGATGAACTCTGACAGTGACGGCCGGGATGTGTGTGTGTGTGTGTGTGTGTGTATATATATATTATATATATATATATATATATATATATACACACCGTATATACTCATGTATGAGCCGTCCCGAGTATAAGCCGACCCCCCTACTTTTGCCACAAAAAACTGGGAAAACTTATTGACTTGCGTATAAGCTGGTTGTATAAACCGCCGTCCTGCTCTGTGCTGCCCCCGTCCTGATCCTTGCTCCCCATCCAGCTCTGTGCTCCCCCATTCTCCTCTGTGCTCCCCGCCTGCTGCTCCGTCCTCCGCTGTGCTCCTCCCTTCCTACTCCGTCCTCCTGTGCCCCCCCCCGTCCTGCTCCGTGCTCCTCTGTGTCCATCTTCCCCCCCGTCCTGCTCCGTGCTCCTCTGTGCCCTCCATCCTCCCCCCGTCCTGCTCCGTGCTCCTCTATGTACTCCATAATCCCCCCGTCCTGCTCCATCTTCCCCCCGTCCTGCTCCGTGCTCCTCTGTGCCCTCCATCCTCCCCCGTGCTCCTCTGTGCCCTCCATAATCCCCCCGTCCTGCTCCATCTCCCCCCGTCCTGCTCCGTGCTCCTCTGTGCCCTCCATCCTCCCCCCCGTCCTGCTCTGTGCTCCTCTGTGCTCTCCGTCCTCCCCCCCGTCCTGCTCCGTGCTCATTGTCCTCCTCCATGCTTCCCCGTCCTCCGTTCTCCCCCCGTCATACTCACCCTCCCCGTGCCATCGCTGAACTTCCCGGCAATACTGCGTTGTACCTGGCTTCCTGCAGCTCTCCTGTGCTGAGCGGTGACGTAATACTGCTCATTAAGGCTATGAATATGGACGCCACGCCTATGGGAGTGGCGTCGCGTCCATATTACATGACCTTAATGAGCGGTATTACGTCACCGCTCAGCACAGGAGAGCTGCAGGAAGCCGGGTACAACGCAGGATTGCCGGGACGTTCAGCGGTGGAACGGGGAGGGTGAGTATGATGTCCCAGCCACCGGCTCCTGCCGCGGCACCCCCCCCCGCTGGTTTCTGCCCAATGACTCGTGTATAAGCCGAGGGGGCATTTTCAGCACAAAAGTGCTGAAAATCTCGGCTTATACACGAGTATATACGGTGTATGTATGTATGTATGTATGTGTGTATATATATATATATATATATATATATATATTACAGACCAAAAGTTTGTACACACCTTCTCATTTAAAGATTTTTCTGTATTTTCATGACTATGAAAATTGTAAATTCACACTGAAGGCATCAAAACTATGAATTAACACATGTGGAATTATATATTTAACAAAAAAGGTGTGTACCAACTGAAATTGTCTTATATTCTAGGTTCTTCAAAGTAGCCTCCTTTTGCTTTGATGTCTGCTTTGCACACTCTTGGCATTCTCTTGATGAGCTTCAAGAGGTAGTCACCGGAAATGGTTTTCACTTCACAGGTGTGGCCTGTCAGGTTTAATAAGTGGGATTTCTGACCTTATAAATGGGGTTGGGACCATCAGTTGTGTTGTGCAGAAGTCTGGTTGATACACAGCTGATAGTCCTACTGAATAGACTGTTAGAATTTGTATTATGGCAAGAAAAAAGCAGCTAAGTAAAGAAAAACGAGTGGCCATCATTACGTTAAGAAATGAAGGTCAGTCAGTCCAAAAAATTGGGAAAACTTTGAAAGTGTCCCCAAGTGCATTTGCAAAAACCATCAAGCGCTACAAAGAAACTGGCTCACATGAGGACCGCCCCAGGAAAGGAAGACCAAGAGTCACCTCTGCTTCTGAGGATAAGTTTATCCGAGTCACCAGCCTCAGAAATCGCAGGTTTACAGCAGCTCAGATTAGAGACCAGGTCAATGCCACACAGAGTTCTAGCAGCAGACACATCTCTACAACAACTGTTAAGAGGAGACTTTGTGCAGCAGGCCTTCATGGTAAAATAGCTGCTAGGAAACCACTGCTAAGGACAGGCAACAAGCAGAAGAGACTTGTTTGGGCTAAAGAACACAATAAATGGACATCAGACCAGTGGAAATCTGTGCTTTGGTCTGATGAGTCCAAATTTGAGATCTTTGGTTCCAACCACCGTGTCTTTGTGTGACGCAGAAAAGGTGAACGGATGGTGTTATGTTTCGGTAGCTGAGGAGAGCAGGCAAAAAGGCAATACACCAGAGCAGTTGGAATCTATGAGATTGCAGTACCCTGACTAACCACCACAACTAGAGGCAGCCGTGGAGCGTTCCTACGTTGGTCCTAGACGCCTCGTCACAGCCTGAGAAACTAACTACACCTAAAGATAGAAATAGGAAAGCTATCTGCCCCGGAGCAGAACCCCAAAGATAATAGAAAGCCCCCAAACATGTAATGGCGGTTAGACAAGAGGAAATACTGACACAGAAAGAAAATAGTATGAGCAAACGCTGGGGCCCAAACTATCTAAATAGAAAAGGATAGGAAGGGTACTTACTGCAATCCCAGAAAACCCTGAAAAGCACCAACTCTACTAATTTCAAAATCACCTGAGATCACACGACCTCTACCACCTAAATTAGTTCTCTGGTGTAACAAAATCAAAACAGCAGCCACTGAAAAAACTGAAAAAAGCAAAAGAACAAAACTCAGTGGCTGAACTAAACTGAGAGGGCAGAAGCCCCCGGAGGGGACCCTGAAGGCCCCCAAAGAAGTGCAGGACAAAATGCAAAAATAAAGCAAAAACACAAAAGAAGCAAAAGTCTTATCTGTAAGCAGGAGATGCAGACACGACACAGCAGGCCACAAGGGAAACTGGAATGAAGGATTCAGACCAGAACAATTGATCACCGGCAACCCTAATGGGAAAATGACTCCCTTATATAAGACCAGTCAGTAACACCTGATTCCCAGTCCTCACAATCTTCACTAGCACCGCTTGTAACCACCAGAGGGAGCCTCTGCTCAGAACTCATCTCAAACCCATTCACAACAGTACCCCCCCCTTGAGGAGGGGTCACCGAACCCTCACCTGAGCAACCAGGTCGGTCAGGATGAGCTCCATGATACGCACGGATAAGTCTCCTAGCATGGATGTCCGAAGCAAACACCCAAGAATTGTCCTCCTGACCATAACCTCTCCATTTAACCAAATACTGGAGTTTCCGTCTAGAAAAACGAGAATCCAATATTTTCTCAACCACATACTCCAGATTGCCCTCAACCAAAACAGGGTCAGGAGGCACAGCAGCAGGAACCACTGGCTCAACAAACCTCTTCAACAAGGACTTGTGGAACACGTTATGGATCTTAAATGTCCCTGGAAGAAGCAAACGAAAAGAAACAGGATTAATAATCTCCATGATCTTATAAGGTCCAATGAACCTAGGCTTAAATTTAGGAGATGCTACTCTCATAGGAATATTCTTTGAGGACAACCAGACCAAGTCCCCCACTTTAAACCGAGGACCATCAGTCCTATGCCGGTTAGCAAACCGCTGGGCCTTCTCCTGAGAGAGGGACAACCTCTCCACTACCTGGTCCCAAATCTGTTGCATACGCTCCACAACAGAGTCAACACCTGGACAGACAGAAGCCTCCGTCTGTCCTGAAGAAAATCGAGGGTGAAACCCAGAATTACAGAAAAACGGAGACATCAAAGTGGCAGAGCTAGCCCTATTATTAAGAGCAAACTCAGCCAAAGGCAAAAAAGAGACCCAGTCATCCTGATCAGCAGACACAAAGCATCTTAGATAAGTCTCCAATGTCTGGTTTGTTCTCTCAGTTTGACCATTGGTCTGAGGATGAAATGCCGAGGAGAAAGACAATTGAACACCCAGTTTAGAACAAAAAGTCCTCCAAAATCTGGAAACAAACTGGACTCCTCTGTCAGACACAATGTTCTCAGGAATGCCGTGTAAACGAACCACGTGCTGAAGGAACAACGGCACCAATTCAGAGGAGGAAGGCAACTTAGGTAATGGCACAAGATGTATCATTTTGGAAAACCTATCACAAAGTACCCAGATGGTGGTCATTCTCTGAGAAACAGGAAGATCGGAAATGAAATCCATAGAGATATGGGTCCATGGTCTCTTGGGCACAGGCAATGGCATCAACAAACCACTAGAGCGAGAGCAAGGCTTGGAGCGAGAGCAAGTCCCGCAGGACTGCACAAATTCCCTGACATCACGAGGCAAGGTAGGCCACCAAAAGGACCGACTAACCAAGTCTCTGGTACCAAAAATTCCGGGATGCCCAGCCAATGCGGAACAATGAATCTCAGACATCACACTCTTTTTCCATTGGTCCGGGACAAACAATTTTCCAACAGGACAGCGCTCGGGCCTATCCTCCTGACACCCCTCCAGAGCAAGTCTCAAATTGGGCGAGATGGCGGAAAGAACTACCCCTCTTTCAAAATAACAGAAGGATCGGATAACTCAGGAGAGTCCGCAAGGAAACTCCTCGAGAGGGCATCCGCCTTAACATTCTTAGTGCCAGGAAGAAGGGAAACCACAAAATTAAAACGTGTGAAAAACAAGGCCCACCTGGCCTGTCTAGGATTGAGTCGCTTGGCAGATTCCAGATAGACCAGATTCTTATGGTCCGTAAGGACCACCACCTGATGTTTGGCTCCCTCCAGCCAATGTCTCCACTCTTCAAAAGCCCACTTCATGGCCAATAACTCCCGATTACCCACGTCATAATTACGTTCAGTAGGAGAAAATTTTCGAGAGAAAAAGGCACAAGGGTTACTTTTAGAGGTCTCTGGATCTTTTTGGGACAAAACGGCACCTCCCCCAAATTCAGAGGCATCAACCTCCACCTGAAATGGCAGAGAAACATCAGGCTGCCGTAGAACAGGAGCAGAAGTGAATCTCTGCTTAAGTTCCTGAAATGCAGAGACTGCCTCAGGAGGCCAATTCACCACATCAGAACCCTTTCTGGTCAAATCAGTTAATGGTTTAACAATAACCGAGAAATTACCAATAAATTTACGATAAAAATTGGCAAAACCCAAAAATCTCTGAAGAGCCTTTAATGAAGTAGGTTGGACCCAATCACAGATGGCCTGAACCTTGACCGGGTCCATTTCAATAACAGATGGGGACAAAATGAATCCCAGAAAAGAGATCCTCTGTACGCCAAAAAGACACTTTGATCCCTTCACATACAGAGCATTCTCTCTCAAAATCTGGAATACATTTCGAACATGTTTCACATAAGAGTCCCAGTCATTAGAAAAAATCAAGATATCATCCAAATAAACAATCAGAAATTTATCCACAAAATCCCTGAAAATGTCATTCATGAAGGACTGGAAGACGGAAGGAGCATTAGTGAGCCCAAAGGGCATCACTAGGTACTCAAAATGCCCTTCAGGGGTATTGAATGCCGTCTTCCATTCATCCCCGTGCTTAATGCGAATAAGGTTATACGCCCCCCTGAGGTCAAGCTTGGTAAACCAAGTAGCGTTTTTCACCCTGGAAAACAGGTCAGAAATCAAGGGTAACGGGTATTGATATTTCACAGTAATATTGTTCAAGAGACGATAATCAATACACGGCCTTAATGAACCATCTTTTTTGGCCACAAAGAAAAAACCGGCACCTAAGGGTGAAGAGGATGGTCTGATATGACCCTTCTCCAATGATTCCTTGATATAAGACCGCATAGCGTCATGTTCAGGTACAGACAAGTTAAAAGGCGACCTTTAGGGAATTTACTACCCGGCACTAATTCAATAGCGCAGTCATAGCTCCTATGGGGAGGCAAGGATGCAGATTTAATTTCGCTAAACACATCAGAAAAATCAAACAAAAAGTCAGGAACATCCTGAGCCTGGGGGAGGCAGAAAAAACAGGAGTGTTGGTATTAACACATTGGCAGCCCCAACTGGTTACAGACACAGATTTCCAATCCAAAACAGGATTATGAGACTGTAACCAAGGGAAACCCAGCACGATAATGTCATGCAGATTATATAGAACCAAAAATTTGCAGCACTCCTGGTGATCAGGTTTAACCCTCATTATCACCTGAGTAGAAAACTGGGGTTTATTCTCAGCCAAAGGGGTAGAATCGATCCCCAGTAGGGGAATAGACTTCTGTAGGGGTATCAAGGGAAACCCACAACGTTTAGCAAAATCATAATCCATCAGGTTAATAGCTGCTCCAGAATCAACGAAAGCCTGAGCAGAAAATGAGGACAGAGAGCATATCAGAGTGACAGTTAATAAAAACTTAGTCTGAACACTACCCAAGACAACTGAGCGTGCAAAACGTCTTCCCCGCTTAGGGCAGACTGAAATAGCATGAGAGGCATCACCACAGTAGAAACATAACCCATTGCGCTTTCGAAACTCATGACGCTGTGCCCCAGACACCACTCCATCACACTGCATGGGTTCAGAAGCTGGTTCACAAGGCAACACCATTCCACGCATACTTCTCCGCTCACGCAAACGTCTGTCAATTTGAATCGCTAATGACATAGAATCATTGAGACCAGAGGGGACAGGGAATCCCACCATAACATCCTTTACATTATCTGACAGACCCTTCCGGAAAAGGGCCGCCAAAGCGTCGTCATTCCATTTGGTCAGGACTGCCCACCTACGGAATCTCTGACAGTATAACTCAGCGTCCTCAAGCCCCTGACTTAATGCCAACAAAGTTTTTTCAGCCTGATCAGTGACATTAGGCTCATCGTACAATAACCCCAAAGCATGAAAAAACGCAT
>JARQOD010000002.1:557417386-557582386 GCA_033576555.1 Oophaga sylvatica | reverse complement strand
TGCCTAAACAGTGGAATCCCCCCACAAGTGACACCATTTTGAAAACTAGACCCCCTAAGAAACTTATCTAGATCTGTGGTGAGCACTTTGAACCCCCAAGTGTTTCATTAAAGTTTATAATGCCTGGATGTGAAAAAAAAAATTTTTTTCCACAAAAATGATTTTTTAGTCCCAAATTTTTGATTTTTCCCAAGGAAATTAGACCCCAAAAGTTGTTGTCCAATTTGTCCTGAGTACGCTGATACCCCATATGTGGGGGGAAAATACTGTTTGGGCGCACGGCAGGGCTCGGAAAGGAAGTAATGACGTTTTGGAATGCAGACTTTGATGGGTGTCATGTTCAGTTTGCAGAGTCTCTGATGTGCCTAAACAGTGGAAACCCCCCACAAGTGACCCCATTTTGGAAACTAGACCCCTAAGGAACTTATCCAGATCTGTGTTGAGCACTTTGAACCCCCAATTGATTCACACAAGTTTATAATGCCCCGGCATGAAAATAAAAAAAATCCTATTTTTTTTCCCACAAAATGATATTTAAGTCACCAATTTTTTGTTTTCCCAAGGGTAACAGGAGAAATTGGACCGTAAAAGTTGTCAAATTTGTCCTGTGTACGCTGATACCCCATGTGTGGGAGGAACCACTGTTTGGGCGCACGGCAGAGCTCGGAAGGGAAGGAGTGCCATTTGACTTTTTCAAACCAAAATTGGCTGGAATCGAGATTAGACGCCATGTCTCATTTGGATAGCCCCTGATGTGCCTAAACAGTGGGAACTCCCACAAGTAACACCATTTTGGAAACTAGACCCCCTAAGTAACTTACCTAGATCTGTGGTGAGCACTTTGAACCCCCAAGTGCTTCACACAAGTTTATAATGCCCGGGCATGAAAATAAAAAAGCCTATTTTTTTTTTCCCACAAAAATGATCTTTTAGTCACCAATTTTTTATTTTCCCAAGGGTAACGGGAGAAATTGATCACGTATGACGTACTATTCCGTCCTTGGGAATTAAGTCCCAGGGCACATGTACGGAATAGTACGTCAGATGGAATAAAGGGTTAATATGCCTATAAAATCTAGTAGATGTAAGAACTGAGTTAGCAATTCCCTAGTCACATCTGTACACATTTGTCAGAAATCTACCATGTTCATAGTGCTTAATGTGTATTACATTGTGATTCCCGAGGCGCGTTTCGCCGTGGCTTCTTCCAGGGGCAATGTAAATTGAGGACAAAGCAGGAGTTGTCTTAACTGCACTCTTTTCTGATTGTCATTTGTGCATAAGGTGCTCTGTCATGCTTCCTTTGCAATTTTTCTGTGATTTTTATCTACTTTGTATGTTTTATGTTTTGATACAATATAAGCTAATATTTTAATGTGTGTGATCACACTTATAGGTTTTGTATTGGAATGCTGTTCGTTACCAGCATTTTTTTCTATTTGTCATTTCACTGACCCATTGTCTTACTGCCAACGCTGTAGATTTTATTTATTTGAGTGGTGCCTACAAAGCTATCTGCATAACTTGCATAAGGGCCCCATGCCCACTTTGTTTGATATGTCTAATGTCTGGGGGAGTCATGCATATACAGGATTAGCTGATCAGTTTAGGTAATAGGTGCTGTTCAGTTTGCACGATTAGCATGTACTACTATTGTTACATTTTATTCTGTATATGATGTTTATATAATAAACTGCTCAAAAAAATTAAGGGAACACTTAAAATTTAAATCATACATTGGATCTCAATCGATGAAAGGATTCGCTTTGAAAATCTTTACGTCTATAAATGGTGTAATTTGTTGAGGACAAAATTACATATCACCACTGACGCTATTTGGTGGTTTTAGATCCACTGATACCAAATTTCCCAGCGGTTTTCCATTGGATTCAAGTTCGGTAATGACGTCAATGCCTTTACCAGGAATTGCCTCCACACTATGGCACAAGAGGGGCATTGTCCTGTATCGGGGGAAATCAAGGGCCTACTCCAGTATATAAGGTCTTAGCATTTCATCCCGGTATACAACAACAGTCAGAATATCATTGACTATCATTTAGATGTCACCCTCCAAGGATTTGCCATCACTGACCAACAGTCAAATTGATCAATTTGGATGATGTTGCAGACAGCATAACGTTAACCATGGCGTTTCTAGACTTTCACATCTGTTAAAGAGGACCTATCCCCTCTACACATATTGTAATATATTACAGTAAGGTGACTAGATATAAATAAAAGTGACATTTCCTTTGGAAGAATAAGTACAATTACATGAATTTTGTTATAGAGAATAAGTTTATGGGAGCTGCCATCTTGCGATTGGAAGCTCAGCGTGCTTTGTTCTAATGAGATACGCCACCAGATTCCAGGCTGGTTGTTAGGCAGCACCTCTGGACTGCAGAAGTGTAGGAACCTGAAGAGCTCATTTAGCTAATGGTACCGTTATAGAAAGAAGGAAAATGTCTTCTGTCTATATATACAGTATACTGTGTATAGAGCCAGAGAAAAAGGCTACAGTGTAACCACAGAATGTATTACCCATATTCTCTTACAAAAATTCATATTTATATCTCCCGGCTAAAAATGAAGTAAGTGTGCCTATGTATACAGTTGTGCTCAAAAGTTTACATACCTCGGCAGAATTTTTGCTTTCTTGGCTTTTTTCAGAGAATATGAATGATAACACCAAAACTTTTTATCCACTCTTGGTTAGTCGTTGGGTGAAGCCATTTATTGTCAAACTACTGTTTTCTCTTTTTAAATCTTAATGAAAACCAAAAACATCCAAATGACCCTGATCAAAAGTTCACATACCCCATTTCTTAATCTGTGTATTGCCCCTCTAACATCAATGACAGCTTTAAGTCTTTTGTGGCAGTTGTGAACGAGGTTCTTTGTTTTCTCAGATGGTAAAGCTGCCCACTCTTCTTTGCAAAAAGCCTCCAGTTCCTGTAAATTCCTGGGCTGTCTAGCATGAACTGCGTGCTTGAGATCTCCCCAAAGTAGCTCAATGATATTGAGGTCAGGAGATGACCACTCCAGAAGTGTCGCTTTGTTCTGCTGTAGCCAATGACAGGTCGAATTGGCCTTGTGTTTTGGATCATTGTCATGTTGAAACGTCCAAGTACGTCCCACGCGCAGCTTCCGTGCTGATGATTGCAAATTTGCCTCCAGTATTTGCTGATAGCGTGCTGCATTCATCTTTCCTTCAACTTTGACCAAGTTTCCTGTGCCTTTGTAGCTCACACATCCCCAAAACATCAGCGATCCATGTTTTACAGTAGGAATTGTGTTCCTTTCATCATAAGCCTTGTTGACCTCTCTCCAAATGTAACATTTATGGTTGTGGCCAAAATGTTCAGTTTTGGTCTCATCACTCCAAATTACCTTGTTCGAGATGTTTTGAGGCTTGTCTCTGTGCTGTTTTGCGTATTGTAGGTTAGATACTTTTGGCATTTGTGCAGTTATGGCTTTCTTCTGGCGACTCGACCATGCAGCCCATTTTTCTACAAGTGCCTCCTTATAGTGCATATTGAAACAGCCACACCGCTAGTTTTCAGAGAGTCCAGTATTTCAGCTGATGTTATTTCTAGGTTTTTCTTTGCATCCTGAAAAATGTTCCTGGCAGTTGTGGGCAAAATTTTTGTTGGTTTACGTGACCGTGGTTTGTTTTTACTGAGCTCCTGATTTTCCAGTGGTTAATCACAGTTTGAACGCTGCTGACTGGCATTATCAATTCCTTGGATAGCTTTTTGTATCCCTTTCTTGTTTTCTACAGCTCCACTACATTATCCCGTAGATCTGTTGACAATTCTTTTGCTTTCCGCATGACTCACAATCCAGAAGCGTCAGTGGCTGGATGAAAGATGCAAGAATCTGTCTTGATCCCAGAAAATCACTCAGCTTTTATGCACAAACACTAATTACAAGCAAACAGGTCACAAGTGAGGATGTTGCCTTTAGTAGCCATTCAAGCCCATTTGTGTCAACTTCTGTGCATGTTATCAGGCCCAAATCACCAGGATATGTGAACTTTTGATCAGGGTCATATGGATGTTTTGGGTTGTCATTATGGTTTGTTTAAAAACAGAAAAAAAGTAGTTTGACAATAAATTGCTTCACCCAACTACTAACCATGAGTGGAGAGAAAGTTTTGGTATTATCATTCATATTCTCTGAAAAAAGGCCAAGAAAGCAAACATTCTGCTAGGGTATGTAAACTTTTGAGCACAACTGTATGCGTACTAATAACAGAGTGGGAGCAGCGATCCAGTAGAAATAATTTACCTATAAATCCTGTATAGAAACACAGTGTATATATAAATTTATAATATAGCGATATATAATTTGTATGTATGCATGTATGTATTTCTGTGTATATGTAATTGCACAATATGAGTCTCTGTGTATGAAATAGATGTATACTTACCCTCTTACTATAGATATATGTTGTGAACGCTCTGGATCTGACTTCTGAGTTTGGGCTCCCCTGGTGGCTGCTGTTAGTAATGAAGCTGCTTTGGCTAACAGAGGTCTATCAACTGGGGGCGATGATTGGCAATCAGGAGTCACTGACTGGGGAGATATAAGTGAGCAACCTTCCCATGATCCTTGCCGGTGATTTGTTTCTTCCTGTTCCCTTTTGGAAGTCAGCTTGCTTCCTGCTTTGTCCTGCAACTTTCAGATAAGTTAATCGCTGTTTATTTCTGTGGCATTTGTTTTTGTCTATCTCGGTTTTATGCCCTTCTGGAGTTGTACAGCCAGGTTCCCCTGCGGGGGCCTACGCTGGACTCTGTTTCTCATTTGCCACTGTTTATGTATTTTCAGTTCCCTGTTATTTCAGTATCTGCTGATTCGCTACCAGTTCACACCAGAATTCTGATCTAGTGGGGGAGAGATTGTGTGGTCTCAGTATTTTTGCATATCAGGCGTGTTGGAGTTTTTCTTAGAGTTTTTGCTGGATTGCAGACAGTATTCTTTCCTGTCCTGTTCTATCTAGACAGTTTGGGCCCCAGCATTTGCTTGCTCTATTTTCTGCCTGTGTTTGTATTTCATCTTGTCTCACCGCCAATATATGTTTGGGGGTTACCTATTCCTTTGGGGGCTATACTCCGGGGCAGTTAGCTTTCCCCTTTCTCTCTTTAGGCTTAGTTATCTCTCCGGCTGTGTCGAGGCGTCTAGGGCACCGTAGGCATGTCCCACGGCTGCTTCTAGTTGTGCTGTCAGTTTAGTTGTCTGCAGTCCGCTAGTTACCAACCTCTCTGGGTGTCTGGTTGCCTTGGCTATTTTGGCTACTGTCCTCCTCGGCTACCAAATCATAACAGATATATATGTGCACGTGTGTCATTGTGTGTATACTGCTTTGGCAAAAATTAAGAGACTACTGCACAGTTTTATAAAAATCAGCTTCTCTACATGTCTGACTTCCATTCCAGTTTCAGTTGAATTTCATCTAGAGTACACCTCATTGTACTTAATGTGCTTCTGTTTGGGTGATCACCTGAACCAAATCTTATTTAACAAAGGAAAGTATAAAAAACACTGCTGTGGTGTTCACAATCCTCTTGCAATAGGACAAGCTGGATGTCAAAACAAGTGCTGGTAATATCCCAAAAGTAATAGGAATGAAAAAAGTTAAAAGTTAACCATGCCAAAAGAGTTGAAAAGAAAAGTCTTGAGTGAGAAAAAGAAGAGCTCAATTCTGGCTTTACTAGTAGAGGGATACAGTGAGTGTCATGTTGCCTCCATCTTTAAAATTTCTAAGACGGCAGTCCATTACAACAAGGTCAAGCAGCAGACATTGAGGACAACAAAGCTACAGACTAGTAGAGGACGAAAACAACTCTCCACTGACCAGGATGACCATCATCTTATTTGAATGTCACTCAGCAACCGCAGGATGACATCAATTGACCTACAAAAGGAATGGCAAATAGCAGCTGGGGTGAAGTGCATGGCAAGAACAGTTCGTAACAGGCTCCTAGAGGTCGGGGCTCAAGTCTTGTAAAGCTACAAAAAAGCCTTTCATCAATGAGAAGCAAAGGAGAACAAGGCTGAAGTTTACCAAAGACCATAAGGATTGGACCATAGAGGACTGGAGTAAGGTAATCTTCTCTGATGAGTCTAATTTTCAGCTTTGCCCAACACCTGGTCGTCTAATGGTTAGACGGAGACCTGTAGAGGCGTACAAGCCACAGTGTCTTGCACCCACTGTGAAATTTGGTGGATAATCGGTGATGATCTGGAGATGCTTCAGCAAGGCTGGAATTGGGCAAGTTAATCTTTGCGAACAACGTATGAATCAAGCCGCACACAAGGTTATCCTGGAAAAACAATTGATTCCTTCTGCTCAGGCAATGTTCCCCAACTCTGAGGACTGGTTTTTCCAGCAGGACAATGCGCCATGCCTCACAGCTAGGTCAATCAATGTGTGGATGAAGGACCACCACATCAAATCCCTGTCATGGCCAGCCCAATCTCCAGACCTGAACCCTATTGAAAACCTCTGGAATGTAATCAAGAGGAAGATGGCTAGTCACAAGCCATCAAACAAAGAAGAACTGCTTACATTTTTGTACCAGGAGTGGCATAAGGTCACCCAAAAGCAGTGTGAAAGACTGGTGGAAAGCATGCCAAGACGCATGAAAGCTGTGATTAATAATCATGGTTATTACACAAGATACTGATTTCTGAACTTTTCCTGAGTTATAACATTAGTTTTGTTGTTTCTAAAGGAGTATGAACCTGTTTTCTTAGCATTATTTGAGGTCTGCAAGGACTGCATTTTTTGTTATTTTGACCATTTCTCATTTTCTGAAAATAAATACAAAATGTATTGCTTGGAAATTTGGAGACATGTTGTCAGTAGTTTATAGAATAAAAGAGCAATTTACATTTTATTCAAAAATATACCTATAAAGCGAAAAAACAAAATAAACTGAAAATTTTGCAGTAGTCTCTTAATTTTTGCCAGAGCTGTTTGTTAGAGATACAAATATATCTGTGTAACATATATAGTCCCATATATTAGTTTATAATTGTGTAATTATAGCTGTCTATCCCTCTAGAGATACAGTACATATAAATACACACACACTGCATATATAGACTATACACAAAGCCTGCTAATATATATATACTCAAACTGCATATATACATAGTCTATATACACACTGCACATATATGTACACTTGCACTGCACTCATATTTATGCATATTTACATACTAACATATACAGTATATACACAACCTGATCATACACATACACACACTGCATAAATGCATAGACAACATATACACACGCTGCACACATGAGATTACGTTACATGTACAAAGAAACAAATATATGCACACAAACAGAAGGGATCACCGAATATTAATAATTTTTATTTATAGAGCAAAAAACTAAGATTAAATCACTTAAAAAGCGTCCAGACCATAGGGCTACTCAAGTTGATCCAAAAAAATGTACTATACAATAATCCTAATCCTAGTAGCAGAGTAATAACATAATTATACTCGTATATCAATATAATAATCAAAATTCACCCGCAATACTTGCTCCATACAAAATCCCCATATCATCCCAAATTTTGATTCCCAAGCCTTAACAGTGCTAGATATGAATTTTTGTCCTGGTAATTAAGTACAGATCTATTTGGATCTAAATATTTCAGGATGTACGAGCAATAAGATCACCAAATAAATAGCACAGTGAAAAGAATTAAAGGCCCAAAGGAGAGAGATCAAAAAATCATAATAAGAAAAGCCTGAGAAAAAGGCAGTGCTGGATTGTGTGAGCAGGGAAACAAGCAGGGCTTTTCCACAGGCAGGGGAGGTAGAAGGAGGAAACACAGGACAGCACTGCAGCTCACATCCTGGTGAGTTACCGAGCACAGCCACAGAGCTGCCTGCTAGGCTGAGCACATCCAGTTCAGTCACAGTGCTGGCCTGGGCGCAGACCTGCAGATCGCTGCTCACTTTCCTTGATGCAGTGCATCATGGGAGAGTGACCTAAGCAGAGCAGAGGAGCTTGGGAATTCCCATGGAGGCGACTTTATCTGAAGTCGGCTGATTTGACTGAGAGGCTGGTGCCTAGAAAGCAAGTTTTTCTCCCACTTGGTATATGCCTTGTTTATATTTTTTGTCAAATTATAAATGTTATTACATCTGCATTTAATTTAAATACAAAGATTTTGTGATGTCTTTAAATGTGCTTAGTGTGAACCAGTTCTCATATATGAGATCGTAATGGCAGACCTGCTGCTTTTGGAGTTTTGGTGAGTGCCAATCATGCTGTGCTGAGCTTTGAACTCAGATCCCACTACAGGAATTGGTCTCTTATGCCACCATGATGGAGTCCGTTTCTGACATTATAGTGCCAGTAACCCACTGCAAATCATATGAAATTTGAATTGCTACTTTGTTGGTTACAAAAGTGCGTCTCACTAAATTAGAATATCATCAAAAAGTGAATTTATTTCTGTTCTTCAATACAAAAAATGAAACTCATATATTTATATAGTCATTACAGAGTGATCTACAGTATTTCAAGTGTTTATTTCTCTTAATGTTGATGATTATGGCTTACAGCCAATGAAAACCCAGTCATTATCTCAGTAAATTAGAATACTTTATAACACCAGCTTGAAAGAAATGATTTTAACATCCGAAATGTTGGCCTACTGAAATGCATATTAAGTAAATGCACCAATGCAGTGTGGCAGTGTGGCATGGAGACGATCAGCCTTTGGCACTGCTGAGGTGTTATGGAAGCCCAGGTTGCTTTGATAGCAGCCTTCAGCTCGTCTCCATTGTTGGGTCTGGTGTCTCTCATCTTCCTCCTGATAATACCCCATAGATTCTCTTTGGGGTTAAGGTCAGGCGAGTTTGATGGCCAATCAAGCACAGTGATACTGTTGTTTGTAAACCAGATATTGGTACTTTTGGCAGTGTGGACAGGTGCTAAGTCCTGCTGGAGAATGAAATTTCTTTCTCCAAAAAGCTTGTCTGCAGAGGGAAGCATGAAGTGCTCTAAAATTTCCTTGTAGATTGCTGTGCTGACTTTGGTCTTGATAAAACACAGTGAACCTACACCAGCAGATGACATGGCTCCCCAAACCATCACTGACTGTGGAAACTTCACACTAGACCTCAAGCAGCTTGGATTGTGACCTCTCCACTCTTCCTCCAAACTCTGAGACCTTGATTTCCAAATGAAATGCAAAATTTACTTTCATCTGAAAACAACACCTTGGACCACTGACCAGCAGTCCAGTTCTTTTTCTCCTTGACCCAGGTAAGATGCTTCTGGCGTTGTCTATTGGTCTTGAGTGGCTTGACACAAGGAATTCGACACTTGCAGCCCATGTCCTGGATACGTCTGTAAGTGGTGGCTCTTGAAGCAATGACTCCAGCAGCAGTCCACTCCTTGTGACTCTCCCCCAAATTATTGAATGACCTTTTCTTAACAATCCTTTCAAGGCTGCGGTTATTCCGGTTGCTTGTGCACCTTTATCTACTTCACTTTTTCCTTCTACTCAACTTTCCATTATTATGCTTAGATACAGCACTCTGAACAGCCAGCTTCTTTAGCATTGACCTTTTGTGGCTTACCCTCCTTGTGGAGTGTGTCAATGACTGCCTTGTTGTCACGGGTGTGTCGCTGCGAAGATCGTCGCGATTGCACACCCTGACTTCTCACAGCTGAGTTTCTGGTGCTGGGTGTTTTTCGGCAGTGAGAGAGTTAATTCTTCCTCTCTCTGTGCTGGACTAGACCAGCCTCGCTCAGCTGCAATTAATGTTGTGGTAATTGGTTTCCTTCATATACCTGCCTGTCTGCTGGGGAAGTGTCGGTGAAAGCATTCATGCAGACCAGCAGAGCGGATCGTATTGAGAAGTCTAAAGCTAAGAATACCTGTTGTGGTTTTCTCCTCTCCTCGCTTTATTATTTATCTCCTTACCCGTTGGTGTTCCCTCTGTAGTGGTAGTTTTGTATGCAAGGTGGTCTTTTATTTTACCCCTTGTACTGTCTCGTTCGTCTTATACTGTGTGTGAAGGCTGTTACCTTCCTGTTCCCTGTGGTGGTAATCAGGGTCCTTCTCAGGACTAGATTACAGTGGTTAGGGATTCACAGGAGATAGGGTTACGCTGGCGGCCTGGACCTCTGTACCATCAACAGTACCTCCAGGTAGAGGGATTAGTCAGGACCCCAGCTTAGGGTCAGCATAGACCCCGGTCCTCCTGTATCCAGAGACAGCGTGACATTTTCACCGACCCACACTAAAGATTCTCCCCAGCCACCATGGATCCAGTAGCCAGTCTAGCTCAGCAGTTGCAGAGTTTGTCCATGGAGCTGAGGGACGTTAAGTCCAAGGTTTTGTACCCCCCGGAGCAAGCCAGACCTGAACCTAAAGTAGCTCTCCCGGACAGGTTCACTGGAGGGCGGGACAAATTTTTTGCTTTCCGGGAAGCATGTAAATTGTACTTTCGGCTGCGACCTCGGTCATCTGGGAGTGAAGATCAAAGGGTGGGAATTGTCATCTCACTCCTACAAGGGGACCCCCAATCCTGGGCGTTCTCTCTTCCCCCAGGCTCCCCGGCTCTCCAGTCAGTGGATAGATTTTTCGCAGCTCTGGGTCTTGTATATGATGACCCGGATCGGGTCTCCCTTGCTGAAACTAAGTTACGTAAGATACAGCAGGGAGATCGTCCGGCAGAGGAATTCTGTTCGGAGTTCTGTAGGTGGGCCACGGACACCCAGTGGAATGACCCGGCTCTTAGGAGCCAGTTTTGTCAAGGTTTATCTGACAAATTAAAGGATGTGTTGGCGCAGTATGACCCTCCCACGTCACTGGAAGCCGCTATGGCCCTTGCTATTCGTATTGACAGACGTCTTCGGGAGAGGTGCGGGGTAACCTTGCCCCCTGTGATGACTCCACCTTCCTCAAGGGTCCCTTATACGGAGGTTCCCCTGGTCAGTCCAGAGGAGCCTATGCAATTAAGAGGGACATCATTCCGGGGGAGGGGATCGGTGGGGCGCCACAAAACAAGAAGTTGTTTCTTCTATGGAAAAAAGGGACATTTTATTAGGGGGTGTCCATCCCGTCCTTTGCAGAGTGAGAAGTCGCCAGAAAACTATTGATCCCAGATTGTGTGGTGGACGGCAATCTGGGAGTAAGTATTTCGTCCCTAAGTTCGTCTCAGTTTCTCGTACCGGCGGAGGTGGTGGTGGGTGCGAAAACTGAGAGGATATCTGTTCTTCTGGATAGTGGGGCCGGGGCTAATCTGGTGGATGCTCGCTTTGCCCGGGTTCAAGGTATGCGATTGAGTGGGTTGGCTAAACCCGTCCCCATATTCTCGATCGACGCCAGACCTCTCGGTCAGGGAAGTTTTGTGCAAGCAGTGCATAACATAGATCTTCAAGTGGGGGCGCTACATAAAGAACTGTTGTCTTGTTATGTGTTGGAGGGTCTTCCCACTCCTATAGTGCTGGGCCTGCCTTGGCTAACTAAGCATAACCCGGTTATTAATTGGCAATCCAGAGAGATAACCCAATGGAGCGATTTCTGTAATAAAAACTGCATGAACACTGTCATTGGTGCGGTCGCTCCTAGGGCCTTACCTCCATTTCTGGTGGACTTTGAGGATGTATTCTCAGAGAAAGGGTGTCAAGAAATACCTCCTCATCGCGAATATGACTGTGCTGTTAACTTGTTCCCTGGGGCCAAATTACCTAAATCTAGGTTGTATAACCTTTCTGGTCCTGAGAGACAGGCCATGAAGGATTATATTTCAGAGAGTCTGGCTAAGGGGCATATTAGACCTTCATCTTCCCCGGTGGCCGCGGGGTTCTTCTTTGTGAAGAAAAAAGATGGAGGCCTACGCCCTTGCCTGGATTTCCGTGAGCTTAATCGGATTACGGTCCGAGATCCGTATCCGCTCCCACTTATTCCCGATCTCTTCAATCAGATCGTGGGTGCCAAATGGTTCTCTAAGTTGGATCTCAGGGGGGCGTGCAATCTGATTAGGATGAAGGAGGGGGATGAGTGGAAGACGGCGTTTAACACTCCGGAGGGGCATTATGAGAACCTTGTCATGCCATTTGGTCTGAGTATTGCCCGGCGGTGTTTCAACACTTTGTAAATGACATCTTTCGTCACCTAATGGGACAGTTTGTGGTCATATATCTGGATGATATCTTAATTTACTCGCCAGATCTTGTGTCTCATCAGGAGCATGTTAGGCAGGTGTTACAGATCTTGCGGGATAATAAACTGTACGCCAAATGGGAGAAGTGTGTGTTCGCCGTACAGGAACTTCAGTTTTTAGGGTTCCTGGTGTCAGCATCCGGTTTTCGTATGGACCCTGGGAAAGTGCGGGCAGTTCTTGAGTGGGATCTGCCAGAGGATCTTAAGGCATTACAACTTTTCCTGGGGTTTGCTAACTACTACCGGAAATTCATTCGTAATTTTTCGTCCATAGTTAAACCTCTCACAGACATGACTAAAAAAGGGACGGATTTTTCAAAGTGGTCTGACAAGGCTTGTCAAGCGTTTTCCTCTTTGAAAAAATGTTTTGCTTCAGCACCCATACTTATTCAGCCTGATGCGTCACAGCCATTCATTGTTGAGGTGGACGCTTCCGAGGTAGGATTGGGAGCAGTATTGTCACAAGGTTTGTCCCCTGGTAAATGCATCCGTGCGCCTTCTTCTCTAAAAAATTGTCGTCCGCTGAGAGGAATTATGATGTCGGCAATAGGGAGCTCTTGGCCATTAAGTTGGCTTTTGAGGAGTGGCGTCATTTTTGGAGGGGGCAGTCCACCCGGTCACCGTCATTACCGATCACAAGAACCTGCTATATTTAGAGTCCGCTAAACGTCTGAATCCCAGACAAGCCAGGTGGTCGTTGTTTTTTACCAGGTTTAATTTTGTCGTCACATATCGTCCTGGGTCAAAAAATGTTAAGGCGGATGCCTTATCTCGCTGTTTCCCAGGGGCTGGGAATACGGAGGACCCAGTTCCGGTCCTTCAGGAGGGGGTGGTGGTGTCGGCAGTATGCTCTGAGCTTGAGGAGGAGGTATTGGAGGCTCAGGGGGACGCCCTGTAGGACCTCCAGGGAGACTGTTTGTTCCAAATCAGTTGCGACAAAAGGTGATCGAGGCACACCATAATTCAGCTTTGGCAGGACACCCAGGGAGTAAAGCAACTGAGGATCTCCTCTCGCGCCGGTTTTGGTGGCCTAACTTACATAGTGAGGTGGTAACTTTTGTCGCGTCCTGCGAGGTTTGTGCGCGCTCTTAGACCCCACATACCCGTCCGTCGGGGACCCTCTTACCTCCGAAGATCCCGGAGCGTCCGTGGACTCATCTGTCTATGGACTTCATTACGGATCTCCCGCCATCTTCGGGTAAAACAGTCATACTCGTTGTAGTGGACAGGTTCAGCAAGATGGCACATTTTATCGCTCTTCCTGCTCTTCCTAATGCTAAAACTCTTGCGCAGGTGTTTATTAGGGAGATTGTAAGGCTTCACGGGTTACCCTCCGATGTGGTGTCGGATCGGGGGTCTCAGTTTGTGTCCAAATTCTGGAAAGCATTTTGTACACGGAGGGGGATGCAGTTGTCATTTTCATCGGCTTTTCACCCGCAGACCAATGGTCAGACAGAGCGTCTGAACCAGAGCTTGGAGACATATCTCCGGTGTTTTGTGTCAGAGAACCAGGAGGACTGGGCTTCTTTCTTGCCTCTGGCAGAGTTTGCTCTAAATAATAGGCGGAGCGAGTCCACTGGTAAGTCCCCGTTTTTTGGGGCATATGGTTTTCACCCCCAGTTTTGTACTTTCAATAGGGGGGGCTCTTCTGGGGTTCCTGAGGAGGAACGATTTTCGTCGTCACTTGCTTCAGTGTGGAGAGGAGTGCTGAATAATCTGAGTACTATGGGGAACCGATACAAACGTATGGCTGATAGGAGGAGAGTGTCTGGTCCGGACCTAAGTGTGAACGATCTGGTATGGTTGTCTACCAAAAATATAAAACTTAAGGTTCCCTCCTGGAAACTGGGTCCCAGGTTCATCGGGCCATACAAGATCAGTACTATAATTAATCCGGTTGCATTCCGTCTTGACCTCCCTCCTACATTTAAAATTCATAATGTGTTCCACAGATCGTTGCTTAAGAGGTATGTGGCGCCGGTGATACCTTCACCTTTACCTCCTCCTCCTGTGGTGGTCAATGGTAACTTGGAGTTCCAGGTGTCGAGAGTCATCGATTCACGTCTGAATCGCCTGTCCCTTCAGTACCTTGTTCATTGGAGGGGGTATGGTCCTGAGGAGAGGACGTGGGTTTCTGCGTCGGATATTAACGCAGACCGATTGGTTCGGGCCTTCCACACTACTCACCCAGATAAACCCGGCCCTGAGGGTCTGGAGGCCCCTCGTAGAAGTAGGGGTACTGTCACTGGTGTGTCGCTGCGAAGATCGTCGCGAATTCACACCCTGACTTCTCACAGCTGAGTTTCTGGTGCTGGGTGTTTTTCGGCAGTGAGAGAGTTAATTCTTCCTCTCTCTGTGCTGGACTAGACCAGCCTCGCTCAGCTGCAATTAATGTTGTGGTAATTGGTTTCCTTCATATACTTGCCTGTCTGCTGGGGAAGTGTCGGTGAAAGCATTCATGCAGACCAGCAGAGCGGATCGTATTGATAAGTCTAAAGCTAAGAATACCTGTTGTGGTTTTCTCCTCTCCTCGCTTTATTATTTATCTCCTTACCCGTTGGTGTTCCCTCTGTAGTGGTAGTTTTGTATGCAAGGTGGTCTTTTTTTTACCCCTTGTACTGTCTCGTTCGTCTTATACTGTGTGTGAAGGCTGTTACCTTCCTGTTCCCTGTGGTGGTAATCAGGGTCCTTCTCAGGACTAGATTACAGTGGTTAGGGATTCACAGGAGATAGGGTTACGCTGGCGGCCTGGACCTCTGTACCATCAACAGTACCTCCAGGTAGAGGGATTAGTCAGGACCCCAGCTTAGGGTCAGCATAGACCCCGGTCCTCCTGTATCCAGAGACAGCGTGACACTTGTGGACATTTGTCAAGTCAGCAGTCTTCCCCATGATTGTGGAGCCTCCTGAAACAGACTAAGGGTATGTTTCCACGTGGCGTAATACATCAGGATTTGCTGCGGATTGGACGCTGCGTACAGCCGCAGCATTCAATCCGCAGCGTCCAGATGTTACAGCTTAGTGGAGGGGATTTTATGAAATCCCGTCTCCACTATGCGTGCAGGGCCATATCCGGCGGCCCTGCGTATCCGGACATGCGGCACGTCTTTCCAGACCGCAGCATGTCTATTTGTCTTGCGGAGACGCTCTGGCTCCACAAGATAAATAACCCGGTCTATGTACAGTATACGATGCAGTGATTCCGCATGTGTTCAATGAATACTTTCGGTATCACCGCATGTACAAAGGGGGGCTTAGCGGGGATTATGCCCCGTGGAAACATCCCCTAAGGGACTTTTTTAAATGCTTAGGAAGCCTTTGCATGTGTTTTTTGTTAATTATTCTAATTTACTGAGATAATGACTTTTGGGTTTATATTGGCTGTAAGCCATAATCATCAATATTACCAGAAATAAACACTTGAAATAGATCCCTCTGTGTTTAATGACTCTATATAATAAACGAGTTTCACTTTTTGTATTGAAGAACTGAAATGAAATAACTTTTTGATGATTTTCTAATTTAGTGAGTAGCACTTGTATAACCAACAAATAAAGAAGCAATTCAAATGTCATATTTCATGTTTGCATGCTATAGGTCTACAGTATGATACTTTATTTATTGATTCCTTCTGTAAGCTGTCTGCCTCCTCTTCTGTAACCGCCAGTGTCCTGGTATGGTATCTGCTCGATGATCTTAAGATTGTGCTGGGATAATATCGCAAACCTTGCTTATGGATGGGCTATCCTAAAAGAGCAGGACTACCGGTTCCACCTGAATGGTCTGCAGATACCTCTTCATGCCTCCAGTACTGAAAATGGAACTAGCAAGACAGCTAGGGAAGAATAAGTCAGTGAAGATAAGGAGAGAGGAACTGTCTGTGGTCACTATCTGCAAAATCATTCTGTTTTTGGGAGCAGGTGAAGTTGATTAGCAATCACTTCTGCTTCCGATTTAGATTGATGTACCTGATGTTTAATTGACTTGGAGAATAGCCACATTCACACGTTCATGTCTCACAGTCTGTATATGGACTGCAATGCCCGGGACGACCGCTGGTCTCCAGACCTGAAGTAATGGCTGCAATTATTCTTACAATGTATATCACGTAAGGACACCCAGGATTGGTCCAGGCAATGCAGTCTATATAATGGCAATGAAATAAATGCATAAAAATTCAGTCTTATTCTGTGATACGATATGCTTGCGCTCCCCTTCTGTAGGCAGATGCAGCATGATTGCATTTATAATGTGTATTCTGTTTTTTTCTGTGATGGTATCCATAGTGATTAAAAAAAAAAAAACAGTGTTTGAAAATGGCGCCATCTTGCTAGAGAAAAAAAAAGCCTCCTCCAAGATGAAAATAAAGATTAAACAACAACCACAAGACGGATTTCATCAACCAAAGGGGGCAAAACAATATAATACCAGTCCCCAATCAGAGGGCAATAAAACTTTCATACTCCTTATCTATGAACTGGTCCAATATTTATCTCTATCTCCCATAATGACAGTTCTGCTTCACGTCACTTGTCTTATCTATTGCATTATTCCTGTGTCCTAATGTGTATAAATATATGATTCTTCAGATTTTGTATTAGTCTAGCCTGATGAAGAGACCTGAGTAGTCTCGAAAGCTTGCAATTTGTTACCATCTTTTCAGTTAGCCATTAAAAGATATCAAACACTGAGGACTCTCAATTCTAAATATTTTTCTATCTACTGGCTAACACGGTACAAAAGATATACATCTTTCCTGTATCAACCAAAGGAATAATTTTATTCAGTATAACGGCGCCTGACACAGTCAGTAGGTTACTGTGCACAATCCTGCTGACAGATTCCCTTTAAGTGTTCCCTTTAAATTTTTTGAACAGTGTGTGTTTGTAATATATACAGAATTTTGCAAAAGTTTAATAATTTTATTTTATAAATTAACAAAATGCAAATTTATACAAAAGATAACTCTACATCAAGTCAATATTTGGTGTGACTGGTCATCACTTCCAGGAGTCCAGGTTTTTCTTTACTCGAAATGTAATTCTTAATGACATTGGCTGTATGTTTGAGGTCGTTGTCCTGCTGCAGAATAAGTTGATAGCCAATCTGATGTCTTACTGATGGCGCTGCATGATGGATAACTATCTGCCTGCATTTCTAAGTATTGGAGATACCATTAACCAGACCAAATCCATTTGCTGAAAAACAGCTCCAAACTTGCAAGGAACCTCCACCATCCTTCACTATTTCTTGCAGATTCTCATTATGTATCTCTCTCCAGCCCTTCACAAACAACCTGCTTTCTCTTACAGCAAATATTTAAAGAAGCTCTCCTCCCATCAAAATGTTTATCCTCATAATATATTGCAGTCACTGTGTACTTACAATTGCTATTTTTGTCTTTCTACACAGTTAATTCTACTGTTTTCCATTAGGCCTGTGACATCATGTGATTGTAAACTGATTAGCTGAATCCTAAGCTCTATGTAGAAACAGGAGGTCAATTTTGTCTGCACAAGTCATGAGTCACTACAAAAGTCTATGAAGGGGGGAGAGGGGGAGCTGCCGGGTCAGTAGTTAAAGAGGGGATGGAAAATACAGGGACGGAGAGATTTCCTGTTTCTACATGCAGCAGAGAAAAGACAATGACTGGGTAGAAAGGCAAAATGAGCAATTGTAAGTACACAGTGCTGTATAATATGCTTGCAAAGATAAAAACTTTGGTGGGAGTACTTACTTAAAATTTTTGACTTCTCAGTCTAAAGCACCTGCGGCCATTTTTATGCACCCTAGTTTGTGTTTTCATGTACAATTGAGAGCTTAAAATGTTTCCATGCCAAAGTTATGTTTTGTGGCTACAATTCTTTTATGAAGACCAGTTCTTCTTCGGATCTCGGAGTAGATGGGTGTAGCTCTGTTCCACTGGTTACTGCCAGTTCTGAGCTGATAGCACTGCTGGACATATTTCAATGTTGAAGGGAAGTAAGCATGATACTGTATATACTCGTGTATAAGTCGACCCGAGTATAAGCCGAGGCACCTAATTTTGCCACGAAAAACTGAGAAAACGTATTGACTCGAGTATAAGCCCGGTATGCATTGTCCCCGCATCCCCAACCTGGCATGCATGGCCCCTTCATCCCCATTCTGGCATGCATGGCCCCCTCATCCCCATCCTGGTATGCATGGTTCCTCATCCCTATCCTTGCATGCACGGTTCCTCATCTCTGTCCTGGTATGCATGGCTCCTTATCTCCATCCTTGTATGCATAGCTCCTTATCCCCGTCCTTGTCTGCTTGGCTTCTCATACCGGTCCTGGTATGCATGGCTCCTCATCCCTATCCTTGTATGCATGGCTACTCATCCCTGTCTGCAAGGCTCCTCAATCCCTATCCTTGTATGCATGGCTATTCATCCCTGTCTACATAGCTCCTCATCCCTATCCTTGTATGCATGGCTCCTTATTCCCATCTTAGTCTGCATGGCTCCTTATCCCTGTCCTTGTATGCATGGCTCGTCATCCCTGTCCTGGTATGCATAGTTCCTCATCCCTATCCTTGTATGCATGCCCCCCCCATAAGAAAAGCATAAAAAACAACTCCTACTTACCTTCCTTGCGCGCCCTTACAGCATCTTTTTCCGGCACCAGCATCTCCTGCAGCCGAGTGATCACGTGTCCCTGCTCATTAAGGTAATGAATATTCATCTTTCTCCACTCATCGGGGACATGTGATCGCTCGGCCGCAGGAGCTGCTGGAAGTCGGAACGAGATTCTACGAGGGCAAGCAGTGAAGGTAAGTAGGAGATATTTTTTTTCACAGCTGCTGGAAGCCTGCGTCTGTAACTGTGCGCGCTATAAGAGAAATGAATATTCATTGCAAGTGCACAGTTACAGCCGCAGCCGCCGGCTCCTGCCTCTGTGACCCGCTTCTCTGCCACTCCCCCTCCCCATCGGCTTCTGGGACAATGACTCGTGTATAAGCCGAGGGGGGCGTTCTCAGCACGAAAAAATGTGCTGAAAAACTCGGCTTATACGCGAGTATATACGGTAAGTCTTTCATCTGCCTGCTGCGCTATGTTGCGGATAAATCAGAGTTGGAAGCTGTAAGAATTTTCCAAGGAAGAATGGATGAAACTCCCTCAAACAAGAATTGAAAGACTCTTTAACTGGCTACAAAAAGCATTTACAAGCTGCAATACTTGCAAAAGGCTGTACTACTAAACTATGTTCCAAATTATTATGCAAATTGGTTTTAAGTGTCATAGCGTTATTTGTTTTTTTTTTGTAAATGAAACCCATTGATGGTATTGTGTCTCAGGGTTCTTTGGATCACTGAAATCAATCTCAGATACCTGTAATAATTAGTTTGCCATGTGAGCCCAATAAAAGGAAAACTGGATGTTCCACACTATTAAGCAGGCCAGAGTTTTCAAGTAAAATGGGAAAGAAAAAGGATCTCTCTGCTGCTGAAAAGCATCAAATAGTGCAATGCCTTGGTCAAGGGATGAAAACATTACATATTTCCCGAAAACTTAAGCGTGATCATCGTACTGTTAAGAGATTTGTGGCTGATTCTGAGCACAGACGTGTTCGTGCTGATAAAGGCAGAATGAGGAAGGTTTCTGCCAGGCAAGTTCATCGGATTAAGAGAGCAGCTGCTAAAAAGCCATTACAAACCAGCAAACAGATATTTGAAGCTGCTGGTGCCTCTGGAGTCCCTCCAACCACAAGGTGTGGGATCCTTCAAAGGCTTGCTGTGGTGCATAAACCTACGATTCGGCCACCCCTAAACAGTGCTCACAAGCAGAAACGGTTGCAGTGGGCCCAGACATACATGAAGACTAATTTTCAAACAGTCTTGTTTACTGATGAGTGTTGAGCAACCCTGGATGGTCCAGATGGATGGAGTAGTGGATGGTTGGTGGATGGCCACCATGTCCCAACAAGGCTGCGACGTAATCAAGGAGGTGGAGGAGTCGTGTTTTGGGCCGGAATCATGGGGAAACAGCTGGTGCCCTTTAAGGTTCCTGAAGGTGTGAAAATGACCTCTGCAAAGTATGTAGAGTTTCTGACTGACAACTTTCTTCCATGGTATAAAAAGCAGAAACGTGCCTTCAGGAGCAAAATCATCTTCATGCATGACAATGCACCATCTCATGCTGCAAAGAATACCTCTGAGTCATTGGCTGCTATGGGCATAAAAGGAGATAAACTCATGGTGTGTCCACCATCTTCCCTTGACCTCAACCCTATAGAGAACCTTTGGAGTATCATCAAGCAAAATATCTAAGAGGGTGGGATTCAGTTCACTTCAAAACAGCAGCTCTGGGAGGCTTCATGCAAAGAAATACAAGAAGAAACTCTCCAAAAACTCACAAGTTCAATGGATGCAAGAATTGTGAAGGTGATATCAAAGAAGGGTTCCTATGTTAACATGTAACTTGGCCTGTTAGGATGTTTTGGAGTTAAATAACTTTTTTGTTCAGTGAATGTGACCTCCTAATGCTGCAAATTCCACAAATGAGCATTTTCAGTTCTTTAAAACAGATCAAATGTTCAGAAATTCTACTGTGTCTAATAATTTGGAACAGTGCATTTTGAGTTTTTTTTCCATTTTGGAGATTATACTGTTATCATTGGGAGGTTTCTTCAATAAAATTCGATGTATACTCTAACGGGTGATGACTTTTATTAGACTGACTGTCATTTGCACCAACCACTTAGGAAAATCAGAGAAAAATATAATTTGCATAATAATTTGGAACATAGTGTAGGTACTAACCATGCAGGGTGCCCAAACTTTATCATAGGCTTTTTCCTTTTTGTAATTTTTAAAATGTAAAAAATTACATACCGTATATACTCGTGTATAAGCCGACCCGTGTATTAGCCGACCTCCCTAATTTTGCTACAAAAAACTGGGAAAAATTATTGACTCATGTATAAGCTGGGTGTATAAACTGCCCTCCTGCTCTGTGCTGTCCCCGTCCTCCTCTATGCTTCCCCCGTTCACCGATCTCCCCCCCGTTCTGCTCCACGCTTCCCCCGTCCACCGATCTCCCCCCCCCGTCCTGCTCCACGCTTCCCCCGTCCACCGATCTCCCCCCCCGTCCTGCTCCACGCTTCCCCCATCCACCGATCTCCCCCCGTCCTGCTCCACGCTTCCCCCGTCCACCGATCTCCCCCCCGTCCTGCTCCACGCTTCCCCCGTCCACCGATCTCCCCCCCAGTCCTGCTCCACGCTTCCCCCGTCCACCGATCTCCCCCCCGTCCTGCTCCACGCTTCCCCTGTCCAGCTCCATGCTTCCCCCGTCCTCCATTCTCCTCTATGCTTCCCCCGTCCTCCTCTATGCTTCCCCCGTCCTCCTCTATGCTTCCCCCGTCCACCGTTCCCCCCCCCTGTCCTGTTCCGTGCTCCTTGTCCTCTCCTCCATCATACTCACCCCTTCTCGTGCCATCGCTGAGCGTCCCTGCAATCCTGCGTTCTCCCCGTCTTCCTGCAGCTCTTCATCACTGAGCAGTGATGTAATACCGCTCATTAAGGCCATGAATATTACATGACCTTAATGAGCGGGTATTACGTCACCGCTCAGTGCTGAAGAGCTGCAGGAAGACGGGGAGAACGCAGGATTGTAGGGACGCTCAGCGATGGCACGGGGAGGGGTGAGTATGATCCCAGCCACCGGCTCCTGCCGCGGCATCCCCTCCCCCGCTGGTTTCTGCTCTATGACTCGTGTATAAGCCGAGGGGGCATTTTCAGCACGAAAAAAGGTGCTGAAAATCTCGGCTTATACACGAGTATATACGGTATTTATAATATTACCTGCAATACAAAGGAAATGTGTCATCTTTAACTTCAGGCCTTTTAGAGGTTATTTCATCTTCAATTTGCTATTCCCAATAACAGTAATTTTGACCAGTGGTGCCCAAAGGTTTACATGCCACCTTATCTCCAGAGTGAGAATCTCCTGTTTGGAAAGGGGCCATGGTGACAGGAGAGGTGGCTGCACATGCACCACATGCTGCATTCACTGCACTTCTTATCCCTTTAAGGAAATTCTCTGCAGGGAAGAGATTTGGGGGAAGTATTAGAAATCGTGTGAAGAAGCTATAAGATATGGTGGCTGCGTGCAAGTCATTATGATGACAGTACTTACACTGTCACCACTGAGGATGGTTTGCAGTAACTGCATAGATAGTTATCGCATTAGGGAATGACATGTGGAATACATCTATATCCTATGCAGTCGTTACATTTATTTGCCTCTGTACAGTGAGTCTGGTGAAGTGTTTTTCTTCTATTTGCTTCTGTATAGAGCACTGAAAAGAATCATGACGCTGACCAGCAGATCAGTGTTATCTGTGCAGTGGAAAAGATGGGGACGATTCAGTTTGTCTGTAAAGCACTTTCTTCTTACAAAGTAATGCTCACACGCTTCTGATGTTATCTTGTTAGTTCTCCTTCTGTGAACTTGGCATACTATTACAGATGAATCTTGTAGAGGGCACATTTCTTCTTTCTTTTTTTATTTTTGTAATTTCCTTTCCAGTAAGGAAACAAACAAAATGTGTCATCAGAAATTGACCTATTTAAATCCAGTTTTGTTGTTTGTTTTTTTTTGTTTTTTTGGCAGTGTTTTTTTCCCCTTCCATACCACTATCTGTCAAGAATAAACATTGGAAATCTGACAATTTTTGCACTGGGTACCAAGGCATTTTTAGACTCATTCTTCCTCTAGTTTCATGAAATCTACACGTTCATAATCAGAAATCGATTGACTCTGATACTATCTTTTGTATGGAAGCTTCTAAGGAGCTTGTGCGAAGGTCTCTGTGAAGGGAGTGGTAGCGTCAGCGGTGACCGCCTGTTGTGATTGGTGGATGCGGCGTTACCTGTCATTGTAATCCTGTCTCTGCTGAAAAGGAGCAAACTGAAAGGATTTCCTGAAAGATCAGCAAGTAGGCGTCTAAAAAGTCACCAATGGCCAGTGTGAAAAGAACAAGATTAGTCATATTTTTTTTATTCAGATATAAATTTTTTACCAAAAATACATGTAGAACAGCAACTTGAGTTAAATAGGTCATTTTCTCATTCCACGTTCTCATAAACCCCTTCATGACCGGAGGTATTTTTGGTTTTCATTTTTTGCTCCTCTTCTTCCCAGAGCCATAACATTTTTTATTTTCCCATCAATATGGCCATGTGAGGGCTTGTTTTTTGCGGGACGAGTTGTACTTTTGAACGACCCCATTGGTTTTAACATATAGTGTACTGGCAAATGGAAAAAAATCAAAGTGCGGTGAAATTGCAAAAAAAAAAGTGCAATCTCACAGTTTTTTGTTTTGCTTTTTTACTAGGTTCACTAAATGCTAAAACTGACCTGCCATTATGATTCTCCAGGTCATTACGAGTTCATAGACACTAAACATCTCTCGGTTCTTTTTTATCTAAGTGTTGAAAAAAAAATTCCGAACTTTGTTAAAAAAAAATTAAAAATTGCGCCATTTTCCGATGCCCGAAGCGTTTCCATTTTTCTTGCTCTTGGGTTGGGTGAGGGCTTATTTTTTGTGTGCTGAGCTGACATTTTTAATGCTACCATTTTGGTGCAGATTACCCGTTATTGCATTTTAATACAATTTCGCGGCAACCAAAAAAAAAAACCCGCAATTCTGGCATTTTGACTTTTTTTCTCGCTGTGCCGTTTTTTCGATCGGGTTAATCCTTTTTTTGATTGGGCTATTTTGAACGCGGTGATACCAAATATGTGTATATTTGATTTTTTTTTGTTTCTTTTATTTTGAATGGGGCGAAAGAGGGGTGATTTGAACTTTTATTTTTTTTATTGTTTTTAAAAACATTTTTTCACTTTTGGCATGCTTCAATGGTCTCCATCGGAGACTAGAAGCTGTCATAAACCGATTGGCTCTGCTACATACAGGCGGTGATCACCTCTATGTAGCAGAATGCCTCACTTGCTATGAGCGCCGGCCACCGGCGGCGCTCATAGCAATCTGGCAATGACAACCATAGAGGTCTCCAGGAGACCTCTTGGTGTCATGCCAACCCATCGGTGACTCGTGATCACGTGACGGGGGTCACCAATGGGCGGTTTCTGGCGCAATTGCCGGAAGTGCATGTTAAATGCCGCTATCAGGCTAGTGCCGCCCCGCAGGTGACGTCGCTGGTCTAGTGCACATTTATTGGATTGATTTACTCTGACCCAGTTGTTGTCCTGACAGCTCCTCTTCTCAGCCCCTGAAGTTCTTTTGAACAGACACATGGATTGCCCAAGTGATCTTAAAGTGTAATGTGTGCTCGCTTCGTCTCTAACTCCACTATTTGTGGCTGCAGTCTTATCCTTGTTCCCATGTCTGATTCTGACCCATCTCATCCTCTGTTTTCAGTTTTCTTCACCAGCTTTCTGCGTAGGCCCCTGGATTGCATGTAGAAAGACCAGATTACCGATCATTGATGTGCACATGACATCTTTAATACGCCGACAGACCTGCCGAGGTTTCCCAGGCGAAGCCGCTTAAGGAAGAAGCCGGCGATCTTTTTCCTGATAAACTACACTTGCACTTTTGCCGCATTTTGTTTTCCTTTTTCTCATGCAGTAGTTTTGCCTCCCTTATTTACGGTCCGCGGGGGTCTTTCTTTGCTTTCAAGGATATACAGCGGGCGGTATCCAAATGAAGCCACCAGAGAATGTACATGTTGCTTTTTTTTAAGCTGCTTCACAGTTTTCAAACCTTGAAGCTGTTAAGATATAACGTGTGCACAACAATGTTTGTTTTTACATTGCTGTGCATTATGGTAATTTTTTGCATCACTTCTTAAGACTGCTTTCAGGCTGAATCTGCCTGAAAAACATTGTGGTAATCAACCACTGAGGACTCTCAAGTCTAAATATTTTTCTGAAAAACATTGTACGCGCATACCATAAGAGTGAAAAGCAGGGAGCTCCGGGGTTCTGCCAAGCAAAGAAAAGTGCAAAATATTCCTCTTGGAAGGTGACATTCATTATAGGGCCTCCTCTTGCCACTCTAAGGGTATGCCACACTAAACGAGATCGCTAACGAGATCGCTAAAACGTCACTAGCGATCTCGTTAGCGACGTCGTTGTGTGTGGCATATAGCAACGATGTGGCCCCTGCTGTGATGTCGCTGATCGTTCACTAGCGTTCTGGACCGTTTTTTGATCGTTTGCGTCCCGCTGGTGAGCCTATATCGCTGTGTTTGGCACCTTTTGTGAACGACGAGCGACCTCGTTTGTGACGCATATGACAGCGGCGCAGGCGGGACTAGGGTTTTTAGCGTCACGGAGTAGATCGCAATATCTGTAGGTTCTCTTTTGCGTCACAGAGAGGATCGCAGAAGTTGCAAAGCAGGCTAGCAGGACGCAGAGAGCAGGAGCGATGCTGGAAATTCCTATGAATCAGAAGCGCTCAGTACATGCTAATGACGTCCTAACGACCGCCAAAGTCGTTAAAGAGATCGCTGACCGCTGATGAGTCGTTTATGAGATCTCCTGTTTGGCAGCTACTAGCGACCTAAAAGCGATCACACCAACGATCTCGTTAGCGTGATCGCTAACGAGATTGCTAAGTGTGGCAGTACCTTTAGGCCATAGTTGGTAAGTGCACGCATTTGTTCCCCATGCTTTTGTGCCAATCTCTGTTTAGTAGGAAGGCTCGGTGTCATGTATTGATTTGTGTTATCAGTGTTTCTAGTCTTATCAGGAGGGCATTATGGCAGCCTGGACCTCGGCCCATATCATGTGCAGCTTTTCTGGTATTTTGGCCCTTATTAAAGACTGTCATGTGCATTTGACTCACACTAGCGTGTGAATTTGGCTCATACTTTATCTGCCGTGTGTTGCTGCAAAAAATAAGCACCTTCCAGGGGCAGGAATACATTTGTCATCATTTATTCCACTTCTGTGACATAAATTAAGATGAATTTATTGGTCATCCCACTTTTTTTTCAAACAGTTGATGAAGCTGGCCTAGACTGGTGAAAAACATCAAAAATCTTTGAGAAAACTGTATCAACACATTAGTCCTAATCCTGTATCTTTTACAAAAGTCCCAATCAAGGGGGAAAATGTGCAGGTAACTAGGTTATTTCATGATATCACAGAGTTCAGGGCTATGGTAGTGAACAGTATAAACCATTTGGATATTTTGCTGGTATTGTCACATGTGTTATATTGCGTGTTATATTTTTAACCCCTTAGTGACAGAGTTAATTTTTACCTTAAAAGTAATCTATCACCGCCTGGCTGTATTTAAGCTATTACTATGGGCATACAGGTAATATCATGGTTAAACCAGTCTTACCTGTATACCTCATAGGTGCGGTGTAGATGTTGAGAAAAGCAGTTTTAGGCCTCATACTCACTGGCGCCGAAAACGGATGATAATCAGAGGAAAAAAAATCGGCTGCAAATCTGACCAATGTTAGTCAATGGGTGAATTCTCATTTGCGATTTTTTTCTCATCAGATATTGTTGTGAGAAAAAAATCGCAGCATGCTGCGATTTGATGCGATTTTGGGATGAAAATCGCCAATGCAAGTCAATGGGTGCGATTAAAAAACGAACAGCACTCGCACCATGCACGTGCTGTCCGATTTATATGCACCAGTCTCCTTTGAAAAGCCGGTAATTCATCCCCGGCTACTGTAAAATCACACTGACAGCTCACAAAACAGTAGATACATACACATAGAATACATATATATATATACATGTCATTGTAACACAAACATATATATATATATATTTATAGTTCTTACACTTCTACATACTGTAATAGTCGCTAATTCAATTGCCGGCTTTTGTGAAATCACAGAAGCCGACATGAAATGATACATTGTTTCCACACAGTTAACCATGTCATTTCCTGTATTTTGATATATGGTTTGAACTTACAATTACATGAGTGTATTTGTACAAAATTTCAGACATGTAGGGGTTAATTAAAGGTGTAAATTCGTTGAAAAAAAATGCGTGGGCTCCCGCTGTATTTTCTCCACCAGACAGACAAAGCAAGCGAGTGGGAGCAGATAATAATAGCCTAGGGAGGGTACATTTTTTTTGTGCCCCCCCTGGCTACTAACATCTGCCCCCAGACACCCCAGAAAGGGCAAATCTATAATTAGATTTGCCCTTTCTGGCACTTTGCCCGTCTATTCCCATTGCCCTGTAGCGGTGGTGAATGGGTTAATAAGGGGTTAATGTCACCTTGCTATTGAAAGGTGACCTTAAGCCATGTTAATAATTGAGAGCTGTCAATTAGACAACTATCAATTATTAATCCTATTGTATGATAGAAAAATCAAACACACAGTTTAATAAAAAATAAGTTTAATGAAATAATCACACAGTTTTTGACCATATTTTATTTTCCTGCTAAAACCATTTCCTGTAATAAAAATAAAATAAAAAAGCAAAATTATTCTTACCAATCCGATGTACAGTCAGGTCCCACGGTGTAATCCATCAGAAAGGGTTAACAGGTTACAGCTTGCAGAGAGCTAATAATGCTGTCTCCGAGCTGTATTCCCATGAATGAATAAGTTACTCTCCCAGCGAAAGGAGAGGAATAGATTCATGAATGGAGCTTAATTGATTTATTGCCACTTTCACTTCAGTGACCTGACCTAAGGTGAAAGTGGGATACAATCAATTAAGCTTCATTCATTAATCACATCCTCTCCTGTCGGCAGGAGATAAGCTCATTCATTCAGGAGCTATCAGATGAGCACGTAGGATTACTTGCGCTGCTTATCTGATTGCTAGTTAACCCTTTGTGAAGGATTACATCGTGGGACGTGACAGATCGCCAGATAGGTAAGAATAATGTTGTTTTATTATTTTATATTTATTTTAGAAGAACAAGGGCTTCGCACGGATTAAGAGTTAAATAAAAGATGGTCAAAAATATGTGTTTTGATTTCATTAAAATTATTTATTCTTAAAGTGTGTTTGTGTTTTTTTATTTACTTCAATAGGATTAATAATTGATAGTTGTGTAATTGACAGCTCTCAATTATTAACATGGCTTAAGGTCACCTTTCAATAGCAAGGTGACATTAACCCCTTATTAACCCATTCACCACCGCTACAGGGCAATGGGAATAGACGGGCAAAGTGCCAGAAAGGGCGAATCTAATTATAGATTTGCCCTTTCTGGGGTGTCTGGGGGCAGATGTTAGTAGCCAGGGGGGGCACAAAAAAAATGTACCATCCCTAGGCTATTATTATCTGCCCCCACTCGCTTGCTTTGTCTGTCTGGTGGAGAAAATACAGCGGGAGCCCACGCATTTTTTTTCAACTAATTTACACCTTTAATTAACCCCTACATGTCTTAAATTTTGTACAAATACACTCATGTAATTGTAAGTTCAAACCATATATCAAAATACAGGAAATGACATGGTTAACTGTGTGGAAACAATGTATCATTTCATGTCGGCTTCTGTGATTTCACAAAAGCCGGCAATTGAATTAGCAGCTATTACAGTATGTAGAAGTCTAGGAACTATAAATATATTGTAGCATTCCAGGGGTTTAGCTCTAGGATCGCTGTCTGGGTAGACAGAATGGCATGAAAACAGTTCATTCAGACAGCAGTTCTGGTGCAAAACTGGCCGCAACCAGCTTTATTAAAGTCCACAGCAAACAGATTAAAACAAAGCATAAACAGAAAACCTGGGCTTGTCTAGCCTCTAATTACACTTAGATAGATGGCCCTCTCTATCCGGGACCCAGACTCTACCAGTCTGTGCCCAAAACAACACATATCACATATGTTACCAGTATGGAGCTTCACAGATACTCCTCCTTGTGTCTGAAGGCACCTTCCATGACCAGACTTGAGAGAGATCCACTCCTATTCAGCCGCTCTTCACACGGATTCGCACTGAGACTACTCCTATGTCCGGGGTCCTTCCTGCACCCAAACTGAGATAGCTCAAACACTCTTGGAGACTGCTTCCTTGTGCCAGGACACCTCTCTGTGTCCAGGCTAAAGACAGCTCTAACACTCTTGGAGACTGCTTCCTTGTGCCAGGACACCTCTCTGTGTCCAGGCTAAAGACAGCTCTAACACTCTTGGAGACTGTTTCTTGTGCCGAGACACCTCCCTGTGTCCAGGCTAAACTAGCTCTCAGATTGTGTTTGCAGACACCTACTTCTGGTCTCCTAATTAAGACCTGAGTAGTTTCAGGCTTGTGCTGCAAGTGTGTGCTGAATGTGAGGTGTAGTGACCTTTCTCCACCACTAGGTCCACAAAGCCACACATTTCCCTTATACCTAGGTGAAATGTACACCCCATTCATCACATATTCACTCACTGTCTCACAATATGTATATATATATATATATGTCACAATTACATATATATATATATATATATATATATATATGTGTATTCTATGTGTGTATATGTATTGTTTCTATTCTTTATTAAAGCTGTCAGTGTGATTTTACAGTAATGCCAGGGATAAATTAGCGGCTATTATACTATGTAGAAGTGTATGACCTATATATATATATATTATATATATATATATATATATATATTAGATGTATATATATATATATATATATATATATATTTCAGCCGCAGATGAAGGAAGGGAGACACACTAGACATTACTAGTAGGTAGGCGGAGCCCAGATGAGATAGACACCTCAGATTAAAAAGAGTGTTGACTGGCCCCTCCAGCTCGGGCTCCTCCTAATCAGCTCTCCAGTTTTCAATTTGAGGTCAGAGAAGATAGTCGCTGCTGGAAGCAGCTCCTCAGAAGATTTTATTATTTTTTATCGGACAAGAGACTTGGATCACCAAATGTGGTCTAGAGGTCTCAGGGGTCTCAGCGCTGCTGGACCCCAACCTCTCCCTTGGCTGATCTGTATTACCCTATATGGTGGTCCCTGCAGAACCCTGCCGGCCCGGGGGGATGAGGATGGCTTCCCTGGCGGGGACGCAAACTGCGCTGCAGGGTCACTGCGTTCCCCGCCCTGGGGGGAAGCATGGGCATAGCGCCAGAAACCCCTGGGGGTCCCTGTGACTCTTTCGGCTGGTGAGTACTCCACATTTTATTGATGTGTGTGAGTGATTCAGCGACTGCTGCGGCAGTCGCTGTTACAATATACGTGCGGTGACTTGTGTTTTTTGTCCGCAGGTGGATGCCTGCAGGACATAGGAGCGGGGGAGAGAGGAGCTGCGCGCCTTTTTATTTGAATTTCGCGCCGCTCTGAGCGCGCGCTTTACTGCAGTCTCCATTTCCGGCTTCTCTACATGGAGCACACGGAGGCACAGCGCGGCGGCCATTATTAGCAGGCTGAAAGCTCCTTCGGACATCGCTCCCCTCCCCTCCCGGCAAGCGCTGCACCGCGACCAGCTGGGTGAGTTTCTACCCGTGTAGGGCAGAAGTTTAACCCCCTCACCCCCACAGTGCGGGCGCCTTTCTGAGGCACAAATGGGTGGCAGACTGCGCTGCTTGCAGCTGTTATCACAGGGGGCTCGCACACCATTTTCTTAAAAAGGATGTGGGAGCCTGCGATATTAATATTGCCACTATTCTTTTCGCTAACGATACCGATAACGACGCATACTATGCGATCGTTTGTGTGATCATTTTTAATGTCACTAGTAGCTGCCAATCTGGGCGATCTCATTGACAGCGCATAGGCGGTTAGCGATCCCCTTAATGACTTTGGCGGTCATTGCGATGTACAAAACAGCGCAATTTTTTTTTTAGCGATCTTGTTGAACTTTCTTGTTAGTGTGGCATAGCTGTCCTGTAGCTGCTGCCTTATAGAGGCACTTGGGGCTCGCACACCCCTTTCATTATCAAGGTGTGGGGAGTCTGCGACTTTAACCCCTTCTTAGGCGGTTAACTCTTAATGAGGGACAGCTGGGGTAGCTCTCTCATGAGCTTTAACCCTTCAGCGTTCTTTCTTTATTTAAGAAACGCATTTTAACCTGCCGTATACTCTGCAAGGTCAGAGACCAGTGCTACAGGATCAGTCTCGCGTATCTGACATGCAGACTTCGACGGCGTCAAGCGCAGCGGTCGGAGGTTCCAGTGGTGTCAAAATGGAGGCCCCCGCTAGTTTCTATGGATGGCCTGTCTGTCTTTCTAGGTTATTGAGTGTCATAGATGCTCTCATGGCAGGAAGCGACACAAGCCGGTGCCTTCCTTCCCGCGTAACGAAAATGTCCGATTCGGACAAGGAGGATCGACAGGGACACTCTGCCTCTCTTTTGGGCCGTAAAGAGGTTTTTATTGGAGGCGTTACAGTTACCGGAGGAGGTATCTGGACGTCCTAGTAAGTCGGCCCGGATGTTTTTCAATCACGATCAAGCTCCATCACTGGATGAGCTTAATGGGGCAGTGGAGAAGGAGGCCCTGTGTCCAGAAGATTGAGACTCCGTATCAGTGTCTACGGAGTTGATGATAATTGGATCCTTCTCCTGAAGTGGATGTCCCTTTACCCCAGCTTAGCAAAATCCTCCTATTAAAGGGAAGGCGAGTCTGCAGGTCTCGCTGGACAGAAAAACGTAGAGGGCAGAAAAATCCATCTGCGAAGTCGCGGATCATCAGTATTGAGGATCCATGTGTACCTGTAAAGTTTCCCTGAGACCGTCTACGGACGGCGTGGCAAGGTGGATCTCCTCTATCGAGGTAGATGGGCTTTTCCAATTGTTGGGGGATACTGCGTCACTGCTATCCAGGGCGCAATCCTCGGCAGTCACAGTCAGAAGAGCACTGTGGCTTAGACAGTGGACTGGGGACGCAGTTTCCAAACAGGGTTTGCTAGCTTGCAAGGTGGTCAGCTATTTGGACCTGACCCCACGGAGCTGATTGCCAAGGTAAAGGCAAAAGAAACAGCTTTACCGCAGCGCAGAGCTGTGACTTCTGCGTCTGGCAGGACTAGTGACGGTAGTTGTCGGCGGTCCTTTCGGTCCAGGGGATGATTCAGTCAGCCCTCTGGGGTTCGGGTCGTCCCTCTCTTTTTAAAAAAAAAAAGGGGAATTTTCAGAAATTCCGCATACCCTGGAAACAGAACTTCCGTTAAGACAAGCGGGAAGCTGGCAAAAAGCCCGCTAAGGCGGACTGACGCCTGGGTCTCACTCGAGCGCTCTCGAGTGGGGGGTCGTCTACTCCTATTCAAACCGACTTGGGCTTCCCGCATGTCGGACGCCTGGGTGACACGGGTTGTGTTGGCAGGCTACTTCATAGATTCTCTTTCTCGACCCCCAGACAGTTTTTTTGTCAACCTCGCGTTCCGTCAGAGCCCGAGCTTTTTGCAGCTCTGCTGCGGGAGGTAGATTCCCTTCTGCAGAACGGTGTGGTGGTGCCGGTTCCGCCGGAGGGCCGGGGAAGAGGGTTTTATTCTAACCTCTTTGTGGTCCCCAAAAAAGAGGACAAATTTCGGCCCATTTCTGGATCTCAAAGGATTGAATCGGCATGTCCACGCCAGGAAATTCCGCATGGAGTCGCTTCGCTCCGTTTTGGCGGCCCTGTCGCAGAACGCTTTTTTGGTGTCAATCGACATTCGCGACGCTTATTTGCACTTCCCAATCGGAAGGGCCCACCAACGCTTCCTTTGTTTTGCCATAGGTCAGGACCATTACCAGTTTGTGGCTCTGCCATTCGGGTTGGCCTCAGCGCCCAGAGTTTTTACAAAAATTCTGGCGCCTCTCATGGCGATTCTTCGAAGGCAGGGGGTTACGATTCTTCCCTACCTGGACGACCTTCTGATTGTGGCGTCTTCGAAGGAGGAGGCTTTAACTGCTCGCAATCTATCCCTTCAGCTCCTGGAGGACTTCGGGTGGCTGGTCAATTGGGAGAAGTCGTCTCTGGAACCGTCGCAGTCAATCCTGTTTTTGGGGATGCATTTCGACACGGTGCGAGCAGTGGTGTCCATGCCTCCAGACAAGCAAGCATGTCTCCTTCGACATGCACGGGTTATGAAGTCTTCGACAGCAATGTCCCTGCGAAGCTGTATGCGTCTTCTGGGGTTGATGGTGGCGTCCATGGAAGCACTTCCGTTTGCCCGGTTTCATTCCAGGGCCCTCCAAAGGTTCATTCTGAGCCGTTGGGATCGATCGCAGGTTTCACTGGATTGCAGTGTCATCATCCCCCACAGGGTACGAGAGTCTCTAGGATGGTGGATACGTCCGAAAGAGTTATCCCTGGGAAAGTCCTTCCTCCCTCCGAAGTGGTCGGTCATAACCACCGATGCCAGCCTGACGGGCTGGGGGGGGTGTCTGGAACGATCTTTGGACTCAGGGAGTATGGTCGTTGGAAGAGTCTGTCTTGCCGATCAACATCCTGGAATTGAGGGCGATTTTTTCTTTGCCTCCAACACTGGACGGTCCCTTTAAGCGGTCTGCCAGTCCGAGTGCAGATGGACAATGCGACGGCGGTCGCATATATCAACCACCAAGGCGGGACGAGGAGTTCCAAGCTCATGGTGGAGGTATCTCGTATCCTAGTATGGGCAGAGACCAGAGTGCCAGCTATCTCTGCGATCCACATTCCGGGAGTTCAGAATATCACGGCGGATTTTTCTCAGTCGCGAGAAGATGGATCTCGGAGAATGGAGTCTTCATCCGGAAATTTTTGCACTGCTGTGCTCCCGTTGGGGAACTCCCCAAGTGGATTTGATGGCATCCAGGTTCAATGCCAAGTTACCGACTTTCATGTCCAGGTACAAGGATCCGAAGGCTGTGGCGGTGGATGCTCTAGTGGCTCCGTGGGACCAATTCGAGCTAATCTATGTGTTCCACCGATTTCCTTACTCCCCCTGGTGTTGCGTCGGATCAGACTAGAGAGAATCCTGGCTATGTTGATAGCCCCAGATTGGCCAAGGAGGACGTGGTTCTCGACACTGGTGTCGCTCCTGGCAGCGCCACCATTTCCACTTCCTTTCCGTTCGGACCTGTTAACCCAAGGGCCCGTTCGTCATCCGGACCTGATGTCTCTGCGTTTGACGGCGTGGCTCTTGAGACCGAAATATTAATCCGTCAAGGTTTTTCAGCCGAAGTCATTGCCACTTTGCGAGCTGCCAGAGGTCCGGCTACTACTAGGATTTACCACAAGACTTGGGAAGCCTTCTTTTCGTGGTGTTCGGGTTCTTCAAGGAACCCGAGGATTTTTTCCATTCCCAATTTGTTGGCTTTCCTGCAATTCGGGTTGGACAAGGAGTTGGCAGTGAGCACCCTGAGGGGTCAGGTTTCTGCTCTGTCCTTGCTGTTTCGAAAGGCTATCGCCTCACGTAGGGACGTACGTTCCTTTTTTTCGCGGAGTAACCCGCCAGTTTCCGCCGCGGAAGGCGCCTGTGTCTCCTTGGCGCCTCAATCTTGTTTTGGAGGCTCTTCAACACGGCCTTTTGAGCCTATGGACTCTGTTAGTCTTTCTTTGCTCTCTTGGAAGTTTGCCTTCCTAGCGGCGGTCACCTTTTTGAGAAGGATTTCTGAATTGGCGGCTCTTTCTTACTTGCCTCCTTTTCTGGAGTTTCACCCGGATCGTGTAGTTCTTCGCACACGGGGCGACTTTCTACCTAAGGTGGTGTCGCAATTTCATCTTAACCAGGATATTGTGTTGCCCTCTCTTTGTCCGGGGCCGAGTAATGCGAAGGAACGGGCCTTGCACACATTGGATTTGGTGCGGGCTTTGAAGTTCTATTTGTCTGTTACCCAAAGTTGTCGGAAGTCGGACTCCCTGTTTGTGATTCCAGCAGGTCGTCGACGTGGTCAACGAGCTTCCAAGGATTCTATAGCTCGTTGGGTCCGGTCGGCCATTTTGGAGGCTTACCGACTTAAAGGCGAACCTTGCCCGATTAAGGTTCGAGCTCATTCCACGAGAGCTGTGGGCTCATCGTGGGCTTTCCATCAAGGGGCCTCGGCAGCTCTGCTTTGCTGGGCGGCGACCTGGCGCTTCGTCCACACCTTTACAAGATTTTATAAGGTGGACGTTAGTGCTTCCGCTGATGCAGCCTTAGGACGTATGGTCCTGCAGGCGGCTGTAGTTTAAAGTTCTAGTTAACTTGTATTTGGCGCCTGTTGCGCATTTATCAAGGTTGTTGGGATTCTGCCTCTTTTGGTTTTTTCCCACCCTTAATTTTTGGACTGCTTTGGGACGTCCCACTAGTAATGTCTAGTGTGTCTCCCTTCCTTCATCTGCAGCTGAAAGACGGATTTTGGTAAGAACTTACCTGTAAAATCCTTTTCAGCGAAGAAGGAAGGGAGACACACATCCCTCCCATGGCAGAAGTGTGTTGTTGTTTTCAGATGCGGCGTGACCCTTCTCTGATAGCGATTATCTGGGCTGAGGTCGACGCGCTAAGGCTCTGTTCCAGCATCGCCAGCTCATCGCAGTGGTCAGGTCCTGTGAGTAGTACCTGGAACTGTGTGGTTTTTGCCTACATGCATGCATAACCTGTATTTTTGTGTTTTCTTCTCTGAAGTCCTTCAGAAGGGGTTATGTTGCTCCGCTGGTGATATTGCTCTTCCTTAAGCTTAGTACAACTGGAGAGCTGAGTAGGAGGAGCCCGAGCTGGAGGGGCCGGTCAACACTCTTTTTAATCTGAGGTGTCTATCTCATCTGGGCTCCGCCTACCCACTAGTAATGTCTAGTGTGTCTCCCTTCCTTCTTCGCTGAAAAGGATTTTACAGGTAAGTTCTTACCAAAATCCGTCTATTATATATATAATTATTTGCTTTTTGTGTAAATTTTTTTGTTACAATGTGATTTTTACATGACTTTTTACATAGAGATAACTGCTCTATGTAAAACTTCATGTTAAAATCGCATTGCATACAGATGGAAAACTTGAAGACAGAAAACGCATGGTGCGATTTAAAATCGCATCAAAATCGCATGCCTTTTTACAACAAATGTACCGTTTTTTTCCTGCAGAAAACGGACCGATTTTTTTCCAGCCAGTGAGTATGAGGCCTTAATGTTATATGTTAATGATTTCTTCCAGGACACAAAAATTAAAATTGCAAAATTTTCAAAAATTTTTTGGCAAATTTCTGTTTTTTCTTAATTAAATGCAAGTCATAACAAAGAAATTTTACCACTAACATGAAGTACAATATGTCACGAAAATCAATCTTAGAATCAGTGGTATGTGTTGAAGCGTTCCAGAGCTATAACCTCATAAAGTGACAGTGGTCAGAATTGTAAAAATTGGCCCGGTCATTAAGTACCAAATTGGCTCTGTCACTAAGGGGTTAAAACTGCTTTTCTCAACATCTGTAGGCAGCTAGCAGGCATACTGGTAAGACTGGTTTAACCATTCTTGTACCTGTACCCATACAGGATAAATGTGAGCTTTGCCTTATTCTGATTTTTGGGAGGCAGAATTAACAAATAGACAGCAGTACAAGAATAGTTCTTATTTTTATTTTTCACCCTGCAGTTGAAGTGATAACCCTTTTATACTCTTTGGTTCGGTGCAATTACAGTGATACCAAGTTGATATTGTTTTTTTATGTTTTGCTGCCATCACACAATAAAAATCACTTTTATTCAGTTTTTAGACACAGAATGAACAAAAACCAGCAATTCAGTTGTTTTCGTTCACCATGCGATAAGTGATGAGACTGATTTGTTCATCGGGTCAGTACGATTACTGTGATACCAGATTTATAGTTTTTTATTCTATTCTTTTTACACATTAAAACCCATTCTTTACACATCCCTAGCTCTCCACTGAAATTGCTGTACCAAGAGTTATAAAAAGCCTGATAACTACCAAAGCTACCAGACCATTCTCTATACTCCTAGACCTGTCCTCTGTCTTCAGCACAGTTGCCCCTTTCCTTCTACCACACATCGTTTCTTCCCTTGGCATCTTGCCCTCTCCTGAATTACCTCTTACCTCGCTAACCGCACGTTTGGGCTGTGTGCCCACTATCAGGAATCGTAGCATTTTTGTATTTTTGCTGCTTCCAAAGCGCTGCGTTGTACAATACAAGCGCAGTGGATGGGATTCATAGACATTCTTTATTACGCAGCGTATACTTGGCTGCGGTGCGGGTTTCCGAGCCGCAGCATGTCAATTTCTTTTGCGGGAACTTTCAGTCTTCTGTGCATAGTTTCTCCATAGACTTGCATTAGATACGGTAAATTTTCAGTTATAAAAAAGAAAGGACATGCGTTATAAGGTGTGCGGAAACTCGCCCAAAAAACGTGCTCACTCCATACAAAGCAGGAGCCGGCTGCTCCCAAATGCCACGATTGGAATAATACTGTAGTCAAATTGCGTTTTTTTTCCTCTCTCCATTTTACCCCACCAAGTTTTCTTCCTGCTCTTTATAAATTACCTTATTTGGCAAATTTAATTTACGTCATTCATTACTAATACTCCTCCCGCACAAACAAGCTGTCATAACGATCCAATAAAAAGCTGTGGCTCTCGGAAAACTGGGAGGAAAATGCTAAAGAGGAAAAATGAAGGCTGGCTTTATGGGAGAAGGGATAAACGAAAAGGGGTTAAACGTACATTGTTGGCCATGTCAGCCTGATTTGTAGAAATCTCCAACACATTGCTTGCTAAAGAGCCCTCCATTATTCTAGCCCTCATTGTGGAGCGCTATTTCGGGGCCCCATTATTACACAGTTGTGCGATTTCTTGTGTTGAACCTCCCTAACAGTACCAGAGGGCTTTATGTATTCCAGTATTACATCTCATAAGGTGCTATTGCATTAATCACTCACAGTATTATTTGTCTTTATGATATATTGTAGCATGCTTTCTGCAGAAATTCAGATTTCCATCTCTCTAATTATACATGGAAGTCATGTAGACATGGCCATTCCCAACTTGTTTCGGGAATATACAGTAAATGTTACCAGTTCTTGTAGGTGCATTCACCAGTAGTGTTAATCTTTGCTTGTGCAGGGCTTTTTTTTATTGTAAACTGTTGAGGTTACATTATTTTATTTTTTAAATTCCTGGTTAATTCAGCTCATTTCCCACTTTGTGTGTGGAGCGAGTTTATCGAGCGCTTCACATGCCTGTCTCTAAGCGCTGAGCTGACACTCGGAAATGCTTCCTGGAGATTTCAGAGGATTAAAGCACAGTGATATAAGCCTTTTGAGCCTTATTTGACTGCAGTTTCCTATCTGCAGTAACTGCTTTAAAGTCATCCCTATTAAAAAGTGATACGTTTTATAATCGAGTCCACTTTGTGATGGGCGGAACATGAAATCCATGTTCAAAGGGAGAGCGAGCTTAGCAGCTCCAGCCGCCGCTGAATCACTGCCGCCATGGAAAGATGCCTTGTGCCTGCACTGCAGTGAAGAGCACAGTAAGTATTTCTATATGCTATTAGGTCCAGATACGATGAGGTTTGTTTGTTTGTTTTTTTAATAAGACATAAAAAATAATCTAAGGTTTCTGTATTATGTAGAGACTATAAACTGTTATTTATGTGTCCTTTAAAGTAGTTTAAGTGGTGTTTATTTTACTGAGAGCAGCAAAAGATCTGGATAGAGCATGAATACTCCACCTACGACCTGTGGGCCACGTGGTGCACATGCTGCTGTTTTGTGCGGCCCTCTGACCGACCTCTGTTTACAGTAGTTTCCATGTCGGAGGGAGGACTTGGAGCCATATCTGGGTGCCCCATACAGTGACAGACTTTAGGTCCTTGACCCCCATTTAGCGCTCCTCAGAGAGGCATAGGAGCTAGCGGTGGCTGCCCATGTGTGCAGCTCTCACTGTGCTATTTTAAAGAAATTGTGAAATGCAGCCACCTACTAGAAAACCCATAGTTTTCAATGGAGAGCGTTACATGTGCAAGGTCTACTCTCTACAGTACTGATGGAGCATGAGCAGACCTCACTCCTTCCTCGTAGAGGAACCTGCAGCTCAAACATTTACAGCATATGCGTTAGACATGACGTAAATGGAGGTATTTGCTAATATTACATATTGGGATAGGATCTTGGAGATGGGAATGCCCCTTTAATTGCTTTATTACAGTGATGCTTTAATTGGACAGCTTGCTTTTTCTAAGACTTTATTAGGGTCTTCCTACTTTTTCCTGAACAGGTCTTCTTTTTTTGTGCACTTAATGTACAACTGACTGAGCCATAATTTGCCTGTAAAGCCCCTACTCTGTTTATACCCCCTAATCATAGGAAGTGCTGCTCTAAAGTAGAAACTGCTGCTCCGATGAAAAGTTCTTGGAAGAAGAGGAGTGTATTCACTTGAGTTTTTATTTTTATCGTAGTGATATTGATGAAATTACATAAAAATCCTTTTATGTGTATTTTCTGTAATCTACCTATTATTAGATGGAATCTGTAATCCAGTTTTGGCCACCTCATCTGAGAGCAGCATGATGTAGAGGGAGAGACCCTGAATCCAGTGATTTCAGTTATTGGGTTTATTCCTTCAGTTTTGATAAAATTATCGTTTTGTCTGTTGCAAATCTACCAGTTTTCTAAATGCTGAGTTCTGTATAACCCACACACATCTGATTGGCAGCTTTCTGTCTATGCACTGTGTACACAGAAAGCAACCAATTGGTGGTGGTGGCATGGGCTCATAAATATGGAGGACTACATGGCAGCAGGATTACTAGTCATCTAGTGATAATTTCCTGATGGTAAAACTACAGCAAACAGCCGAGTAAGTGACACATCACTGGAATCGGGGTCTCTGTCTCTACCAGGGCTGTGGAGACGGTAAGCCAAACCACCGACTCAGACACCTAAATTTCCCTGACTTCTGACTCCATGACTCCACAGCACTGGTCACTACTGAACTTGTACATAAAGTGCAGCACAGATTCATCTCATTTAAAAGCCGAGATCTTTAGATCAGGAACAGAACAGACATTTATAGCATATTTCATAACTTTCCCAAATTCTTATGAAAATATTTACAGGATATCCTGCACTGACCTACTGAACCCAGTCTACTATATAATCGTCTAATTCTGTCTGTCTGTAACGGAAATCCCGCGTCGCTGATTGGTCGCGCCCGGCCGGACGCGACCTATCAGTGACAGGCGCTGTCCGGCCGCGAATTGGCGCAGGATTTGAACCACGCACGCCACCGCTATCGTTGGGAAATTAGCAGCGCTAGCCGCTGATCTCCCGACGTTAGCCGCGGGTCATCTGCCGCATGGAGGTCAGCCGCGACGCAGCGGAAGTGCCTCGACCGGCGGCCTCCACTTAAACCCCAGCAACATCCTCCACGTACACCCCACCAGCAGCAGCCTCTATGTACCCCAGCAGCAGCAGCCTCCACATATACCCCAGCAGCAGCCTCCACATATACCCCAGCAGCAGCCTCCACATATACCCAAAAAATATATACAGATAGGGAATCTAGAATGTGAGCCCTATCAGGGACAGCGACGATAATGTGTGCAAACTGTAAAGCGCTGCGGAATATGTTAGCGCTATATAAAAATAAAGATTATTATTATTTATTATTATACCCCAGCAGCAGCCTCCACATATACCCCAGCAGCAGCCTCCACATATACCCCAGCAGCAGCCCCCACATATACCCCAGCAGCAGCCTCCACATATACCCCAGCAGCAGCCTCCACATATACCCCAGCAGCAGCCTCCACATATACCCAAAAAAAACATACAGATAGGGAATCTAGAATGTGAGCCCTATCAGGGACAGCGACGATAATGTGTGCAAACTGTAAAGCGCTGCGGAATATGTTAGCGCTATATAAAAATAAAGATTATTATTATTTATTATTATACCCCAGCAGCAGCCTTCACATATACCCCAGCAGCAGCCTCCACATATACCCCAGCAGCAGCCCCCACATATACCCCAGCAGCAGCCTCCACATATACCCCAGCAGCAGCCTCCACATATACCCCAGCAGCAGCCTCCACATATACCCCAGCAGCAGCCTCCACATATACCCCAGCAGCAGCCTCCACATATATCCCAGCAGCAGCCTCCACATATACCCCAGCAGCAGCCTCCACATATACCCCAGCAGCAGCCTCCACATATACCCCAGCAGCAGCCTCCACATATACCCCAGCAGCAGCCTCCACATATACCCCAGCAGCCTCCACATATACCCCAGCAGCCTCCACATATACCCCAGCAGCCTCCACATATACCCCAGCAGCAGCAGCCTCCACATATACCCCAGCAGCAGCAGCCTTCACATATACCCCAGCAGCAGCAGCCTCCACATATACCCCAGCAGCAGCCGCCACATATACCACAGCAGCAGCCTCTATATACACCCCAGCAGCAGCCTCTATATACACCGCAGCAGCCTCTATATACACCCCAGAAGCCTCTATATACACCCCAGCAGACTCTATATACACCCCAGCAGCCTTTATATATACCCCAGCAGCCTCTCTATACACCCCAGCAGCAGCCTCATATTTTGATGATCTGTTTATTAATTTCGTTCAGTTGTATTAAGTTCTATGAGCAATAACATTTAATGATAATGTATATATTTTACCCGGAAAATCCTGTGTATTCATTGCATTATTCTTATAGGGAATCTGTCACCCCATTTTTGGAGTATGAGATGCGGCCACCGCCATCAGGGCTTATCTACAGCATTCTATAATGCTGTAGATAAGCCCCCAATGTCACCTGAAAGATGAGAAAAACGAGTTATATTATACTCACCCAAGGGGCGGTCCGCCGTCCGGTCGGGTCCGATGGGCGTCGCGGTCCGGTCCGGCGCCTCCCATCTTCTAGCGAAGTCATCCTCTTCTCTGTGTCCCGTCGCGGCTCCTGCGCAGGCGCACTGATCTGCCCTGGTGAGGGCAGAGCAGAATACTGCAGTGCGCAGGCGCCGGGAAAGGTCAGAGAGGTTCTGCGCACTGCAGTACTCTGCTCTGCCCTCACCAGGGCTTATCAGTGCGCCAACCCGGAGCCGCAATGGGATGCAGAGAAGAAGATGGCTTCGCTAGAAGATGTGAGGCGCCGGACCGGACTGCGACGCCCATCGGACACGACCGGACGGTGGACCGCCCCTTGGTGAGTATAATCTACCGTATATACTCATGTATAAGCCGACCAGTGTATAAGCCTACCCCCCCTAATTTTGCCACAAAAAACTGAGAAAACTTATTGACTCGCGTATAAGCCTAGGGTGTAAAATGCAGCAGCTACTGGTAAATGACAAAGATAAAAATAGATACCAATAAAAGTAAAATTAATTGAGACATCAGTAGGTTAAATGTTTTTGAATATCCATACTGAATCAGGAGCCCCATATAATGCTCCATACATTTAATGATGGGCCCCATAAGATGCTCCATACAAAATACGCCCCATATAATGCTGCACAAAGGTTAATAATGGCCCCATAAGATGCTCCATAGATTATGCCCCCATATGGTGCTCCATAGATTATGCTCCCATAAGATGCTCCATAGATTATGCCCCATATGCTCCACAGATTATGCTCCATATGCTCCACAGATTATGCCCCATATGTTCCACAGATTATGCCCCATATGTTCCACAGATTATTCCCCATATGTTCCACAGATTATGCCCCATATGCTCCACAGATTATGCCCCATCTGCTCCACAGATTATGCCCTATAGGTTCCACAGATTATGCCCCATATACTCCACAGATTATGCCCCATATGCTCCACAGATTATGCCCAATATGTTCCACAGATTATGCCCTATATGTTCCACAGATTATGCCCCATATGTTCCACAGATTATGCCCCATATGTTCCACAGATTATGCCCCATATGCTCCACAGATTATGCCCAATATGTTCCACAGATTATGCCCCATATGCTCCACAGATTATGCCCCATATGCTCCACAGATTATGCCCCATATGTTCCACAGATTATGTCCCATATGTTCCACAGATTATGCCCCATGTGCCCCATAGTATAGGTCCCTTATGCTTCTGCTGCCGCTGCAACTAAAAAAAAAAAAAAAGACATACTCATCTCTTGTCGCTGGGGGCCAGGTGCCGGAGTCCTGAGCAGGCGGGGACACCGGCGCACTATGGGGGACAGGTGCCGGTGTCACCGCTCGCTCAGGGCCCCGGCACCTGAGATATTTACCTGTACCCGGTCCACTGCTGCGCGCCGCTGTCTTCCGGGTCCTCTTGTCAGTGAGCGCTCAGGCAGAGGGCGCGGCGTGTACTAACTACGTCATCGCGCCCTCTGCCTGAACAGTCACAGTTAGAGGATGCGAGGACACAGCGGCGAGCAGCGGTAGAACTGGAACAGGTGAATATGGAATATACTCCCCCCCCTCCCCCCGCCGGCTCGTCTCTGCATCCCCTGCTCTTCTCCCGCAGCTCTTCCTTCCTACAGCGGTCACGTGGTACCGCTCATTAAAGTCATGAATATGTGCATATTCATGACTTTAATGAGCGGTACCATGTGACCTCTGCAGGAAGGAGCCTGAAATCGTGGGAGAAGCAGGGGGCTGCAGAGACTCCCCCTCCCCCGCCGACCCCCCGGTATATGACTCGCGTATAAGACGAGAGGGGGACTTTCAGCCTTAAAAAATGGGCTGAAAATCTCGGCTTATACCCAAATATATACGGTAACTTGTTTTTCTCATCTTTCAGGTAACATCGGGGCTTATGTACAGCGTTACAGAATGCTGTAGATAAGCCCCTGATGGCGGTGGCCTCATCTCATACTCCAAAAATGGGGTGACAGATTCCTTTTAAATCTTCATAAATAAACTACATACATATTCTAGAATACCCAATGCGTTAGAATCGGGCCACCATCTAGTTTATTATATATTTTAGGAGTCTGTCCATTTTGTACCCACTTTAACTCCGACTCCACCAAAATGGACACCGACTCCGACTCTCACTCCACAGCCCTGGTCTTTACAGTGTGTTGCTTTCAGATTAGGGAGCAAAAACCTGGTGACAGTTTCCCTTTAACCATTTATTACTAGAATCTGCAGTCTTCATAAGCAGGAGTATTATACTACTATTCAGATGGAGACCTACAGTACAGACCAAAAGTTTGGACACACCTTCTCATTCAATGATTTTTCTGTATTTTCATGACTATGAAAATTGTAGAATCACACTGAAGGCATCAAAACTATGAATTAACACATGTGGAATTATACATTACACTTTACAAAAAAGTGTGAAACAACTGAAAATATGTCTTATATTCTAGGTTCTTCAAAGTAGCCACCTTTTGCTTTGATTGCTGCTTTGCACGCAGAAAAGGTGAACGGATGGACTCTACATGCCTGGTTCCCACCGTGAAGCATGGAGGCGGTGGTGTGATGATGTGGGGGTGCTTTGCTGGTGACACTGTTGGGGATTTATTCAAAATTGAAGGCATACTGAACTAGCATGGCTACCACAGCAACGTGCAGCAGCATGCTATTCCATCTGGTTTGCGTTTAGTTGGACCATCATTTATTTTTCAACAGGACAATGAGCCCAAACACATCTCCAGGCTGTGTAAGGGCTATTTGACCAAGAAGGAGAGTGTTGGGGTGCCTGACCTGGCCTCCACAGTCACCAGACCTGAACCCAATCGAGATGGTTTGGGGTGAGTTGGACCGCTCACCGCTTCAATTTTGAATAAATCCCCAACAGTGTCACCAGCAAAGCACCCCCACACCATCACACCACATAGTCATGAAAATACAGAAAAATCTTTGAATGAGAAGGTGTGTCCAAACTTTTGGTCTGTACTGTATGTGCATCCCATGCTTACAGGCAGCAAACACTCACTCTGCTGACAGATGGCTGTTGCTGTCACATTACTCTCATCTCACCCACCCCCTTCTTCTTTCTGACTTTTCATTACGTTGTACCATATCTGCAGTGTATGTGCCGCTGTACAGATTTTCAAAGTTCAGCGTTATATCTCACTTATGTTGGGCCACACTATTCGATTTGCAGAGACACACATTGCATTCTTGGCACACCAGTTGTTTTGCTATCTAACTACCCTTACACCACTCAGCTATTTCTACAACTGTAAGTAAGTAGTTGAGTGGTATAAGGGTATTTCCTGTTCTTCTGGATCATAACCTTTAACTTCCAATCCAAAAGAATAGCGAGTGAGTGCTATTTACTACTCCATTCCCTGTGTGCAGGTTTAGGGCCTTATTATTCTTTCTCCCCTTTCTTGTAGGGGGACAAGCAGTCTGCACCAGGAAGCAAGTCCAAGACTTCACGGAGATGTGCACTCTGTACAATAAAGCTGGCCTCTTCGCATAAGACTTTTTTATGCAAAGAGTGCACTGAGAAAGTTATCAGGGAAGAGCAACCATCCTTGATTGAAGAAATTAAGGGCCGAATCCAACAGGAGATAAAAAAAAAAACCTCCTTGGCCGCTTTTTCCAGCTCGCACCCTCTCTAGGGGCCCACCAGAAGCTAAAAGGAGGAAGCTTAATTTAGAGAAGGAAAGGGATGATGACTCTCAGGATGAACTTTGATCCCTGACGAACCTCTGGAAGAAGGCGAATTAATCCTGGACCCAGAGGTCTCCCAACAGGAGAGAAATTATTTCTCCTCAGGTGATATAGAGGAGCTCCTCACGGCAGTAAGGAGGACCATGGAGATTGAGAAGGAGAAGACTGCCCAGATGGTACAGGAAGAAATGTTCAGGGGTCTCCGTTCTAGGAAGGAGTAGGTATTTCCCATTCATAAAAACATTTGGGACCAGGTCCTAGCAGAGTGGGAATCCTCAGAAAAGTGGCTGACCATTCCAGCGGAGATGAAGGACAGGTTCCCTGTGGACGACAAGACGGCATCATGCTGGTCAGAGATTCCAAAGGTCGAAGTCCAGATTGCTCGGGTAGCTAAAAAGACCACACTACCATTTGAGGATGCCTCACAGTTGAAGCACCCTCTGGAACGCAAGATGGATAGGCTACTGAGGAAATCTCGGGCATCTTTACTGAATACTATCGCCGTATCTACCTGTGTGGCCCGATCGATGTACCGTTGGCTGGGGCAACTGGAGGAACACATGTCCACAGGTACTCCCTGAGGATACATACTAGCTTCTCTGCCTCTCCTCCAGAAGGCAACTGGATTCCTAGCAGATGCCTCTGCAGAATCCGTGAGAGTGGTAGCATGATCGTCCAGGTTGTCAAACTCTGTGAGAAGATCACTCGGGCTGAGATCTTGGAGCAGGGACTTGACTTCCAAAATGAGGCTGTATTCTATCCCCTTCAAAGGGAAATATATGTTTGGTCCTGCCCTCAATGAGTTGTTAGAGAAGGCTTCGGACAAAAAGAAGACCTTACCGGAACCTAGGAATACTAGGAAAAGACTTTTCCGTCCCCAGCAAGAGCATACACCTCAGTACAAGGGAAGGGCAAGTCAGGTCGCTGGAGCTACCCGAAAGTGAAAATACAGAAATCTTTTTCTTCCCCACTCTGAGACGCCATGACGCCAACATGGTAGGAGGTCACATCCCAGACTTCCTTCCACAGTGGATGGACACTAGCATCAGTCAGGGAAGGAATAAAGATGAGTTTGCCTCATATTCTCCAGCATAGATAAAGACTCCACAACTCTCCTTTCCAGAGCTACAATCCACCTTGATAGCGGGAGTAAAAAACCTATTATCCACAAAGGTAGTCTCCATAGTCCCAGAAAGGGAAAGAAACAGGCGACATTGCTCAAACCTGTTCCTCATAAAGAAACCAAACTGGTGCCATCGGGTTATAATCAATCTGAAACCCTTGAATCGTTATGTAACATACAGAAGATTCAAGATTGAATCTGTCAGGTCAACAGTGCTTCTGATAGGGCACGATTTCGTTATGACGACAATAGACCTACAGGATGCACATTATCACATCCCGATCCATCCAACTTATCGGAGATTCTTAAGATTCGCAATTGCCCAGGGAGAGCACACAAGCAATTTTCAGTTCAATGTCCTCCCATTCTGTCTATCCTCGGCCCCACGGATCTTCACAAAGATCATGTCAGAGGTCATGGCATACATCAGAGGTCAGCACATTTGCATAGTTCCATACCTCGACAGCCTCTTGTTGGCCTTCAGTACCCATGCTACAGGAACATCTACAGATGACAACCCAGATTTTATCGTCTCTAGCCTGGATAGTGATCCTCAAAGAATCAGATATGGTTCCTGCAACAACAAAGACGTTCTTAGGAGTCCTAAACTCACACAGCCATACATCTTTCTTGCCCAAACAAAAACAGATCTTGTTAAAATCAAAGATGAAGATACTACAGAGCAAGAAAGTGGTGTCATTAAGATGGGCCATGTCGGTTCTCGGATCTATGACATCCTGCATCCAGATGGTAGCATGGGCACAAGCATACACCAGAATGCTTCAGACGCACATCCTGGCAAACTGAGATGGATCCCCAAAATCCTTGGACAAGAAGATCCCGATGCTGCCTCGTGTTAAGACCTCGACATGGTGGCTAAAAACAGAGAACTTGAGCAGAGAGGTTCACTGGATGCAAGACCCAGCGATCACTATAAAAGTGGATGCCAGCGGGAATAGATGGGGAGCAATGGTATCCTAACACGTATTCCAGGGATGCTGGTCAGACGAGTTAAGTCAACGGTCCTCAAACTTCAGAGAACTGAAGGCGGTAGAGGAGGTCATCAAGACCGCAATAACCCTATTCCAGGATACCCATATCAAAATATATTCAGACAACATGACAACAGTAGCCCACCTTTTGTCATCAAGGAAGTACAAGGCACGAGGACCTGAAGGCAGTATCAGCCAGAATATTCTCGTGGTCCGAAGAACACCTTCTCTCCCTGTCCGCTCTGCACATAAAGGGTGCGGTAAACATACAGGCCGATTTTCTGAGCAGAACAGAAATCCATCCAGGGGAATGGAGTCTAGATCCCGAGGTCTTTTAGATACTGACTAGAAGGTGGGGCCATCCAGAGGTAGATCTATTTGCAAGTGGACAGAATGCAAAAGTGGATCAATATTATTCACTAAATCCAGCCGATCCCTGCTTAGTTGTAGATGCGTTAGCTCCCATGGACATTCAGACTGGCCTATGCCTTTCCTCCATTACCAATTCTACGAAGGGTTCTACAAAAGATAAGAGTGGAAAAGGTCAAAATAATCTTGGTAGCACCATTCTGGCCCAAGAAAAGATTGTTCAGGACCAATGCCAACCTCAGGATACAAGGACCGGAAGAGCTACCCCCAGTCAGAAGCCTCCTCCACTAGGGGCCAATATTTGATCTGGATCCCGAGAGGTTACATCCGAAGGCCTGGCTTCTGAGTTCTCAATCCTGAAGACCAGAGGATTGTCAGAAAGGGTCATTAGGACACTACAGAAAATCCGAAAGGCGGTAACAAACTCTATATACCAGAAGATATGGAAGATCTTTATCTCATGGAGTGCACCCGAACGACCTAACCCACACACAGCCAAACTTAGCTCGGATTCTGGATTTTCTGCAACAAGGTCTAGAGAAGGGTCTCAGACCTAGCACCCTCAAAGTCCAGGTGGCGACCCTAAGCTCATATTTTGACCAGACGTTAACCGACCACAGATGGATTAGAAAGGTTATGACAGCAGCAACTCGCATACGTCCAAGAATTACAAACTTAGTTCCATCTTGGGACCTCAATGTCGTCTTGAAGGGGCTCACACTACCACCTTTCGAGCCCTTTTCATCCATAGGCGAAGACAGACTCTCCTGGAAAGTAGTCTACAGCCAGGAGAGTGGGCGAATTACAAGCTCTCTTGATCAACGAACCCTACATGAAGATCTTGCAGGACTGACTTGTTCTGCGATTGGATCCGTCATTTCTTCCCAAAATAGTCTGAGTTTCACAAGTCTCAGGAGATAATTATTCCCTCCTTCCATCAAGAGCCAGGAAATAAGGAAGAACAGTTCCACACTTAGGACGTTCGGAGAACGGTACTGCATTACCTTTAGGTGACGGAAAAAAATAGGAAGGACCAAAACCTGTTTGTTCACCTTGAAGGCCAAAATAAGGGGAAGAAGACTTCCAGATCCAAGATAGCCAACTGGATCAAGAGAGCAATCTCGTAGGCATATCATGTCCAGGGCCTTTCACCGCCAGAGAAATTTACGGCTTACTCTACCAGAGCAACATTTGTCTCCTTTGCCGAGAAAGCCAGCGCTTTCATCGAGCAGATATGTAGAGCTGCTACCTGGTCCTCGGTCCATACGTTCTTTAAGCATTACAGGCTAGACCTGATGTCAGAAGAGGACTTAGCCTTTGGGAAAAGTCCTCCAAGCTACAGTCCCTCCCTAAAACATTACTCTTGGGTACTGCTCCGGTGTGCTGTCGTGGGGGTTACTAGAGAAAATAGAGTTAGACTTACTGGTAATTCGGTTTCTAGTAACCCACCACGACAGCATGGGTAATCCCTCCCTTTGCTTATTTTTCGTTCGTTAAAGAGAATAAATATAATTTGAAGTATTCCTTCTCCTGTGGTCCTTTATAATAATACTGAGGGGAGGGTGTGGGAGGGGTTATTTAACCTCTTTGGCATTTCCTGTCCCTATTAGGAAAGGGGTAACATCCTCCGGTGTGCTGTCGTGGTGGGCTACTAGAAACCGAATTACCGGTAAGTCTAATTCTATTTTTTTTTTTTATCTAAACAAATGTGTTGGGTGTTATGATTTGGTAGCTGAGGAGAGCAGGCAAAAAGGAAATACACCAGAGCAGTTGGAAACTATGAGATTGCAGTACCCTGACTAACCACCACAACTAGAGGCAGCCGTGGAGCGTTCCTACGTTGGTCCTAGACGCCTCGTCACAGCCTGAGAAACTAACTACACCTAAAGATAGAAAGAGGAAAGCTATCTGCCCCGGAGCAGATCCCCAAAGAACACAGAAAGCCCCCAAACATGTAATGGCGGTTAGACAAGAAGAAATGCTGACACAGACAGAAAATAGTATGAGCAAACACTGGGGCCCAAACTTACTAAATAGAAAAGGATAGGAAGGGCACTTACTGCAATCCCAAAAAACCCTGAAAAGCACCAACTCTACTAATTTCAAAAACACCTGAGATCACACGACCTCTACCACCTAAATTAGTTCTCTGGTGTAACCAAAAACAAAACAGCAGCCACTGAAAAAACTGGAAAAAGCAAATGTACAAACATCAGTGGCTGAACTGAACAGAGAGGGCAAAAAGCCCCCAGAGGGGACCCTGAAGGCTCCCACAGAAGTGCAGGACAAAATGCAAAAATCAAGCACAAAAACAAAAAGAAGAAAATGTCTTATCTGTTAGCAGGAGATTCAGACACGACACAGCAGGCTACCAAGGAAACAGGAATCAAGGATTGAGACCAGAACAATTGATCACCGGCAACCCTGATGGGAAGGCGACTCCCTTATATAAGACCAGTCAGTAACACCTGATTCCCAATCCTCACAATCTTCACTGGACAGTCCAGTACCGTTTGTAACCACCAGAGGGAGCTTCTGCTCAGAACTCATTTCGAGCCTATTCACAACAGTTGGGGTCACGACTTTGTGCCATTCTCCAACAGTGTTCCTCAACTCCTGTCCACAAGAGCCACCAACAGGTCATGTTTTCAGGATTTCCTTAGTATTGCCCACGTGATCGTTGCATCACCACCACAGGCAAAAATTCCATCACCTGTGTAAACCTAAGGAAAATATAACCTGTTAGTGGCTCATGTGGAACAGAGTTTGGGAAGACTGCTCTAACATATAAGTATTTAGGGTTCAGCACGGCTTGTGTGTTCTTCCTCACAGACTGTAGGTGTTCTGTTTGGCAGTCGATTGAGAAGCATCATCCCCCTCCTTCTTAAAAAACTACTCCACACACAAGAACGCTATTTTTTTTTTATTGGAGGAGTCTTATAGACAGGTCTGATCACATGATCTTGCAGAAGCACTTTATAATTTGTATGTAAGGTAAAATAAATGGGTGGTGCCGAGCCTGCCACATTTCATTCATGGCACTTGCCTATTTATGTGTTTCTATTGCATTTGTTAAAATAAAGATGACCAACCCAAGTGAAAATGAAGAACAATCCGTGTTGTCTCTAGCAAAAGCAATTTCCCTCAGAAAAAGAAATAACTGAAGACAACATGACCTGAATGATGAGGAATTAAGATTAAAGGAAATCTGTCATCCCCTGGGATGTTTTTAACATATTAATATGGGCATACAAGGTATACAATGGTTAAACTAGTCATACCTATATTCCCATATCTTTGCAGGCGCCTGCGCAGAAGAATAATGAAGCCAATGCTCATAGCAGGGCGGATAAGGTACGAGTTACCGCACTATTGCAGGGCGCGGAATTCCAGGGCCACCATTGCACTTCACAGGGCACGGAGGCAGAGTTTTCTTCCAGGCACTGCATGCCTTGGGGCCTGGAACAAATCATTAGCATAAAGAAAAAAAAGGAGATTTCTCAACAACAGGACCTCCGATATGGGCACACAGTATGACTAGTTTAACCATTCTATCACTTTTATGCCCATATTAATAGGTTAGAAACATCCAAGGGGGTGACGGATTCCCTTAAACTCCTTATTGACAGAGCCAATTTGGTACTTAATGACCGGGCCAATTTTTACAATTCTGACCACTGTCTGTTGTGAATACCTTGGAGGCGACTTCTGAGCTGGGGCTCCCTCCGCTGGTTGCTGAGGGTAATGAACTAATTACTGAATGGCCTTCAGCTGGCTCTGAATGGTATAATATAAGTGACCTGAGTTCCCAGCAGCCTTGCCGGTAATCAATTGTTCCTCCTGCTCTTGCTTGGAGCACATCTTGCTTTCCTGCTCTCATTCAGATAAGTGTTTTGCTTTTTTTTTTCCTCTGTTGGATTTTCACTGCTTTTTTGCTGCTTGCAGTGGACTGCAGCCTGGTCCCCTTTTGGGGTCTTGTGCTGCAATTGTGCTCATTGTGTGTTTGCATTTTTGCTTTGTTCCTTTGTCACTTTTTATTTGCTGTGTTGCTGTGTGTTACACCAGAGATCTGATTTAGGTGGTAGAGATGGTGTGATCTCAGGTTTTTTGTTAATCAGAAGTGTTGGTATTTTTGTCAGGGGGTTTTTTGGGTTGCAGTCAGAATTCTTTCCTATACTTTTCTATCTAGACAGATTGGGCCCCAGCGTTTGCTCATTCTATTTTCTGTCTGTGTCCGTGTTTTCTTCTTGTCTAACCGCCATTACATGTTCAGGGGCTTCCTATTTCTTTGGGGATTCTTCTCCGGGGCAGATGGCATTCATCTTTCTGCCTTTAGGTGTAGCTATCTCTCCGGCTGTGACGAGGCGTCTAGGATCACCGTAGGTACGCTCCACGGCTACTTCTAGTGTGGCGGTCAGTTTAGGTTACTGCAATCCAATAGTTTCCAGCCTCTCTGGTGTATTGCTACTTTGGCTATTTTTGTTGCAGTTTCTCCTCAGCTACCGAAACATAACACTGTCACTTTATGAGGTTATAGCTCTGGAACGCTTCAACGGATCTCACTGATTCTGAGAATGTTTTTTCGTGACATATTGTACTTCATGATAGTGGTAAAATTTCTTCTATATGACTTGCATTTATTTATGAAAAAAGCGGAAATTTGGTAAAAATTTTGAAAATTTTACAATTTTCAAACTTAATTTTTGTGCCCTTAAATCACAAAGTCATATCGCACAAAATAGTTGATAAATAACATTTCCCACATGACTACTTTTTACATCAGCACAATTTTGGAAACATCATTTTTTTTTTTTTTAGTTAGGACGTTATAAGGGTTAAAATTTGACCAGCGATTTCTAATTTTTCCAACAAAATTTACAAAAACACTTTTTTTTAGGGACCACCTCACCTTTGAAGTGAGTTTGGGGGGTCAATATGACAGAAAATACCCAAAAGTGACACCATAATGTGGAAGGAAAAAATGAACATTTTAATTTTTTTGCAAAAAAATTAATTTGGAACCAAACTTTTTTATTTTCACAAGGGTATCAGGCTAAAATGGACCACAAAATTTGTTGTGCAATTTCTCCTGAGTACGCCGATACCCCGTATGTGGGGGAAAGCCAGTGTTTGGGCGCATGGCAGGGCTCAGAAGGGAGGGAGCACCGTTTGACTTTTTGAACGCAAAATTGGCTGGAATCAATGGTGGGCGCCATGTCGCGTTTGGAGACCCACTGATGTACCTAAACAGTGGAAAGCCCCCAATTCTAACTCCAACCCTAACACACCCCTAACCCTAATGCTAGCCCCAACCCTAACTATAACCCTAGTGGAAAAAAAACGTTTTATATTTTATTATTTTTACCTAACTAAAGGGGTGATAAAGGGGGGCTTGATTTACTATTATTTTTATTTTGATCACTGTGATGGGGTCTATGACAGTGATCAAAATGAAATCTCCTATTGTTGCCGGGTGTCGGGCGGCAGATCTCGGCGGGTGCACTTCGCATGCGCCCGCCACTTTTCCCGCCGGGGACAGCCAGACAGATCCAGGGGACATCGCAGGACAACGAATCATGTTCTCCGTGCTTCCTGGTAGCCGAGACCCTGGAGCTTTTCCTGATCGGAGCAATAAGTACCCTTAAATGCTGCCTTTAAAAGACGTATTGGCGGTCGTTAAGGAGTTAAATCTATTCTGATATTATGGACTATTTTTATCTAAAACACCACAGCCTAATTTCTACATGATAAATATGTTCTCTGTGTTCCCAGACTGATGGAGTAAATTCTATATTTGGACCTCTTCTGGGAGTTCAGCGTGCTTGCTCATGATAATTTAGTGTCAGCTGCAACTGCTCCACAGAAATGTATCCAAGTATTCATGTTTTAGGCAAGTTTGCCTCTTTTTCTATTCTATCTACTCAACTTCTTCTTAGACCCAAGTGCAATAGTGAAAAGTATAGCCAGGTGGTACTTATTACCTGTCAATTGCGGACTGTGCTTCAAGCCTTATTTGTATGACTTCAAGAGAATATGTAATCAGAAATATACCAGAGGTATATTTGCGTTTTCGTTTTTCGCTCCCCTTCTTCCCAGAGCCATAACTTTTTTATTTTTCAGTCAATATGGCCATGTGAGGGCTTGTTTTCTTGCGAGGCGAGTTGTACTTTTGAACAACACCATTGGTTTTAACATATTGTGTACTGGAAAATGGGAAAAAAAATTCCAAGTGCGGTGAAATTGCAAAAAAAGTGCAATCCCACAGGTGTTTTTTTGATTTTTTTTTTTACCATGTTCACTAAATGCTAAAACTGAGCAGTCATTATGATTCTTCAGGTCATTACGAGTTCATAGACACCAAACATGTCTAAGTTCTTTTTTATGTAAGTGGTGAAAAAAAAATCTAAAGTTTGTTAAAAAAAAATAAAAACTGCGCCATTTTCCGATACCCGTAGCGTCTCCATTTTTCGGGATCTTGGGTTGGGTGAGGGCTTATTTTTTGCTTGCCGAACTGATGTTTTTAAATGATAACATTTTGGTGCAGATACAATCTTTTGATATCCCGTTATTTCATTTTAATGCCATGTTGTGGCGACCAAACAAAACGTAATTCTGGCGTTTTGGCTTTTTTATCATTACGCCGTTTAGCGATTAGTTTAATTCTTTTTTTTTATATTGTTAGATAGGGCAATTCTGAACGCGGTGATACCAAATACGTGTATGTTTGATTTTTATTGTTTTATTTTGAATGGGGCGAAAGGGGGGTGATTTGAACTTTTTATATTTTTTATTTTAATACTTTTAAAACATTTGTTTTACTTTTGCATGCTTCAATAGTCTCCATGGGAGACTAGAAGCTGCAGTACTTTGATCGCATCTGCTAAACACAGGCGATGATCAGATCGCCTGTGTTTAACAGAAATGCTCACTTGTTATGAGCGCCGACCACCAGGCTGCACTCATAGCAATCTGGCAATGACAACCATAGAGGTCTGCTGCTGACCTCTGGTTGTCATGCCGACACATTGGTGACCCGCGATCACGTGCGAGTTAAGCGGTAAGCGTGAGTTAAATGTCGCTGTCATAGATTTAAAGCGGCATTTAACTAGTTGACAGCCACGGGCGGATCGCAATTCCACCCGCAGCTGTTGTGGGCCCAAGTCAGCTGTATACATCAGCTGACATGTGCCCAGAAAGGTGCGAGCTCAGCGCCGGAGCCCGCATGAAACGGGGAGTCTGACATCACTCCTGATGTTGGAAACAGGTTAAAGTTAACCTGTCAAGTGAAAAACTCTATTAACCTGCAAATATTGGGTTAATCTGCCCTGTCAGCGTTCGGGGTTCAGTCACCGCTTTGTATATAGAGAGCGGCAGCTATAACGGTGCCCCGGGCACTGACTGATAGCAGCTCTGCATTAGAACCTGCTATTGTATTGAGCGAGGCCATTCACATATAGCCTGACTGTGGCCAGGAGAATATATATTGTATACTTGTGGTAACATGGCTGCCCACTCGTGGCACCAGTGAATCCTGACAGCTCATGGTTCGCGGGATGTGAGTATACACATGTCTGCACTCACATAGATAGACTGCAGACTCTATTGCCAAACCTGGACAACCCCTTAACAATAAACCTCTAAACAATAGATTGGTTAACAACGATGGCTTACAATAGAATGTAACTTTCCACACGATAGCATGCAAAACCTGAAAAAGAAATGGTTATCTTTATCAGTGATAAGTGCTAGTGCTCATTACTTGAGTTTGCCTAGGGTGCTCCGTTACGTACCGATTATTGCGGGTGCTCAAGTGACATGTTAGACAGTCACAAAATATGCGGCCGCGGGGACGCGAACATGTCACTCGAGCACCTGTGATAATCGGTACGTAACTGAGGCTAACTCAAGTAACGAGCACTTGCGCTCATCACTGATCTTCATTTCTTATAACTGCATTTGTCGGAAGACTCATAAAATTACTTCTCAATCTGTCGGCTTAACCCCTTCAACCGCGGTCATTTTTCGTATTCGTTTTTTGCTCCCCTTCTTCCTAGAGCCATAACTTTTTTTTTTTCCATCAATATGGCCGTGAGGGCTTATTTGCGGGACGAGTTGTACTTTTGAACGACACCATTGATTTTACAATACACTGTACTTCAAAGTGAGAAAAAAAATTCCAAGTGCGGTGAAATTGCAAAAAGTGCAATTCCACAAAAAAATTTTTTACCATGTTCACTAAATTCTAAAACTGACGTGCCATCATATATGATTCTCCAGGTCATTACGAGTTCGCAGATACCAAACATGTATAGGTTCTTTTTTATTTAACGGGCGAAAAAAAGAATTCCAAGGTTTATTTTGTAAAAAAAAAAGTGCCAATTTCCCAGACCCACAGCATCTCCATTTTTTGGATCTGGGGCTTGGTGAGGGCTTCTTTTTTTTGTGCTGAGGTGGCTTTTTTATTGGTACTACTTTGGGCAAGATATGATGTTTTGAGCAGCTGGAACTCCTGGTCCACACCCGTCTTATTCGCTATCTCTCAGATAACTCTCTTCTCGACCCTCTTCATACTGGTTTCCGCTCTTTACACTCTACTGAAACTGCCCTCACTAAAGTTTCTAATGATCTTCTAACAGCTAAATCTAATGGTCACTACTCCATGCTAATTCTCTTGGATCTCTCCGCAGCATTCGACACTGTGGACTATCAGCTCCTCCTCACTATGCTACACTCCATCGGCCTCAAGGACACCATTCTCTCCTGGTTCTCCTATCTCTCTGACCGCTCCTTCACTGTATCTTTTGCTGGTTCCTCCTCCTCTCATCTTCCCCTTACTGTTGGGGTTCCTCAAGGATCCGTCCTAGGCCCCCTCCTCTTCTCTTTGTATACTGCCCCTATTGGACAAACAATCAGTAGATTTGGTTTCCAGTACCATCTCTATGCTGATGACACCCAATTATACACTTCTTCACCTGTTATCACGCCGGCCTCTTTAGAAAACACCAGTGATTGTCATACCGCTGTCTCTAACATCATGTCATCCCTCTATCTCAAACTGAACCTGTCAAAAACGGAACTCGTGTTTCCTCCCTCTACTAACCTACCTATGCCTGACATCGCCATCTCTGTGTGTGGCTCCACCATTACTCCCCAGCAACATGCCCGCTGTCTTGGGTCATACTTGATTCCGAGCTTTCATTTACCCCCCACATCCGATCACTGGCTCGCTCTTGTTATCTCCACCTCAAAAACATTTCTAGAATTCGACCTTTTCTTACTTTCGACTCTTACTGTTTCTCTTATTCATTCTCGTTTGGACTATTGTAACTCTCTACTAATCGGTCTCCCTCTTACCAAACTCTCCCCTCTCCAATCTGTCTTGAATGCTGCCTCCAGGATCATATTCCTCACCAATCGTTATACCAATGCCTCTACCTTGTGCCAGTCATTACACTGGTTACCCATCCACTCCAGAATCCAGTGCAAACTTATTACCCTCACTCACAAAGCACTCCATGGCTCAGCACCACCCTACATCTCCTCCCTTGTCTCAGCCTACCATCCTACCCGTGCCCTCCGTTCTGCTAATGACCTGAGGTTAGCATCCTCAATAATCAGAACCTCCCACTCCCGTCTCCAAGACTTTTCACGTGCTGCGCCAGTTCTTTGGAATGCACTACCCAGGTTAATACGATTAATCCCCAATCCCCACAGTTTTAAGCGTGCCCTAAAAACCCACTTGTTCAGACTGGCATACCGCCTCAATGCATTTAACCTAACTATCCCTGTTGGCCCATTCAAAAAAAAATTTCTACCACGATCAGGTACCTCGTATTATGTTCTCACCCGCTCACTCACATACTTTGGCAGTTAACTGGTTCATGCAGCATTACATGAACACCCGATTCTTACACTATGGCTGGTCCGAACAATGAAAGCAATTGTTACCATCTACCTTTTGTGTCTCCCCTTTTTCCTCATAGATTGCAAGCTTGCGAGCAGGGCCCTCATTCCTCTTGGTATCTACTTTGATCAGTGTTTATTGTTATGCTGTAATGTCTATTGTCTGTACAAGTCGCCTCTATAATGTAAAGTGCTGCGGAATATGTTGGCGCTATAGAAATAAAATTATTATTATTATTATTATTAGCTGTTATTGCAATGTTGCAGCGACACAAAATAACATTCTGGCTGTTTTCATTTTTTTCTCATTACTCTGTTTACCAATCAATTTAATTCTTTTTATATTTTGATTGATCCGGTGTTTCTGAAAGAAGCGATACCAAATATGAGTATTTTTATATTTTTTGTTTTATTTTGAATGGGGCAAAAGGGGGCTGATTTGAACTTTTTATATTTAGATATTTTTTTTAATTTTTTAAATATTTTTAAAACTTTTTTCCCATATTTTACAGGCTTCAGTAGTTTCCTTAGGAGCTGCTATTGTCTGATCGCTTGTGCTACACACTGGGCTTCATCTGCTATGAACGTTGGCCACTAGGCTGCGCTCATAGCAGATCAGCAATGATAAGCACGGGGTTTTTCTGCAGACCCCCATTGTCATGCCAACCCATCTGCTCCCCGCCGTCATATGACAAGAACGCCGATGGGCGGGGTTAGTGACAAGCTTCTGGCGCAATCATGTTAAATGTCGCTATCAGAGATCGACAGAGGCATTTAACATGTTAACAGCCGCAGATGGATCGTGATTCCACCCGCGGCTGTTAGGGGCACATAACAGGAGATCAAATCAGCTGTCGTCCTGGAAAAGATGCGGGCTCAGTGCTGGAGTTCGCACAAAAGGAGGAGACACGACATATGACGTACCTATACATCATGTATTGTGAAGGGGTTAAAAAAAAAAAAGTTCAGAAAAATGTGACCTGGGTCTGAGGCCTTTATGTACATGACAGTTTTGTGTTCAGTGACCCGTGCGGAAAGGATGTACATATTTACTGGGAGCAGTTCATGGCCTTATTTCTGGGATGTTATAATGGGTTGTTTTGTATATTCCTAGAAGGCCACGTTCACACTATCCATATGTGGTCAGTATTTTACATCAGTATTTGTAAGAGAAAACCAGGAGTGGGTGATAAATACAGAAATGGTGACGTGTCTCTATTATATTTTTCCTCTAATTGTTCCTCTCCTGGTTTTGGTTTACAGACACTGATGTAAAATACTGACCGAATACTGATAGTGTGAATATGGCCTAATAGCAATGTTTAGCGTTGAACCTGACATACCTTGGAGCGTTCTGATCCATGAAGAAATAAAAAGCCAAATCCTTGAATAATCTGCCACAGTTTCCTGCTATAGATATGTGGCAGCAATAAAGGTGCAGTTATGGGCCGTGCTGTTCCTGGGCCTTTGGAATATACAGTTAGGCCTCATACAATCGTTGGAGCCATGTGTATATACAAGTACGGTCAGAAAAAAGCTCAGTGATGGAGCATGACATGATTACATACAAGTACGGTCAGAAAAAAAGCTCAGTGATGGAGCATGACATGATTACATACAACAAGTACGGTCAGAAAAAAGCTCAGTGATGGAGCATGACATGATTACATACAACAAGTACGGTCAGAAAAAAGCTCATTGATGGAGCATGACATGATTACATACAACAAGTACGGTCAGAAAAAAGCTCATTGATGGAGCATGACATGATTACATACAACAAGTACGGTCAGAAAAAAGCTCAGTGATGGAGCATGACATGATTTTTTTTCTGTCAAATTAAGAAGTCCAAATGCAAAAATTAAAAACTCCTGATTATGTAGGCTCATTAAGAGCCATGCTTTTTGCTAGTAGAGCTCTAACAGTTACTCATATGTAGAAGTATGTGTGTTTTTGTGCATATAGTTTATAGCTGTCATTGCTTTACCCTTTATGTTACTAAGGAACTGGAATCTTTTCAATAACTGCAATGAAATCAATCCCCATCGTGTGTCGGGTTGACCTGTTAGCCGGTCTTGAAATGCTCTGCCTCTTTTTCTCTATTTCCCGTGTGTGCTTTCTAACTAGTCCTCCTCCTTCCTCCATGTCTGCGCTGTACTTGCTGGGAATCCGTAATAAGCTGTGTCTGCTGCAGTGCATACAAATGAACTGTGCGCCTTCATTTACTCAACATGTGACGCAGCCGAAGGCGCTAATCAGACGAATGTATGGATGTGAATTACATCTTTACTTGTTTTGCATTTGTAAGTGAGAAAACCGTGTCGCCCACTGTAGAGGACTGTGAATGCTGCGTAGCAAGAACAGCATCGCCATGACCTCATTGCATCAGATCAGCAGCAGATAGAATAAATGTCAAGCAATGACTTTTATAATGGCTCTGCGTCTGGGTATTCTCCAGTAATGGTTCACAGTTATCATTTCACACGGTTTACGGGCAATTTTACGTTTTGTTTCCTTTTAAAGTACCAAGAGCTAATCCCAAAGTGGATTCTATGGTTCAGTTACTTACATTTTACAGAGCAGCCTTCTTGTTGAACATGCCAAGTCTAACAATCATAGATAAAAATACCTAAATTATAAAATACACATGAAAGCCTCCATACACGTTAGATTAATGTCTAGCGAACATGCCAACTTCATTAGGACTGACTGGCCGACCATGTAATGTATTTGGGAGGCGTCCCTACTCGTCCGCCGACTGATTGTCATTGGCAAGACAGATTGGCATGTTGGATTTTAACATGCATTCCTTCTCTCTCCAAGATAAGCAATTGCCAGAGGTGTCTAGGAGTGGCATATTCTACTCGTTCCATGAAAAACAGATGTATGTATTTGTATTGAGAGGACTAGCTGTCTGCTGATGGCTCTATGGAGGTGCCTATACACATGAACACACACGTTTTTTCAATAGAGAAAGCCACAAACTAATACGTCTGGAGGTGACTGATCCTTCGATCCCTTTATATAATCTGTCGGCATAGTCTTGAAGCCCTACAAACACATTGCATGGTCAACTGGGAATCAGGATTTTACTGTTTTTTTTTTTTTTATGTATAGAAAGGTCCTTCTGTTGCCATGGGTTGTTTGATTGGCAAAATATGAACGAAAAGCTACCTTTCATGATAATTTAGAGACTGAACCTTCTAGATCACTGATTCAATAGAATCTAGAGAGAGGACGCCAGTAGATTTTGCACTAGATATTGCATCTCCGACGTGGTTAGTAGCAACCCCTGACGTATTGCCAGTGATATTTACTGTGCGAGGTACAAACCGTGAGACAAAAGTGTAGTTGTTCAGATCCAAGATCTGGGTCATTTTATCACTTTGAGTACACATATACAGGTCAGAACAGGCTGTGACCAGCAAGTGGTGTCCATGAACTGTTTGGATCAATCCAGTTGCAGATTTACACCTTTACACTAAACTAAACACCGTAGTTTAATGAAGGACCAGTCCCGGGAGAGAAAGCAGAGATGTGCGCAATAGAATCCGCACGGAAGAGCAGAAAGTTGGCTTCAGCAGCCGACGGGTATTCTATTATTGCCATATTACAAGATTTTTTTTTTTATTGCATGGTCATTCTGATTAATGATGAAAAAGATTTTATAGGGAACCAGTGACGGTATGTGAAAAACCGCTATTAGCTATTAACCTGCAAATATGGGGTTAATCTGCAGGTTAATAGCGTTCTGACACCATGCGGTGTCAGTCAGTGCCGGAGTGTAGTTATAGCCTGCAGCCGCACCTCAATAACTGAATTCCGGAAGTTGCTGGGAGGAATACATTTTTTCTTCCTGGAAGCTGGATTTTCAGTGCGTCGGTCCCATAGCGTCAGAATGCTATTAACCTGCAGATAGACCCCATATCTACAGGTTAATATGGCTTTTTCACATGACAGGTTCCCTTTAACTATTGATCTTTATTTGCATTTAGATTTGACAATCCCTACACAAAACAGTTAATATGATTTTGAGTAAATGATCTTTAGTTTGCATCGCTAAATACCCTGCCTAACAGTCCCTTAATTATTTTACATTACACACACAAACGGATCTTTATTAAAAGCATTTCTAAAGTCAGTTTAAGATATATAAATAAGGCCCTTGACTAGTCGATGGGTCGTTGGTGTCCCCAGACTAGTCGGCCCACTTAGCTTGTTATCACGTCCCTGTGGGTGTGATAACATGGCTTGTAAGCACCGGTGTCATCGCCAGAGCTATGCATACCTCACTCATGCGCGCAGCTTCTTTCCCTTACTGCATTGATCATTGATACATCATGCACACTGCGCCTCTCTGAAGCCAGCACGCGTACACCTGATTTATTTGTTTTTCAGTGTTTTTATTGAACATTTTATAAAACATTAATACTGAAACAATAGTACAGAAGTAAAAAGCATTATTAGACATGCTTTACAGTTATAGCAAAATAATATATTTTAAACCGTGATTTAAAACACAGTTGAGGAGTTCCATGTCGGATGGGTGTATAAACCGATGAGCAAACGAATAAACATACAAATATTTGTAAACAGATGACATGTATTTGTCAGAATTTAACTGGATTATATCCAGTACCACAATGAGAACCAGATAGCAAGTTATGGCGCAATACTTTATTTTTTAGGAATAGCTGGATTGGAAAAAAGAAGGGAAGGGAGAGGAAGAAGGGAAGGAATGGAAAGGAAAGGGGGGGAGGGGGTGGGTTAATTTATATTTTCCCAGTGAGACCACTTATTTATGAACTTTTTGGATTGGTTGTTTGCGATAGCAAATTTTATCTCATAGTCTTTATGGAGTTTGATTCTTTCTATAACATCTGAGTATGATGGAGGGAATTGGTTTTTCCAATTATAGGCTATCATGTTTTTGGTGACTAAGAGGATGTGTATTATCAAAAAGATTTTGTCAATTTCTGTGGTTGGGAACTCCAACGAGAGTAAAGCTAACTGAGGCGTGAGCTTAATTCGTCTGCCAATAATTTTATTAATTAGATTATTAATTTCAGACCAGAGTGGAGACAATTTAGGGCAATTCCAAAACATATGGAGAAGATCCCCTCTATGACCGCAATCTCTCCAACAAAGAGAAGATGTGTTTTCACCGAAATGGGCTATTCTAGCTGGAGTGAAGTACCATCTCGAGAAAACTTTATAATGAGTTTCTTGAAGAGACATGGAGAGGGTAGATGAGTATGAGGTTGTAATTGCGTCTTCCCACTCTTCACAAGATGGATTTATTTTGAGTTCCTCTTCCCATTTTTTGTTGTATGCATTTTTGGTGAAATCTGAGTCCTGATTTAAATAATCATAAATGTAGCTATGGCTCCAAAAAATGTTGTGTTCCAAGTTGGAAATCATGTTTAAAGAAGCTTCAGAGAGTAAAGGTTTTTGTCAAAGCCAGGGAACTATCTGATCCTTTAAAATTAAATAGTGTCCGAACATTGAAGAGGGAATTTTAAATTTGTCTTTTATAACAGAGAACTGCAGTAAAGCTATACCATCATATAAGTCACCCAATTTTTTGACTCCAAACTCTTTCCAAGACGGGTGTGGAATTTGATTTTTAAGTGATAGCAAGGTATCCAGGGACATATTTTTAAAATTGGTAATTTTGTCTGAACTATTTTTAGTGTAGGATAGTTTTTTCCAAGCATGTGTTGTGGCTATAAAAGTAGGATGAGCCATCGAGTCAGGGAGTTGATTAGACATTGTCTTGATGATGAGGCCGCGAAGCGGTTTATTGTTATTTAATGATATTTCGAGGTCTAGCCAGGCTGGAGAATTTTTTGGGGAAAGCCAATAAAGACTATGCTTGACTAGCATAGCATGATGGTGATTTAGAATATTTGGTATACCCAAACCTCCATGGGATTTTTTCGTGTAACCTATTGTTTGTAAAGTTCTAGGTTTTTTATTGTTCCAGATAAAAGTTTTTATTGATTGTTGAAGATTTTTAACTTGGGATAAAGAAATTGGGAGAGGAAGAGAACCCAAGACGTATAAAATTTTTGGGAGGGTGAATATTTTGATTGAGAAAATTCTACCCCACCATGAAAGTTCTCTTTCTCCAAATGAGTTTGAATCCAGATTGATAATTTTGAGCAAGTTATTAAGATTTGTGACGACCATTTTTTTAAGGTTTTTTGTAATTGTGATACCCAAGTAAGTGAATTCTCCCTTTGCCCAGTTAATGGAGGATAAGCTTTTTATTTCTTCAATCACAGGTTTGGTTATGTTGATTGGTAATAGGGTGGATTTTTTATTGTTTATTTTAAAGTTGGATAATGTTGAAAACGTCTCCAGCAATTTTTGTAGCTCTTTTATAGAACCTACTGGATCAGATAAAGAAAGAAGGATATCATCAGCAAATAAGCTGATTTTGTGTTGACGATTTTTAGTATTTATACCCTTGATTTTTTTATTTTCCCTTATTTCCTGTGCAAGGGGTTCTAGAGCCAGAACGAACAGAAGTGGAGAAAGGGGGCATCCTTGTCTTGTCCCATTGGAAATGGGGAAGGTACGGGAAATATGATTGTTACACACCACTCTGGCTTTAGGATTGGAGTAAAGAGCCATAATAGTTGTGAGTGATTTATTGTTGAAGCCAAATTTTTTTAATGTTTGATTCATAAAGGTCCAATCGAGCCTATCAAAGGCTTTTTCTGCGTCAAGTGACGCTAGTAAAGTGGGGATTTTGGTAGAGTTGGCTAATTTAATTAAGTTGATGACCCTTCTGGTTCCATCAGAGGTGTGTCTGCCTTTAACAAAACCAATCTGGTCGTTGTTTATAAGTTTGGGTAAAATCTGGCCCAGTCTATCCGCTAAAATTTTTGCGTAAATTTTCAAATCTGAATTAATGAGAGAGATAGGTCTATAATTCGACAAAGACTCGAGGTCACCTTTAGGCTTCGGTATTAGTATCACTGAGGCTTCTAGCATTTCAGCAGGAAATGAGCCTGTATCCGATGTTGTATTAAATAGTTGCGTGAGATGAGGTGTTAATACGTCGGAAAAGATTTTATAATAGTCGTTACCAAACCCATCGGGACCCGGAGACTTTGCCGATTTCAGTTGGGAGATACAATTTCTGACTTCTTCTATGTTGAACGGGGACGTTAAAAGGGTTAAGTCTTCATTTTGTAATTTTGGAAGGCTAATTGATTTTAAGTAGGCGGAGATGGCTTTTTGTTTTCCCTGAGGAGTAGGGAGGGGGTTTAGGTTATAAATTTTTTCATAAAAATTTGCGAATTCGTTAACCACATCCTGTGGGTGGGACAGATAGGTTCCGTTTTCTGATTTAATTTTGTCAATTCTATTCCGGATTCTTCTCTTTTTGATTCGGTTCATCATGAATTTCAAAGGTTTATTCAGGGAAGTGTATAATTTGTATTTATTTGTCTTAATCATCTCGTCATATGATGAAAAAATTTGAAATTTTAGGTCTTGTCTAATTTTCGCAATTTCATTTTGGAGAGAGAGGGAAGGGGAAGAGAGACCAATTTGAGTTTCGATTTTGCTTTTAAGTAGAATTTGTAGTTTCTCAGTTTCTGCTTTTTTCTCTTTCTTCTCCCTAGACGAAATCTGTATTAGGAGGCCTCTGATAACTGCCTTGTGGGCACACCATCTAATAGCTGGGCTTATATCCTCAGTGTTGTTCTCCTCAAAGTAGAGTTTGATGTTTGATTCTATAAATTATTTGTGTAATGGATTGTTAATTAGGTAGGAGTTGCATTTCCACAGAATTTTGTTTTTAAATGGGGGTCCCAAAACAAGATCCGCTATCACTGGAGAATGGTCTGACAGAGTTCTGTCACCAATGACAATTTTCTCAAATCTTGTTAAAGAGAAAACATTGGTGACGATGAGGTCGATTCTTGAAGCGGTTTGATATGTTTCAGAGAAATGTGTATATTCTCTGGAAGAGGAATTGACACACCTGAAAACGTCATACAACTCGTTTTGGGATAACCAGTTATTGATATTGCCATGGCATGTTCTGTGTTTAGAGGAGGAGTCAATGCGTGAATCTGGAACTGCATTAAAGTCCCCTAGAAAGATAACTTCACCCTTTTTGATTTTATTGGTTTTGTTAATCAATTTGTTCAAAAATTTTGTTTGATTTCTGTTTGGGGCATATAAGTTTACAATTGTGCAGAGTTGATCATTAATACGACCAATCAAGATATGAAATCTTCCATTCGGATCGGGAATTTCCTCAATTAGGGCAAAGGGGATACTGTTTTTTATGATGGTAATGACTCCTGCTTTACTTTTCTGATTACATGCTTTAAATATATGTGGGAATTTTTGGTGGGAAAAGGTGGGGTGATTTTCAGATTTAAATTTTGTCTCCTGGATACATATGATATCCGCTTTGGATTTATCCAATTCTTTCCAAAGAGCAAATCTTTTTCTAGGGTTATTTAGACCCCTTACATTGTATGACATAATCTTGATACTCATGTTGGATTGTTAGAGTATGAATTAGGTCTATGGAAGAAAGTGGTCTCACTGGGAAAATGAAGTTGTACTGCGCCTTGATAGAAAAGAAAAAACAATCGGAATACCAATTATAATTATAAGCGTTACGCCTAAACAAATGCAAGTAGCAAATATAGGAAGATAGTTCACCTCAAAAATTAGATGAACTTTACTAGGGAGGTGTTTCAAATTAGGAGTAGAGGGAAATCCTCTTAAAGATACAAGCCATTAGTTTTGACTTATACCATATCTCTTAAGGCAAAAGGAACGTTTGAGGATTCTCAACGAAGACCTTTATGGTTGGGTCCCTTATTTCTTAGTGTGGAGATGAGATCAAGCCCCTCCTCCACAGAAAAAATTGGGATTGTTTTCCCATTTAGGTAGACTAGAAGTTTTAGTGGAAAGCCCCATCTATAGGAAATTCCTTTTTCCCTGAAGAATGACGTGACCTCATTAAAGGTTTTCCTAGATTCAAGGGTGTCTTTAGAGAGGTCGGTGTAAATTTTTAAATTTTGGAAAGGTTCTGGGAATGTTTTCTTTTCTTTAAGATATTGAAAGATTTTTTCCTTCGTTGCATAAAAATGCATGCGCAGGATGGTATCCCTCGGAGTATCCTGTGGAATTGAACTAGGTCGAGGGAGTCTATGTATCCTGTCGATATTCAGGTCAAGATTTGTTAAAGAAGGAATAGCTTTTTTGAAAATGGAGCGAGCATGTTCTGCTAGATTATCCGGGGTGATGCTCTCAGGTATGCCTCGGATTTTAAAGTTATTCCTGCGGTTACGATCTTCCAGATCAGCCAGTTTAATTCTGAGCCTTTTGACCTCATTGGTCAGATTATAAATCTCAGATGATGCTTCTAAGGCAGTTTTTTCGACCTCTGACAGCCTCTCCTCTTGATCCATGAATTTTTTGTTTAATTGATCAAAGGAACTTTGAAACATTTTTGCTTGTTCCTCAAAGTTTTTTTTCATATTTTCATTTATTTTTGTAGCTAGGTTGGTCATGAATGCTTCCACTTGCTCCAACATTGAGCTGGGAGAGGGAGCATTCAAAGGTATAGAGGAAAGGCCTGAGGAGGCCGGTATTGTTTCTAAATTTGGTTTGTGCCTATGTTTAGCAGGGGTGGAATTGGGTGAGGTTGAGGAATCGCTTAGGTCATCATCCTCACTACCCTGAGAGCCTGGGGATTTTTCCCCCCAATCCCCCGGTTCTTTTCTTTTAGCTGAGACGGAGAGGTCCATACTTTCATGCATGGGGGATGATTGAGTAATGGATAGTGGGGCATGTTGAGTTTTGTTTTGATGAGGTTTTGCTGTATCTGCAAAAAGTACCGATTTTTTGTCTTTTTTGTCACTTAGGCGCGGTAAAGATGACTTTATGTCAGTCTTTAATGGGGATCTCGACCTGGTGGGGCTGATCAGATTGGTTTGATCCTTAGAAGGACTGTAATTGGAACGCAAATTATTTGTTTTGGACTCCTTTTGTCGTTTTGGGGAATTATTAACAGTTTTTTGAGAGTTAGGTCGATTACTCATTTTGAGAAAAATATGTTACTTAAATTCAATACAGAATACAAAGTATAGACAAATGAAGGTAAAGCTGTGAGGGTTGACCTTTCAGATAAGTGTATATGTAGATTGGTTGTGTAAAGTGAGTGTATATGTAGAATTAAATATTAAACTTTAGAAACATACAGTTAAATGTAAAGCTATTTAAGTTGACCTTATCAAGTTTGTGAAAATTGAACTCACCAAATGAGCATATTATGTACAATCAATTGTAAAACGTTGACTGTGCTAATATAAGTATTCTGACTTATACAACCTGTAATTGAAAAGTATGAGTCACAGAATATATGAAAAAAAAAGCTATTATTATAGCTCTAGGTTTGGTATATCAATATAGACAGGTATTCCAGCTTTATATTGGTATTAAAAGCCTGGGTAAAAACAGAAAAACAAAGACAGTGTTGCTGAAAATGAAGATGAGAATTAACTGTTATGCGAGTCAACGGGGAACCACCAAGTGAGCTCCAGATAAAGTTGGGAGTAAATAGATAACTGTAAAATAAACTATAGAATTTATTCCAGAACTATTCAGGTGGTATTAGTAGTAAAGCAATCATAAAACATTAATCGGAAGCCTATAAATTGCTAAATATATGGAGATTGCTGATTTAGCTCTATATTAGACTTTATAGTATGTAGAGTGGAATTACCTATATTTTCTGAGTTTGGTAAAGTTAATTCCTTTAGGGAAATAGGATTGGAGCCAATAACGTTAGTGGTGATGGAGGTGAGAACTGATTTTGTGAGAGTCAACAAGGGTGACTATCAGTGAGCTCTCACTAATATTGAGAGAAATTAGATATCTTAGTAGATATACAGGATCTATATATATGTTATTAGAGTACAAAGGGAGCCAGGAGGTCTTGCCCTTAAAATAGAAATTATGTGGTCTAAAAAATTTGCGTTCCGCTGTGTCTGAATGGATCTCTACCTCCACAGAGAGGCGCCCAGCTGCAAGCTGGTGAGCGCCAGTGAATGCCGCGCCGAAGTCCCCGCCACGCAGGAGAGAGGTCTTCAGCGCCGGGTTCTTCCGGAGGGTGCCGGGAAGTGGTCGGGCGCCACAGACTGGTTATATCCGCCGGAGAGACACCTGAGGCGGCTAGAAGGCGGTTACTAAAGCCAGGGATCACCAGGGAACACCGCTCTGAGAGCAGCCCAGGACCGCTGAACAAGGGGCGATGCCGGTGACCGCAACTGTGGAATGTGGGTCCCGGGAGTCGCTGTGCAGCTGCGATCGACGTCGGATTCAGGTGAAGGAACAAGCGGCGATCCGAAAACGCTGCTCCTCGGGTAGTCCTCCACTGTGTTCCGCTGAGTCCGACGAATGGATCTCTACCTCCGCAGAGAGGCGCTTAACTGCGAGCTGGTGGGCGCCAGTGAATGCCGCGCCGAAGTCCCCGCCACGCAGGAGAGAGGTCTTCAGCGCCGGGTTCTTCCGGAGGGTGCCGGGAAGTGGTCGGGCGCCACAGACTGGTTATATCCGCCGGAGAGACACCTGAGGCGGCTAGAAGGCGGCTACTAAAGCCAGGGATCACCAGGGAACACCGCTCTGAGAGCAGCCCAGGACCGCTGAACAAGGGGCGATGCCGGTGACCGCAACTGTGGAATGTGGGTCCCGGGAGTCACTGTGCAGCTGCGATCGACGTCGGATTCAGGTGAAGGAACAAGCGGCGATCCGAAAACGCTGCTCCTCGGGTAGTCCTCCACTGTGTTCCGCTGAGTCCGACGAATGGATCTCTACCTCCGCAGAGAGGCGCTTAACTGCGAGCTGGTGGGCGCCAGTGAATGCCGCGCCGGCGTCTCCGTTATGCAGGAGAGAGGTCTTCAGCGCCGGGTTCTTTTGGAGGGTGTCAGGAGATGGTCGGGCACCGCCGACTGAATAGGATTCAGGTAAGATGTGGATGGTCTTTTTACCCGGTGTCAGAGTATCGCAGGATCCGGTCTGAGGCTGAATATTTGATCTTGATTGCCTCGGGCCTGTGGAGAGGCCTATGGCCGCATGTATAGGTCGCAGTCAGATCCTGCTAGGCCGCGGGTCGTTGTGGATCTTAAAATGGCTTGATTGCAGAAAGAGTTGGTTCTTTATGAAGCTTGAAGGGAGAAAATGCTAATTTTTGTAGAAAGGAGCTTGTAAGGCTTGTGATGTCGCTGTGAATTGTAGCGATGGAGATTTTCCCTCAGGAGCTCCTATGGCTCACGTCCTGCACACCATGAGGCTTAAGCCACTCCCCACACCTGATTTATTTGTTGCAAAAAAAATAATCCTGTGAATCATAGAATGTTAGAGTTGGAAGAACCTCCAGGGTCATCATGTTCAACCCCCTGCTCAATGCAGGATTCACTAAATCATCTCGGATGTCTGTTCAGCCTCTGTTTAAAGACTTCCATTGAAGTAAAACTCAGTCACCACCTCTCGTGACAGCCTGTTCCACTCATTGATCACTCCCACTGTCAGGTCTCCTGTTCTTCAGGACTTTTCAAAGATTCTAGCTAGTGGTTCTGCAATTTCCTCTGCTAATTCTTTCCATAGCCTAGGATGTAATTCCTCTGGACCAGGAGATTTAAATTAATTTAAATTAGCTAAGTGTTCCCTCACCATCTCTCTGTGTATATAGAGAGTGGATTATTTTATTCACTTGATGTAGCTGTGAAGATCAGTTGATGTTACAATTGCTTTCTTAGAAAAGACAGGAATTTAAAAGTTCAGCCTTCTCAACATCATTTTTGACCACTTCACCCTTTTTATCCTGTAAAAATCCTATAGCCTCTTTGACTTTTGTTTTGCTTTTTGCATACACCCCAAATCTTTTATTGCTTTTGGTCTCCCTTGCAATCCTCACTTCATTACTGGCTTTAACTCTTCTAACGCTTGCCCTGCATGGCCTACAAACGGCATTATATTCTTCTTTAGACATGCCCTACTCTTCCTATTTAATATACATTTCTTTTTTTCTTGTTAACAAGTTATTAAGTTCTGTGTTCATCCATCCTGGTCTCTTCAAATGCTACCAATTCTTCCTTTTTCTTCGAGATTGTTACTGATTTTGCTAAATGAAATTTTCTGTGCACAATCTCCGATCCTTCTTGGACATTTCTGTCCTTTAGAACATCCAGCCATTTCACCTTTCCAACTCTCTTTCTGAGTCCAATAAAATCAGGCTTTCTGAAGTCCAGCCTTAAAGTCTGAGTCCTCGCTGGTTTTCCTCCTCTTGTAATCCAAAATTTGAGGATAGCATGATTTCTGCCTCCTAAATTCACGGCCATTTTTATTTCCTCTTTATGTCCAAGATTGCAGATCCTCTTGTTATCTCTTCTACCTTTTGGAAAGATAAAGTTGTCAGCAAGAGACAATAAGAATTTTCTGGACCCATAACTTTTCCCTGAGAGAGATGACCAACAAATATCTGGATAGTTACACTCTCACATTATAACTATGTCGTACTTTTTGAGAACAGAAACATCTGATGAAGTTCATCCATATCTTAAGTTCTGACCTGGTGGTCTATAGTAAACACCTACAATACTGTCCTTTCTGTTCTCTCCTTTGTATTCTTACCCAAACAGTTTCTGCAGAGCCACCATTCTCTGTAGCTTGGATCTCTGTGGATGGAGATAAATGTTTTCCTAACATACAGTGCAACACCTCCTCCCTCTTGTTAATCCTGTTTCTAATAAGTTGTAGCCTTCAAGGTTTGTGTTCCAATCATGTGTATTATCCCATCAATGTTCAGTGATACCTATGATCCTCTGAAACTGAGAGGCAAGACTTCTGATTATGCACAGTGCGCCTCTCTGATGCCAGCATATCTCCCTTCCTGTGTTAGCAGCTCCAATTCTCCTTGTTTGTTTCCCATGCTCTGTGCATTTGTATAGACAGATTTTAGTTTGTAATCGGTTTCATTTGCGCCTCTATTTTCATTCAGAATTTGTTTTATTTCCACTTCCAATAGTAAGATTCTCAAAAGAATTCATTAGCTTTTTTTATTTTTTTCTGGCCATATATTTCCCATCCTATATTGCTCTAGTTAAAAGATCTCCTAACTTCATAGGATCAATGCAGTGAGGGAAAGAAGTCGCGTGCATATATGAGGTGTGTATATCGCTGGCAATGACGCCGAAGCTTGTAAGTCATGGGTCATGATAACATGCTAAGTGGGCCAACTAGTCTGGGAACGCTAACGCCCCATCGACTAGTCAATGGCCTCATTTACAGATCATAAATCGACTTTTTAAATACGTTTGTAGACACAACTGCTGGTGGATCTGTGTTCATGGGGGACATGACAGTGATGTGCCTAAACAGTGGAAAGCCATCACAAGTGACCCCATTTTGGAAACTAGACACCCTCCCCCAAGGAATTTATCTAGATGTGTTGTGAGCACCTTGAACCCACAGGTGCTTCACAGAAAATTATAACGTCGAGTTGTGAAAATAAAAAAAGCAATTTTTTTCCACAAAAATGTTATTTTAGCCCAATTTTTTTTTATTTTTACAAGGGTAACAGAAAGAAACTGACCTCAAAATATGTTGTGCGATGTGATAACCGATATGTGGGACAAAACTACTCCGGATGGAAGGAGTGACGTTTTGAAATGTAAACTTTGATGGAATGATCTATGGGCATCATATCGTGCTTGCAGACTCCCTGATGCGCCTATATAGTGGAAATGCCCCACAAGTGACCCCATTTTGGAACTGATCTACTGTTTCTTGGTATGTGAATTTTATAATGTAGTGGCATATGTGAGTGGTGTAGTGTGCGTCAGGTTTGCATACGTGAAGTGTACATTAGGTTGGCATACGTGAGTCAGAAATTAATTTAGTAGTCCATGGATGTGTGGTACAGTTTGAAGCATTCTGTTATACACAGGCTAGGTTTGTCGGGGCAGGTGTTGCATTGATAAGTGATGTCTTTGCGTATCCCTCATTAACACGTTCGGCAACTCTTTTGCAACCTTCCTTTCATCTGCAGATGAAGGAAGGGAGACACACTCATTACTAGTGGGTAGGCGGAGCCCCAGATAGGATCAATACCTCAGATTAGAAAGCGTGTTGACCGGCCCCTCCAGCTCGGGCTCCTCCTACTCAGGTCTTCAGTCTAAAATTTGAGGTCTCAGAGGACGGTCGCTGCTGGAAGCAGCTCCTTAGAAGATTTTATTATTTTTTATCGGACAAGAGACTTGGATCACCAGAGTGGTCTAGAGGTCTCAGGGGTCTCAGCGCTGCTGGACCCCAACCTCTCCCTTGGCGGATCTGTAATTACCCTAATGGTGGTCCCTGCAGAACCCTGCCGGCCCGGGGGGATGAGGATGGCTTCCCTGGCGGGGGTGCAAACCGCGCACAGGGGTCACTGCGTCCCCCGCCCTGGGGGGAAGCATGGGCAAGCGCCAGAAACCCCTGGGGGTCCCTGTGGCGCTCGGCTGGTGAGTACTCCACATTTTTATTAATGTGTGTGAGTGATTTAACGGCTGCTGCGGCAGCCGCTGTACATTATACATGCCGGTGACTCTGAGGAGAAGGGAGAGAGGAGTGCGCACTTTTTTATTTTTGAATTTCCCGCCGCTGAGCGCGCGCTTTATGGCAGTCTCCTTTTCTGGCTCCTGTACATGGAGCACATCGGAGACAGAGCGCGGCGGCCATTGCTGACAGGAACGCTGACTGAAAAGCTCTCCGGACGTCGCTCCCCTCCCCTCCCGGCAAGAACCGTTACCAGCTGGGTGAGTCGCTTCTAGCCCGCGGGCAGAAGCTTAACCCCTTCACTCCCACAGCGCGGACGCCGTCTGGGGCACTAATGAGTGGCAGATAGCACGGTCCTGCGGCTGTTATCGCATATGGGGCTCACACACTCTTTTCAATATTAATAAAGAGGTTGTGTGGAGCCTGCGATATTAATATTATTAGTAATATTATTATTATTGCCACTATACGTTTCCGCTAACGATCCTGATAACGACGCATACTAATGCGATCGTTTGTGTGACCTTTTTTAATGTCGCTAGTAGCTGCCAATCTGAGCGATCTCATTAACATCGCATAAGCGGTTAGCGATCATGACTTTGGCGGTCATTGCGTTATACAAAACAGCGCAATTTTTTAGCGATCTTGTGGAACGTTTTTCTGTATAGTGTGGCATAGCTGTCCTGCAGCTGCGGCCTTATAAGAGACGCTTGGGGCTCGCACACCCTTTTCATTATCAAGGTTGTGGGGAGTCTGCTACTTTAACCCCTTCTTAGGCGGTTAACTCTTAATGGGGGACTGCTGGGGTAGCTCTCTCTTTAGGAGCTTTAACCCTTCAGCGTTTGTTTCTTCTTTAAGAAACACACTGTTCTAGTTACTGACAGGTTTACCTGCCGTATACTGTGCAAGGGCATGTCAGAGTCCATCTCCCAGATCCGCTACAGGATCAGTCTCGCACACGCAGACCTCGATTCATGCGCAGCGGTTGGAGGTTCCAGTGGTGTCAAAATGGAGGTCCTCACTAGTTTCTATTGATGGCCTGTCTGACCTTCTAGGTTATTGGGTGTCAGCTAGATCCTCTCAAGGAAGCGACACAAATCGGTGCCTTCCTTCTCGCATAGCGAAGATGTCCGATTCGGACAAGGAGGATCGGCAGGGACACTCTGCCTCTCTCATGGGCCGTACTAATGGAGCCATGAGGGCGTTACAGTTACCGGAGGAGGTAACTAGACGTCCTGGTAAGTCGGCCCGGATGTTTCAGGAGTTAGGTCGCGTTGGCTTTACAAACTGTATCCGTTTCTACGGAGTTGTTTTTTAATAGGACCCCTTCTACTGAATGCTCCTTTATCCCGGCTTAGCAAATCTTCCTGGTAAAGGGAAGGCGAGTCTGCAGGAACCGCTGGACAGAAAAGCGGAGATGGCAACAATATCCATCTGCGAAGCCGCGAGTCATGGATTCAGTATTAAGGATCTATGTGTACTTGTAAAGTTTCCCTGAGCCGGTTGTACCGTCTAAAGACGGCGTGGCAAGATGGATCCCCTCTATCGAGGTAGATGGGCTTTTCAAGTTGAAGGATACTGCGTCACTGCTATCCAGGGCGTAATCCTCGGCAGTCACAGTCAGAAGAGCACTGTGGCTTAGACAGTGGAACGCGGTTTTCAAGCAGGGTTTGCTATCTTTAGCTTAGAAAGTGGTCAGCTACTTGAATCTGACCTCACGAAGCTGATTGAAAAGGCAAAGGTAGAAGAAACAGCTTTACCGCAACGCAGAGCTGTGACTTCTGCATCTGGCACAGTAGTTGTCGGCGATCTTTTCGGTTCAGGGGATGATCCAGCCAACCCTCTGGGGGTTTGGGTCGTCTCTCTCTTTTTTAAAAAAAAAAAAAAAAAGGGGATTTCTCAGAAATTCCGCATACCCTGGAAACAGAACTTCTGTTCACACAAAAGCTGGCAAAAAACCTGCTAAGGCGAACTGACGTCTGGGTCTCACTCGAGCGCTCTCGAGTGGGGGGTCGTTTACTCCAATTCAAACCAGGGTGGATTTGATTTAAATCAAACTGATTTAAATCACGATTTAAATCACGATTTAAATCACTAGTCAGTAAGGCTTGATTTAAATCAGTGATTTAAATCAAAGTTTCTACCTAAACTAGTTCTTGCTACTTTAACATGCAAGTAGATGAAGATTTTTAGAATCACTTTTTATATTACTTTTTTCTCCCCAGTTTAATGGGTTAATCATTCATATTTGGACACCACTGTTCTGTTGTACTTAGGAAGGAGAAAAATAATCCTGACCTTAATAACAATTTAAATAGATTTATTCAACTGAAACAATAACAACATTACAGCATAAGTTATTTGCTTAAACAAACATCCATGTTTGTTAACTAATTTGGCTAAACAAAATATATATATATATTAAGAAACTTAGACTGTCAGCCCAGCCGACTTTTCTGTCTGTGGCTATGCTGCAGTATTGTGCTCAAAGTTTCACTTTCATTTTCTTGTCTGCTTGCCCTTCCTCCTCCTCACACTTAGATTCACATTCTTCTTGTGTTGTGCAGATCTATTCCACTCCAAACAATCAGAAACATATTGTCTAACTTCTTGGACTTGGCACTGAAGGGGTTGATTCTGTATTCATATAGGTTTGTAGAACAATAGGATTAAGGTCTTTTTCTCAACTCTGTTCATGTTGTAACATTTTTGCCGTGAAGAAGAGGCTGGGACCTCTGCGGAGTCAAATTCAGTTTTGAGAACTGCGTAAGTAAAGCGAGCGTCTGTGATAATATAGGAGAGAAACTGCCCACTAATCCTACAGAAACCTCTGGAAGAGCATGGCATTGTGAATGTTACACATATACAGCCTTTATTCTACTGAGTTAAACAACTCAGCTTTATCTCATGATGGAAGAACCTTTGGATGGTAAAATATTTTCCTCAAAAAGCAGTTTATTGAAAAAAATCCGATTTAAATCAAAAAATTCAGATTTAAATCAAAAAAATCAGATTTTTTTGATTTTTTAAAAAAAATCATTGATTTTTATCCACCCTGATTCAAACCGACTTGGGTTTCCCGTGTGTCGGACGCCTGGGTGACACAGGTTGTGTTGGCAGGCTACTTCATAGAGTTTCTTTTTCGACCCCGGACAGTTTTTTTTTTTTTTTTTTTTTACCAATCTCGCATTCCATCAGAGCCGAACTATTTGCCGCTCTACTGCGAGTGGTCGATTCTCTTCTGCAGAGTGTGGTGATACCGGTTCCGCAGAGGACCGGGAAAGAGGATTTTTTATCCAACCTCTTGGTGGTCCCCAAAAAGGAGGACAAATTTCGCCCTATTTTGGAAGATTGAATCGGCCTGTCCACACCCGAACATTCCGCATGGAGTCGCTTCGCTACGTTGTGGCAGCCTTGTCGCAGAACGTCTTTTTGGTCAATCGACATTCGCGGCGCTTATTTGCATGTTCCCGTCGGAAGGGCTCACCAGAGCTTCCTTCGTTTTGCCATAGGTCAGGACCATTATGTGGCTCGGCCATTCGGCTTGACCTTAACGCCCAGAGTTTTTACAACGATTCTGGCGCCTCTCATGGCAATTCTTCGAAGACAGGGACTTACGATTCTTCTCTACCTGGACGACCTTTCGATTGTGGCGTCCTCAAAGTAGGAGACAGTGACGGCTCGCAATCTATTCCTTCAGCTCCTGGAGGACTTCGGGTGACTGGTCAATTGGGAGAAGTCGTCTCTGGAACCGTCGCAGTCTATCCTATTTTTAGGAATGCATTTCGACACGGTACGGGCAGTGGTGCCTCTACCTCCAGGCGAGCGGGCATGTTCCCCTCGACATGTACGGATTATAAAGTCTTCGACAGTAATGTCTCTTCGGAAGTGTATGCGCTTCTGGGTTTAATGGTGGCGTTCATGGAGACACTTCCGTTTGTCCAGTTTCATTCCAAAGGCTCATTCTGAGTCTTTGGGATCGATCGCAAGCTTCTCTGTATTGCAGCGTCATCATCTCTCACAGGGTGCGAGAATCCCTAGGATGGTGGTTACGTCCAGGAGCGTTATCCCTGGGGAAATCTTTCCTCCCTCCGAGGTTGTCTTTCATAACCACAGATGCCAGCCTGACGGGCTGGGGGGGATGCCTGGAACGATCTTTTGGATCCAGGGAGTATGGTCATCGGGAGAGTCTGTTCTACCGATCAACATCCTGGAATTGAGGACAATTTTCCTTTGCCTCCAACACTGGACGGTCCCTTTAAGCGGTCTACCAGTCCGAGTGCAGACAGACAACGCGACGGCGATTGCGTATATCAACCACCAAGGCGGGACAAGGAGCTCCAGGCTTATGATGGAGGTGTCTCGGATCCTGCTATGGGCCGAGACCAAGATTCCAGACATCTCTGCGATTCACTTTCCAGGAGTCCAGAATACCAAAGTGGACTTCCTCAGTCGCGAGAAGATGGATCCTGGAGAATGGAGTTTTCATCCAAAAATTTTTGCACTGCTGTGTTCCCGTTGGGGAACTCCCCAAGTGGATTTGATGGCATCAAGGTTCAATGCCAAATTACCGACCTTCATGTCCAGGTACAAGGACCCGAAGGCTGTGGCGGTGGTTGCTCTGGTGGCTCCGTGGGACCATTTCGAGCTAGTCTATGTGTTTCCGCCAATATCTTTACTTCCTCTGGTGCTGCGTCGGATCAGACTGGAGAGCATTCCGGCTATTCTGATAGCCCCGGATTGGCCAAGGAGGACGTGGTTCGCGACACTGGTGTCGCTTTTGGCGGCACCGCCATTCCCACTTTCTTCCTCGGCCGGACCTGTTAACCAGGGGCCCGTTCGTCATCCGGACTTGAAGTCTCTGTGTTTGACGACGTGGCTCTTGAGACCAAAATATTGAACCGTAGAGGTTTCTCAGCTGCAGTCATTGCCACTCTGCGAGCTGCTAGAGGTCCGGTCACTACTAAGATTTATCACAGAACTTGGGTAGCCTTCTTTTCGTGGTGTTTGGGTTCTTCAAGGAATCCGAGGATTTTTTCCATTCCCAATCTGTTGGCTTTTCTACAGTACGGGTTGGACAAAGGTTTAGCAGTTAGCACTCTGAAGGGTCAGGTTTCTGCCCTGTCTGTGCTTTTTCGGAAGGCTATCGCCTCGCGTAGAGACGTGCGTTCCTTTTTTTCAAGGAGTAACTCGTCAGTTTCCACCGCGGAAGGCACCTGTGTCTCCTTGGCGGCTCAACCTTGTCTTGGAGGCTCTTCAGCATGTGCCCTTTGAGCCTATGGGTTTTAGTAGCCTTTCGTTACTTTCTTGGAAAGTTGCATTCTTAGTGGCGGAAACCTCTTTAAGAAGGGTTTCTGAGTTGGCAGCTCTTTCTTGCTCGCCGCCTTTCCTGGAGTTTTACCCGGATCGAGTAGTGTGTCATGTATAGTGTACAGTTCCTATAGCGTCTTGTGCTTGGGTGCGAGGAAAACACAGGAGACATAGGTTGAAATGAAATGACTTGTATTACTTCATACAAGCATGCTGAAAAGTTCACACAGTTTGCAGGAACAGCGACAGGAGACACAGCAGGCCAGAGTAACTTCAAGCACTACAATAAATCTCCAAAGCAGGTTCAGGATCTCTTCTCTGTACCTTAATTCCTCTGCAAACATGGATTCACCAAACAGCAGGTTTCCAGAGTCCAAAAGTGTTCCAAGGTTCCTCAGTAGGGAATAGCTGGAGTACAAGTCCAAGGTTTCAGGAGTCAGGTCACAGACTGACTGAGGCTTGATTCAGGAGCACTGATTGTTCAGCTGAGGCTGCTTAAGAAGCAAGAGGGAAGAATCAGGGCGGGAACATGAAAACTGGAAACTCCATATTAACTGAGGGCAAGAGCTGCAGAAAGACTGAAAGCAAAATGGCCGACGGAAAACTGAGTTTCAAGGAACATGTCAACAGAGACAAAGAACCTTACATTACTCCCCCCTTAGGGACAACCTCCGGATGACCTCAGACCAGGCTTGTCAGGGTACCTCTGATGAAACTGGCGGAGCAGGCGAGGAGCATTTACATTATTGACTGGTTCCCATGAGTTGTCCTCCACTGGGTAGCCCTGCCATTTAATCAAATATTGCAACTGATGTCTGTACAACCTGGAATCTAGAATCCTTTCCACCATAAATTCTTCCTGACCATCGACCAGCACTGGGTCAGGGCAAGGAGAAGAACGTCCAGGAAACGTATTGGGTGTTGCAGCCTTTAGTAGGGATACATGAAAGACAGGGTGGATTCTCATAGTTCTGGGCAGTTGAAGACGACAAGCAACAGCACTTATAATCTTATTGATCTTATAAGGTCCAATGTACTTATGTCCCAATTTAGACGATGGAATCTTTAATTTAAGATTTCTGGTTGACAGCCAGACCAAATCTCCTACCTTGAAAGCTGGTGCAGGTTTACGAAATTTATCTGCTGCTTTCTTGTACCTTTCCTGAGCCAATTCTAGATTTTCCTTTAGAAGATCCATATTCTTTTGTAAAGAAGTGATTCTTTCAGCCACTGCCGGCAAGGGCGTATCTATGGGAAATCGAGGAAGAATGTTAGGATGATAACCTAGATTGGAGTAAAAAGGAGACTGCTTAGTGGAGGCGCTCTGAGAGTTGTTATAAGAGAACTTAGCCAGTGGAAGTAGATCCACCCAATCATCCTGTAGGTGGCAGATAAAACAGCGGAGATACTGCTCCAGGGTCTGATTGGTTTGTTCTGTCTGTCCATTAGTCTGGGGATGAAAAGCAGAAGAAAGGTTTACTTTAATGTCCAATGCTGCACAGAAATTTTGCCAAAACCTTGAAGTGAATTGCACCCCTCGATCCGAAATGACCTCATCCGGTACTCCATGTAAGCGAAACACATTCTTAATCATCAAGTCTGATGTCTGTTTTGCAGTGGGTAAGCCGACACAAGGGATAAAATGAGCTGCCTTTGTTAGACGGTCAACCACCACTAGAATGGTGTTCTTCCCTTGAGAGGTTGGTAACTCCACAATGAAGTCCATAGAAATGGATCCCCACGGGCGGGACGGGGTGGGAAGAGGTTGCAACAGACCAGTTGGTGAGGAGCGAGGTGTTTTGCATCTTGCACAGACTTCACATGAAGTGACATAGTTTAAGACATCTTTCCTGTAAGTGGGCCACCAAAAGAAACGAGAAAGAAATTGTTGTGTCTTTAGAATTCCCCTATGCCCGGCTATCTTGGAATCGTGGATGAGTTGCAATACTCTCAATCTGACTGTTTCAGGTATATACAATCCACACACCATTCTTAAAGACAAGACTTACGTCCCTTGGGGGTTGAGCCAACAAAGAATCCGCATGGTATGCTTCCTTGATGTCCTTAAGTAGGTCTTGATTATGAATCACTCTCAGGAATCTAGAGTCAGGAAGAATAGTCTTAGGAGGAGTAAGTGGACGTGTCTCTGCTGAATGAATCCTAGAGAGTGCATCAGCCTTTCCATTGCGCGATCCTGGTCTATAAGAAATGACAAAATTAAATTGGTTTAGGAAAAGATTCCAGCGAGCCTGGCAAGGAGTCAGGCACTTAGCCGACCTGATAAATTCAAGGTTACGATGGTCTGTCAGGACGACTATTTGCTGTGCAGCTCCCTGAAGAAGGTGTCTCCATTCCTTGAAGGCGGCAATAATGGCCAACAATTCTCTATTGCCCACATCGTAGTTCCTCTCAGCCGAAGACAACTGCTGGGAAAAGAAGGCACAGGGATGCAAGACATTCTTCTCACCTGTTCTCTGAGAGAGTATAGCTCCAACGGCACAGTCTGAAGCATCCACCTCTATTATGAAGGCAAGCTCGGGGTTGGGATGTACTAAGATAGGTGCGGTGGTAAATTTATCCTTTAAACAGGAAAATGCTTCCTGAGCTTGCGGGGTCCAGGAGAACCTAGACTTTCCGGGTAAGTTGGGTGATAGGTGACACTACCTCAGAAAAATTCTTAATGAAACGTCTATAGAAGTTGGCAAACCCGATGAAACGCTGCACCTCCTTCACATTTCTAGGAATTGGCCAATCCTTGATGGCTTGGGTCTTGCTTCCATCCATACTAATCCCTTGCGTAGATAGTACATACCCCAGAAATTGAATTTCGGTCCTATGGAATTCACATTTTTCAAGTTTGATGTAGAGATGGTTTTGTCTTAGGCGTTCTAAGACCATTCTCACATGTCCATGATGTTCCTCTGTGGAGTTAGAAAAAATTAGAATATCATCCAGATAAATCACCACAAATGTATCTAGGAGATCCCTGAAGATATCATTCACGAAGTGTTGGAAAGTGACTGGGGCGGTACTCAGACCAAAAGGCATAACTAGATATTCAAAGTGTCCATAGCGTGACCTGAAAGCAGTCTTCCATTCATCCCCAGGTCTAATACGGACCAAGTTATAGGCCCCACGGAGATCCAGTTTAGAGAAAATTTTGGCATGCCGCACTCTCTCCAACAACTCAGGGATTAAAGGCAATGGATAACGGTTTCTAATAGTAACCTTATTGAGTTCCCTATAGTCTATGCAGGGTCTCAGAGATCCATCTTTCTTCTTCACAAAGAAGATGGGTGCACCTGCGGGAGATGAAGAGGGGCGTATGAAGCCCTTGGCTAAATTTTCGTCTATATAATCCTTCAAAGCTTTTAGCTCGGGCCCCGCTAGGGGGTAGATCTTACCAAAAGGTATCTCGGCTCCAGGCAATAATTCAATTGGACAATCATATGGACGGTGAGGAGGAAGCTGATCAGCGTTCTTCTTGTCATATAAATCCACATAGTCCTGGTATACAGCTGGTAGTTCAGGGACTGACATGGTTCCTTTAGGAACAGAGCAAGCTGAAACTCCTTGACTTATCTGTTTCTCCGGAAAGTGTAATTCCTTGGTCTCCCAGTTAATCGTAGGATTCTGCGCCTGCAGCCATGGTAGCCCTAGAATAATGGGAAAGTGGGGAGAAGAGATAAGCAAAAAAGACATTTTCTCCTGATGATCTTTACCCATAAGGACCCTCAAAGGCTCTGTTTCTTGATCCACTGGTCCAGAAGTCAGTAGAGAGCCATCCACAGTCTCCATCTGTACTGGAGTAGCCTTCTTCACTGAACGTATCCCCTGTTTCAGAGCAAAGGAGATATCCATAAAATTTCCACTTGCTCCTGAGTCGATCATAGCAGAGCTAGACACCCAGACTGAGTCAACCCAGAGTTTGATGGAAAGGAAGCAATGAGAATTGTTTCTTTTACAACTCAGCTGGGACACCGCTGAGGAAACTTGAAAAATTGCAGCGTTTATACCGTCATCGTCCCCAGAATTAACAGAGTTTAAGTCCGAGAAATCAAGATCTCTTGCAGCAGATCTCTCTGGAGCCTGAGGCTCGGACATGACAGAGCTCCTCTCGCAACACTCACAGTGAATGACTGCTGCAGTAGTCTTACGAGAACGGCTGGGGCAGTTTATAATGAAGTGCCCTGACTTACCACAGTAGAAACATAGATTTTCCTTTATACGATGTTCTTTGCGTTCATCACTAACCCGTCTTTGTAAAGAGTCCACCTGCATGGGTTCAGGTTCTGGTTCCCTTGTGATCCTACTCAAAGGTTCCTTAGCTGAGGAGGGAGGTAGTAAAAGGTTAGTGCGATTATTTTCGAACCATCTCTCTTGTCTGCGTTCAGTCAGACGAGCATCAATACGGATACAATAGTTAATAAAGTCACCTAACGCAGTGGGAGGGTCGGCATGAGCAAGTTCATCCTTAATCAGTGGAGACAACCCTTTCCGAAAAATAGATTTTTTAGCGGAAGTGTCCCAAGTGGTATCAAGAGCCCATCTCCTGAAATCCAGGGCATATTCGGCTACTGAACGCTTACCTTGGTGCAAAGTTAACATGGCTGCTTCAGCTGTTGCACCTCGATTGGGGTCATCAAACACCTGCCCCATGGCTGAAATAAAAGCATCAAGGTGATTCAAACAATCATCCTCAGTCTCAATCAGAGGGTTTGCCCACATCAAAGCCTTATTGGTAAGCAACATGATTATAGTAAGCACTTTGGATCGTTCAGTGGGAAATTGTGAAGCATGTGCAGAGAAAAATAAATTGCATTGATTAATAAATCCCCTGAATTTCTCACGTTCACCGCCAAAACGAAAAGGAGGTAATTTGGGGATCCCAGAACTCGGGGTTATGGCAGGAGCCTGGGCTCGTTCCTCTAGAGCCTCAATCCTGGCTCGCAATTCCTGGGTAGTCTGTCCAAACACTTGCAAATTATGATTAGTGAGGTCCTGTAGGCTTGCAAAACGGGTTTTTAAAGTCTGTACATCTGAAAGGATTGTACCAGTCACTCCGCAAAGTTCCTTTATGCGGGCCTCCATCTTCCAGATCTTTTAAGGCAGAAGTGCTGGAAGAGGAAAGGAAAAAAAAAAAACAATAGTGTTTACCTGTGGTAACACTCCAGAGTAAAATTTTAAGGGAATGCGCTCACCTGGAATGGTTGTGAGAAGTCACAACCACTGTCATCACATAAGGTATTAAACGGACATCTGATATCCACAGTCACAGCAGACACGGCTTTCCCAGACCCAGCAGACACTAAACATTGGCTCCTGAATCTTGTCATGTATAGTGTACAGTTCCTATAGCGTCTTGTGCTTGGGTGCGAGGAAAACACAGGAGACATAGGTTGAAATGAAATGACTTGTATTACTTCATACAAGCATGCTGAAAAGTTCACACAGTTTGCAGGAACAGCGACAGGAGACACAGCAGGCCAGAGTAACTTCAAGCACTACAATAAATCTCCAAAGCAGGTTCAGGATCTCTTCTCTGTACCTTAATTCCTCTGCAAACATGGATTCACCAAACAGCAGGTTTTCAGAGTCCAAAAGTGTTCCAAGGTTCCTCAGTAGGGAATAGCTGGAGTACAAGTCCAAGGTTTCAGGAGTCAGGTCACAGACTGACTGAGGCTTGATTCAGGAGCACTGATTGTTCAGCTGAGGCTGCTTAAGAAGCAAGAGGGAAGAATCGGCGAAAACATGAAAACTGGAAACTCCATATTAACTGAGGGCAAGAGCTGCAGAAAGACAGAAAGCAAAATGGCCGACGGAAAACTGAGTTTCAAGGAACATGTCAACAGAGACAAAGAACCTTACATTGTGCTTCGCACACGGGGCGACTTTCTACCTAAGGTGGTGTCGCAATTCATGTCAACCAGGATATTGTGTTGCCCTCGCTTTGCCCTGGCCTGAGAAATGCAAAGGAACGAGATTTGCACAAATTGGATTTAGTGCGGGCCTTGAAGTTCTATCTGTCTGTTACTCAAGGTTTTAGGAAGTCAGATTCTCTTTTTGGGATTCCAGCAGGTCGTAGACGTGATCAACGAACTTCCAGGGACTCTATAGCTCGTTGGATTCGGTCAGCCTTTTTTGAGGCTTACCGTCTTAAAGGCGAACCTTGCCCGATTAAGGTTCGAGCTCACTCCACGAGGGCTGTGGCTTCATCGTGGGCCTTTCATCAAGGGGCTTCGGCAGCTCAGATCTGCCGAGCGGCGACCTGGCGTTTCGTCCACGCATTTACAAAGTTTTATAAGGTGGACGTCAGTGCTTCCGCTGATGCGGCCTTAGGACGTAGGGTCCTGCAGGCAGCGGTAATCTAAGTTTTAGTTAACTTGTATTTGGCGCCTGTTGCGCATTTATCTAGGTTGTTGGGTTTCTGCCTCTTTTGGTTTTTATTTTCCCACCCTATTTTTTGGACTGCTTTGGGACGTCCCACTAGTAATGAGTGTGTCTCCCTTCCTTCATCTGCAGCTGAAAGACGGATTTTGGTAAGAACTTACCTGTAAAATCCTTTTCAGCGAAGAAGGAAGGGAGACACACATCCCTCCCATGGCAGAAGTGTGTTGTTGTATTTACAGAAGCAGCGTGGCCCTTCTCTGATAGCGATTTTCTGAGCTGAGGTCGAAGCGCTACGGCTCTGTTCCAGCATTGCCAGCTTATCGCAGTAGTCAGGTTCAGTGAGTAGTACCTGGGACTGTGTGGTTTTTCGTTGCTAATGCATGCATAACCTGTACTTTTGTATTTTTCTCTGAAGTCCTTCAGAAGGGGTTATGTTGCTTCGCTGGTGATATTGTTCTTCCTTAAGCTTTGGTACGACTGAAGACCTGAGTAGGAGTGGCCCGAGCTGGAGGGGCCGGTCAACACGCTTTCTAATCTGAGGTATTGATCCTATCTGGGGCTCCGCCCACCCACTAGTAATGAGTGTGTCTCCCTTCCTTCTTCGCTGAAAAGGATTTTACAGGTAAGTTCTTACCAAAATCCGTCTTTTTTTGTAGTTTGAGGGACCTTCCTCCGGAAAATGTTGGCCTGGTACGATACGAGCACCTTCTTTCTGGAAGTACTGGGACCCGCTCCTTCCTGATCTCCAAAGATTAGGGCCTTGATCACTACATCCTGAAACTGAAGGTACAACATAGCGGTTTGGTCTGCACATCGTGACGGCACAAAAGCATTGTGCATTGCCATCTGTACGATGTGCACAACCAGCTTCTTGTTCCACACCTTGACTTTTCGCATGGCTGTACAGCTGGAGGGCTTGATCAGAGAGATCAACTACCCCCAGGTACTACTTATACCCCAGTACACAGGGTGGTTTATAGATCTGTGTAGAGGTACTTCGTACAGTTTTGTGGGTGCTGCCGTCACTTGTGTGGTGGTCACGAAAAGGGCATTCTTCTAGTCCTTGACCAGCAGCATGCTGTCGATACATTGGACTCTGCTCTCACCCTTTCCTAAGCAGCTGCCCAATTAGCGTCTTAGGGAGTCCTCTCTGATTTTTGCAGACAGTACCGCATGCTGCGGTAGCTCTCGCAGAGAGGGACTTGAAGAGTGCAATACTAGTATAAAAGGTATCTACAGGGGTGATAACCTTGATCCAGCAATGGGTACACCAAATCCCACACAATTTTCTCACTCACTCCCAGGACAGAGGGCATTCAGCAGATTGAATCTGGGAGTTCTTCCCTTCATAAACTTTAAACTTGTCGGTGTAGCCTGAGGTACTCGCACAGTTTGTACAGCTTAATTTCGTACCTGACCGTCTTACTGGGCAGGTATTGTCTGAATTTGAGCCTCCCCTTGAAATGGATTAGGCACTCATCTACACAGATGTCACTTTAGGGCACATACACCTCAGCACACTTGTTGTGAAGTGCTCAATGACCGGCCAAACTTTGAAAAGACGGTCAAAGTTGGAGTCATCTCGGGGCGGACACAGTGCATTATTATTATAATGCAAGAAATTTTGGATGGCCTCAAAACGTTTAAGGGTCATGGCCATGCGGAACACTGGAGTGTTATGCAAAACGTCAACACTTTAATATTGCTGAAGTTCTGGCTTCTTCAGGATCCCCATGTGAAGGGCCAGGCCCCAAAACCTTATAATTTCTACTGCGTTTTCAGGAGTCCAGTTTGAAAATTATGAAGAGCCGTTTTGTGCCGTTTTGAGCGTACAAATTTGGCCCACTATGAGGTTTACAAAATACTCATAGAAAAAGACTTTGAAAATGTCCATTTCTGTGAGGCCGGTGGTGTCAAATTTAATTCCTGATTGTCCCTCACCATCAGTGTCAGAGGCAAGGAAGGTGTATTTCTCCTCCGCTGAATACAGTTATTGGGATGAGTAGAAAATTATTTTTACATATGCAGTGCTTGTGTGAGTACCAAATTTTACTCAGTTGTGTGTTATTTCTTGGTGTAAACTTTTTTTTTTTTTAGAAACTTCAAAAAAAAAGCAACAACCGAGTGATCATCGCTCGACGGCTGTAGGACGGACACGGTTGATTTTTTTGATTTTTTTTTCGTGCTGACACGAACTCAACTCATAGTAGACAGTTATATTTTTACTCTTTACTAACTCGAACTCAATTCAGTAAAAATACTGTAGTAGACGATTACTACAGTATAGTTTTACTGTCCCTAATTTAGTCCTATCAACTAATCTAAATGATTATTTTTAATTCTTTTGTCACAAAAAAAACCCAAACCTCTGCAAGCTAGTCATTGAGTTCGTCACCGACCAGCGCTTGGCGGCTGTAGAACACACGCACGGATATGGTGCAGAAAGGGGATAAAAAAGACAGGAAAAAAAATCCTCGCCAATAATGAGCATGTGTTCTAATCAGTGGGTGTAGGTCTGATCAGCGGCTGCAGTACGCTCACAAATTAAGGTGGTGCAATAGTGGGGGAGGGGAATAGACAGTGAAAAAAAAAAGTTGTGGAAAACAGCGAGCGCAAGTGCGGATCAGTGATTAGCGCTCAGCGAATGCAGGACGCACGGAAGAAAACTAAAAAATCGAACGATCAAGTACTCATCAGCGCTCGGCGGGAGAGAGAGGGGGATTGGGGTGGATGAGGAAAGATCAGGCAAGGATCAGGACCTCTTCTTTCTTTTCAGCAGGAGCAGTGATGCAGAAAGATCTGTGATGACACAGGCCTCAGTGGCACCACAAGGCCCAGCATAGATGGACAGAGTGACTGCCCTGTATATATCCAAAGCTAGGATGAGGGAGTACAGGAGGGCGGTCACTTGCAGGTCACACTGCTTTTGTGTGCTCTGATTGGTGTGATTGATGTCATTGTCAGTTGCACCAATCGGAGCATTTGCCTGAAACGCTGCAATTAACAGAATTGAACGGCCAGTCACAGTGATTACAGTTGCTGGAGGTCGCCACCCTCCCAGGACGTTTGCGCCATATAAGATGTCGCCGGAACTTTAATGCGATCACAGTGAATGCGGTCGCAGTGTTGTATTAAAGATATGTAGCCATGCGTCCAAGGACGTTAGGTGCCAAGCGACCTGGACGTATGGCTACATCTAAGATCATAAAGGGGTTAAGGTTTTGTCTTAAAGGGAACTGATCACCTGACTTTCATGGCTTCCAGACATCAGGCAATCATTGCCTACAAAGTATTAAAAATGAACATTTTAGTTATGATAAAGTTAATTTGTCCATTTACTTTTGAAATGAGGAGGCTTTATAGGAGACTGGTTGCAATTCCTAAGGGTATGTTTCCACGGTCAGGAAACACTCAGTATTAGCTGCGGATTGAACGTTGCGTCCTACCGCAGCGTTTAATTCGCAGCGGCCAGATGTTCCAGCATAGTGGAGGGGATTTTACTAAATCCCGTCTCCACTATACGTCCGATTTTGCGGGTGACACACCCGCTAAACCTGATATGTGGCGCGTCTTTTTAGACCGCAGCATGTCTGTTTACCTTGCGGTGAGGGGGCGGGTTTTGGGCGGAGTGGGGTTTCCGCTCCATCCAAAGCGCATTGGTTCCGGACCGTGGAACCATACCCTAAACGTTTCACAGGAGATCTTTGTTCAACCCCTGTAATTAAACCTGAAAGTCTCCACTTCATTTGCATCTGAGTTGTTACCGTTTGAATAAAAATTAGTGGCCTTCAGAGCCCAAATCACGATTTGATCACTGTCCAAATATTTCTGGACCTGACTTCTAACCATTATTCTTGAAAACAGTTGACTTGCCAACCAAAGAGCCCTTTTGTTTCTTAGTTGCCTGTAGTTTCTGCTGTTTTGTTCATTTTGTCAGAATACGGTATAAGATATTGCTTGAAATGAGCAGCAAAGAGAAGGTAAAAGCCAGAAATCGCCAATCTGAGAGATTAGCAGCAGAAAGAGCAGGATGAGTCCCAGTCTTGCTGACACACTGCTCCCATGCTTTCCTGCAGTGTAAATCTGGATTATCCGGGATGTCTTGGTGAACTGATATTTATCATGAGGAACATTAAACAGAAACATACTAGTATGCAAATTTGAATTTCTCAAATCTGTTCCTGTGTTGCCTTGGTGTTTCATATAACCTGTTTCCCCCAAAAATGCTCCAAATATTCTTCCAGCCTCTGGTTTATGTCAGTGTCAGATAATCCAACAAATCTGATACTCCTGAACTGCTGTACAGTATTATCATTTTAGCATCAGTACTTTTATATTCTGCTGCAAAAACAAACATCTGATTCCTAGAGTTCTTGAGACCACAGGATCCCACTAAAATTGTAACTACATGGCTTGATGGTTATGGGGAAAATCAAATGCATTTGCGGAGTGCTAACATTTGGCATGCATGTATGAAGATTGGCACTGATAGCGTGCCCAAGTCTGGATCATCATACCATGGAGGTGATGTGACCCTGCTGGATACTACTCCTTGTGGTCCCATCAAATGTATCTTTGCTAAATGAGATATGTATGTTCAAAAGTTCTTCATGCTTAGAACCAGGTATTGATTTAACCATTTTACCATGCAGGTAAAGCCACCCATAGTCCATGATCATACGGTAAAATTAGTATTATGTTCTGGTGAAATGCTGTTCTGTTTTTACCAGACATGTCTTCTGGTGCTAATTCTTGTCTGTACAGATTACATTGTTACAAAAGTCCTGGCGTTTTCTAGATGTTCATGGACAAACTCTTTAGTGTGGCCCTGATGTTCTTTCATGTATACATGTTGTAATACTATAATGTATTCAGCCTTTTTCTAATGCTATAACCCTTGCAATGTGACATTAATATTGATAATGGCTACCAGTAGGTCCAGTGACTTAAAATTTTGGAGTCTTGGACACTTTTCTGCATCTAAAATTAGTGGAAGAACTTGGCTTGGGCAAATGTCTCCACTTTTCAGACTGTGAAGTAGATATCCAATTCTTCATTATTTTTTTAAATTCTTTCCCAGCTTTATCTGTTTCTATCAACTTCTTTCTGAAGGTCTCAAGAGCTCTTAGGTTACGTTCCCATGATCAGGAAGTAGCAGCACTTTGGACGCAGCGTGTTTTCATGCAGGTAATTCCGCATGTTTTCACTGAACCATGCAGCTTTACCGCATCCAATAAATATGTATTCTATCCAATACATATCATTCTCCGCAACAGAAATTGACATGCTGCAGCTCGTACAGGTGCAGGGTGAGTTAACACCATTTCAAATAGAAGCCCCGTGGCATGGGATTTCTATAAATCGCATCCTCTGTGCTTGTACTATACAACGCAGCATTTGCACTGTGCGCTGATCGTGGGCTCGTACCCTTAAAACAAAAATGGAAACTGTTCAAAAGGGGAATTCTAAAGCTTTCCCAGGAGCCTTGTGGTTGCCAGGTGCCCTGGACGCCATCATTTCTGATCTGGCTGTCACAGGGTACCAACAAGGATGCCATTCTTTGGTGGTGCTAATCTTTTTGCTCATCTCTAGAGAACAGAGCTTCTGTTCATACTGGCATCATGGTTTCAGTTTTTTCAAAAGCCATGACCGATATTGAGTTTCACTGACTTAGACTCCTAAAGGATCATCACTCCCAAAACACGATTTAAACTACTTCTACATTCTTATAAGCAACTTAGGCTAGGTTCACATTTGCGGTGGAGTCCACAGCGTATCATCCGCTAACGCGTTTTTTATCTGCATCAGCTTACGCATGCCGGCAAAAAAACGCTGCGTTTGCATGCATTTTTCCATGCGTTTGCACTTTTTATACGCATGCGTTCTATGGGAAAAAGATTTCCCAGGAGAATTTCCTTGACACAAGCCACGCCCAATGGACATGTCTCATGAAAATTCTGTATATAGCAAACACAAGCGAACGCATGTCCTTGCGTACCTATGCATTCCCATAGACTGTAATGCGTTGTTTTGACGCACTCCATCTGCAAGCGTCCGCATGCGTATGGCCGCGGAAATTTGATGCCTCCAAAATTGCAACAAGGTGCGTCACCCGCGCACACTGTGAAACAACGAATGCGTAAGCAAACGCAGGCAAACACATGTACCTGCGTCCACAATGTAAAAGATATGAAAACACGACGCATGCGGATGTATGCGTCAGAAACGCTGCGGACCCAACCGCAAATGTGAAACCGGCCTTTGTCCTTATAAAACTCATCTGCAGTGCAGATTTTACCATATTTTATATGTAAATGAAGGCCCCTTGGTGCACAATTGGCATTGCCAATAGCCTAGTTTCAATCAACCTCCCCTTATCTTGATTGACAGTGCTCATAGTGAATTGAATCTCTGGCACTGCACATGCACACTTTCCCTGCAGGAGCTGAACACGCGCACCGTATCAGTGCAGGCGTCAGTGCAGGCGCACGCTCATTCCTCACTCACTACTGTGCGATCCTGTGTTCCGTGAGCGGACGCCACCAGCAGGAAAGAGGGATGGGGGCGCTCCCGCTTTTATGTTGTGTGTGCGCACATGCGCCTGTTTGGCTCCTGCAGTGTCAGTGTGAAATTGCGGGATTGGGTGTTCATTTGAGGCAGAACTTGCTCAGGGCAAATAAGCGCTGTCAATCAGGATAAGGGGAGTGGTGTGGCATGTTGATCGAGCGGTGGAACGGTACATTGAGCCCTTGGCCAAGCCTAGGATGCATTAAGGGGCCCTCATTTACATAAAAAATAAAATCATGTCTCTGTCCTAATATCCATAGGACTAAGTGGTTTAAATTACGTTTTGGGGTGACCGACTCCCTTTAATTTGTACTTCATTGAATAGCTGGGACCGTACTTTATTCTGCCTTTTACAGATCAGTAGGGATAAAAAAAAAGTATGAACAGAGCCTTAGTAAATAAACTACAAATCATTTTCTTTGTGGTTAGGCCAAGTGAATAAATCAGGTTATTATATGACTGTATCTTTAATTGGTTTTGTTTAATCTTGTGTGTTTTATACATAAAGGACATATTTTATTTTGCTGTATTAATAGTTTTAGAAAAGTAATTTCTGAGAGCCTGGCCACAAAGATGAAATTCCAACCGCAGATTCACAAGAGCACGTTTTACATTAGAACATGCTTTATTAATGAACTATCAGGCTGGTGCCAAGAAAAATCTGCTCACGCTGGCACATTCTGTATGGTTGGCACCAGGGTCGTTACTAGTTACTCGTTACAATTAGGAATCCTTTGTCTTGTATGTTCAGCTGTATATTGTGTTAGTCAGTCCTAACAATGTTCTGTTGAAAAAAAGACTTTCATGAAAAAAGTCCAAAGCACTAAGAGCCAAGCACTCGGAGGCTGTTTGTCTTCATGAGACCTGTTCATAGACCCGCTTATATCTGCAGTTTCCTCTGTTTAGGCCTTTCTGAATCACTATCACTTTCATAATAATGGTTTACACAAAATAAATATAATTTTAATGTTATTAGAAATCTGGAATGGAGAGAGAAGAGGCCGAACGGCTGTTGGATTTTCCCAGAGTATAAATTGATGGTTTAACCATCCATCCATGTTCCATCCATCCTGCGTCTGTGTCTTCCCTGGTAAGAGAGGATTCATACGCAGCAGAAATTTCTACAACTGCTCCATTCATCTCAACAAAATCTGCAGCGTGTGAATATATTCTAACAAAATAAGATACCTCTGAACCTCTTCTTTTTTAATCTTATGCCTTGTTTTAGAATTTTCCCAGCTATTGCCACTTCAATTCTCAAAAAGACTGTTTTCACCCCCACGTTAGATATAATCAGGATACAGGCTCAAAATCCACAACTAAGTCCTCTTCATATTCTCTATTTGTGAACTACTGATCTCTCGGCAGTCCGATACAATGATCTATGGCACCTATGCTTCCGGTTATTACTCTGTGGTGGTTCTTTGAAGTTCAGTTTTCGTCCCCTCTTGTTTTACCTTTTACATAATCCCGGTATGATTGGTTTCTATTTTTCTTTTTATGCTGATGACATGACAACCTCTACTGTTATATCCTCTCCATGTCTCAAACTAAGGGTACTTTCACTCGTAAACACTGAGAAATTTGGGGTTGATTATTCGTACTTTGTTGCTATCACGTGGAAGAGCTGATCTTGTCCAATAAGCAAGAACAGGATGGGCCTGATTCATTAAAGCTTATACTCCAAGATTCTGGCGTAAATATCTTTCAAAGTCACAAAATTTGCAACTTTTGGGTTTCTCTCACCATTTTTGCCCAGTTCCAACAAAGGTGGGTAGAACAAGGGGTCCTGACGACCGCTGCTTGTCAAATTCATGATGAGCGGCGCTATTCGATATGCCACAATTCTTACTTCTGTAAGGACTGGAGTAAGATTTGTGGCAAGGTGCACACAATGCACTAACCACTTAGGCTAGTTTCACACATCCGTTTTTCCCCTTGCGGCGCCCCCGGCATTTTCCCGCAGCGCCGCATCTGAAAATCTGATGCGCCGCATGCGGCTTTTTTCGCATTGACATGCATTAGCGCCGCATGTCAATGCGTTGCATGCGGTTTTGTCCGGATGCGGCGCAAATGTACATTGCGGCGTCCGGAAAAAACGCTGCATGTAACGTTTTTTTTTTTTGCCGGATGGTTTCTTATCTCTCCAAGCATCAGAAACCATCCGGCAAAAAACCGCATTTTGGGCGCCGGAAGTGTGAAAGCTTTTCACATGCGGCGCTGCGGTAAAATGCCGGGGGCGCCGTTTAGGCGCCCGCCGGATGTGTGAAAGAGGCCTTAGTGGCACGCCTGATTCATTAAGAAGCTTGCATCACATAATAAATCAGGAGCCTCGCGCTCTACCGTACCCCGTCATCAGGACTATTGTGAAGGTCGCCTGTATTGATGAATCGTGACCCATGATTTTGACCGTACTGCTAAACTTAATGGAGAAAATATGCAACCAAACTGCAGCATAAATTGATATGCTGCACAGAAAATTTTCCAGTGAATGAGATTTGCGGCTACTATATTTTCTGGCAGATCTTCTGTTCAGAAGTCTAGATAGAAAGTCAGAAGCAATTCTAGTACATGTACCGTAACTTAAGTTTTCTAAAACTGTCCTACCACTGTTTCCTCAAACGCCTTAAATTAAACCTGATGCCGTCATGTTTGTAAATGTAGATGTTTGTGAAACAGTGGGAAAGAACATTATTTTTATAAAATATGTATGAAAATTCAAGTTCATTGATATTAAGACCTTCCAAGAAGAAAAGACCCGTAGTTCTCAAATTTTGATAGGATGAAGAAACGGTAAAGTATGAATATAGCCAGCTTGAGAAATGCTATAAACCTGGGCCTCTCATGCATTGAATGCTCATTTTTTTAGGCGAATCATTTATGGGTGCAAGTGGAGGATAACTATTTTATTTATATATGTTGTGTGTTTTTTTTTTTTATCCCTACACATGTGGGGATGATCTCTTAAAGTGAGATCTCAGCAGCGATTGCCTTTCCCTGACCTAATAAATATGAGCTGCGTGCATGCATAAAGGAATTATATCAGACACATGTCAGATATGTGCTCCTTTCTCAGCTAAAGCTGGCACAGTACTGATTTTATTACTACAAAGAAAAGATCATGTGACAGGCAGGAAAAGGGCTTCTCTCTCGAACAGTGATGGTGTCCGTCTGTGATTGGTCCATGTTAGGTCCGCTCCATGTATAGTCCCTTGATGTATCCACTTCACGTTCCAAGGATTCCTTCCAGGGCGTTGTTCCAGGATGTAGACGCCATCTTGTCACCCTACATCTGAACTGTCTTATATAAGGTTAATAATTGATTTTATCAGCCATTCTCTCCTTCATACACACAGCTCAGCGTTTTTTCTTGCATCAATTAATTTTCATTTATTTCATGTCTTGAATTGATTAAATGGATTTCTGGATTTTTTTATCCGCACGATTGCTCAGATGTACAGATGACTGAGATAATATGTGCGGATTTTCCGCAGAGAAAACATCTGTAACTTGTTGCACACTATCACCACTCGGATTACGACAATACATTCTCAATATATCATCAAATACATGAAATGTGGCACGGGCATGTGAAACTGTGTTGTTGCATTAGTCTTTAAACCAAGGCAACTCCGCGAAAGCTACGACACAAATACAACGCCGTCACTTTTTGTGAGCAGACATTTTATAAATGACACATGTAATATATCAAAGTGGAGAACAATAAACTACATACATTGGTTTCATTGCTGGTTGAGTCATGTAATATCATTATGATGCATTATTAATGTTCTGATTTGTTGTGCAGAATATCAGTGAACCTTCTCCTTCAGCAGAAGGTCCAGATTTGCTGAGTGCACTACGAGAGTTGGAGCAGCGCTGTAAAGATTTGAAAGAAGAAAATATCATATTGGTAAGATTTGGGATTTTTTTTTGTAAATATTCAGTGACTTTTCATTTCCATTATTGGCTGTTTAGAGAACATGTACGTCTCCTATTCCTGTACGTATTCTGACTCTCCATAAATAGTCTGATTCATGGACCTGTCAAGGACCTTTAATGATGAATAGCCTTTATTCTTCAGCATTGTTAAACAAAACATAGAAGTATCAGCCTCTTGTTTTATGTTGGCACTGCCGTTTTCTTTTAGCATGAGAACTGTGAGTAAACAACTATCCAGCCACACATTTCAAGTCTGAGACTTTTACTTGCCAATTATTTTTTGAGACGGTTCGGGTGCAGCCGGGGTTCATATATTGCAGTGTTGTTGTTATAAAATCTTCACTGTTGCCCTGTAGGCTGCAGCAGGTTTTTCTTACTTATTTTAGAGTGGAAGAAATGTGTTCCATAGTGTGAAATATTTTAGGAATTTGTGTCAGAGAGGAATAGTCTACAGTCACTATGTGTCCGCAGACTGCCAAATCGTGCGATGTGTTCCACACACTGTCATGATTCTCCTGCGAGCGGGTGATGCAGACTAATGAGAGAAGTGGCTAAGAGTCTAGTCCGCACGTGAGTCATGATGGGACTATAAGGGAATTGTGAGCGTGTGCGTATCACACAGGGTCATGGTTCGACAGTCGCATAGAATGACTACAGACTATTCTCAGCCCGTAAAACTCCTTCAATTTTTATACTCCTAAAAGTCAGTTTTGATCTCCTTAGACCACAGAACATTTTACATTTGCCCCTATTCTGTCAAGATACATTTATTACAGTTGTTGCTTTAATTTGGATTACTCAGCTTGCATGACAGTCAGTGGGATCTGATTTCCCCAACATTGCCCTGCTCTTTCATTCGAATTACTCTTCCAGAAGTTTCACGTAATTTGTCAAATAATGAAATAAAGAAAAGAGCAGCACTTCTCCCTCCCGTCACACAAGTACCGAGCCTGCTCTGTCCTGGGCTTGCGGCTCTCATGCACTTCAGTGGCAGCAGTACAGACTCTAAGGCTGGAGTCACACACAAGGTATAAAAACACGGACTGTATTTTACCGACGAGAATCGCACAAAAGTTCCCTGAACATTGATCCGTATGTCATCCGTGTGCAATCCGAGGATGCGAATTCCTCTGATCAAAATATCTGTATGGCATCCGTGCGGCAAGATTTTCTTGACGGCTTGCAAAACCGACATATAATAGATCCAAATGACAGTTTTTAAATCACAAAAGAACGAATACATATAAACACATAGAATATATATATATATTTACAGTGGTGGCCAAAAGTATTGGCACCCCTGCAATTCTGTCAGATAATACTCTGTTTCTTCCTCAAAATGATTGCAAACACAAATTCTTTGGTAGTATTATCTTCATTTAATTTGTCTTCAATGAAAAAACACAAAGAATTGACCTAAAGCCAAATTGGATATAATTCCACACCCAACCTAAAAAAGGGGGTGGACAAAAGTATTGGCCCTGTTTGAAAAATCATGTGATGCTTCTCTCATTTGTGTAATCACCAGCACCTGTAACTTACCTGTGGCACCTAACAGGTGTTGGCAATAACTAAATCACACTTGCAGCCAGTTAACATGGATTAAAGTTGACTCAACCTCTGTCCTGTGTCCTTGTGTGTACCACATTGAGCATGGAGAAAAGAAAGAAGACCAAAGAACTGTCTGAGGACTTGAGAAACCAAATTATGAGGAAGCATGAGCAATCTCAAGGCTACAAGTCCATCTCCAAAGACCTGAATGTTCCTGTGTCTTCAGTGCGCAGTGTCATCAAGAAGTTTAAAGCCCATGGCACTGTGGCTAACCTCCATAGATGTGGAAGGTAAAGAAAAATTGACAAGAGATTTCAACGCAAGATTGTGCGGATGGTGGATAAAGAACCTCGACAAACATCCAAACAAGTTCAAGCTGCCCTGCAATCCGAGGGTACAACAGTGTCAACCCGTACTATCCATCGGCGTCTGAATGAAAAGGGACTGTATGGTAGGATACCCAGGAAGACCCCACTTCTTACCCCGAGACATAAAAAAGCCAGGCTGGAGTTTGCCAAAACTTACCTGAGAAAGCCTAAAACATTTTGGAATAATGTTCTCTGGTCAAATGAGACAAAAGTCGAGCTTTTTGGGGAAAACCATCAACATAGAGTGTACAGGAAAAAAAAAGAGGCATTCAAAGAAAAGAACACGGTCCCTACAGTCAAACATGGCGGAGGTTCCCTGATGTTTTGGGGTTGCTTTGCTGCCTCTGGCACTGGACTGCTTGACCGTGTGCATGGCATTATGAAGTCTGAAGACTACCAACAAATTTTGCAGCATAATGTAGGGCCCAGTGTGAGAAAGCTGGGTCTCCCTCAGAGGTCATGGGTCTTCCAGCAGGACAATGACCCAAAACACATTTCCAAAAGCACTATAAAATGGTTTGAGAGAAAGCACTGGAGACTTCTAAGGTGGCCAGCAATGAGTCCAGACCTGAATCCCATAGAACACCTGTGGAGAGATCTCAAAATGGCAGTTTGGAGAAGGCACCCTTCAAATATCAGGGACCTGGAGCAGTTTGCCAAAGAAGAATGGTCTACAATTCCAGCCGAGCATTGTAAGAAACTCATTGATGGTTACCGGAAGCGATTGTTCGCAGTTATTTTGGCTAAAGGTTGTGCAACCAAGTATTAGGCTGAGGGTGCCAATACTTTTGTCTGGCCCATTTTTGGAGTTTTGTGTGAAATGATCAAGGATTTGATTTTTGCTTCATTCTCTTTTGTGTTTTTTTCCTTGCAAGCAAATTAAATGAAGATAAAAATAGCAAATAATTTGTGGTTGCAATCATTTTCAGAAAGAAACGGAGTATTATCTGACAGAATTGCAGGGGTGCCAATACTTTTGGCCACCACTGTGTGTGTGTATATATATATATATACATATATATATATATATATACACATGTCAGAGACATATATATATACATATATATATTTATAGTTCATACACTTCTGTAAAATCATTACAGAACCCGACATGAAATGACACATGGTTTACATACAGTAAACCATTTCATGTAGTTTGATATATGGTTTTGATTAACAATTATATGAGTGTATGTGTGCAAAATTTCATACATGTAGGTGTTAATTTAATGTGTAAATTAATTGAAAAAAAAATGCTTGGGCTCCCGCGGTATTTTCTACACCAGACAGGGAAAGCCAGTGACTAATGACAGATATTAATAGCCTTGAGAGGGACCATTGCAGTGATTATACTGACACCACAGGTGAGTCACAAACTTTTACACCATTAGGCAGTGAAGAAAAAATAATTTACAGTTTTACCACCAAGATTGTGTGTTAGCCCCAAGTTTTACATTTTTACACTGGGAAATGGGTAAAAATGGCACCAGAATTTGTCCCACGATTTCTGCTGATTGTAGAAATACCCCATATGTGGCTGTACAGTACTACTTTGCCGTACGGAGAGACTCGGGAGGGATGGAGCGCTATTTGCCTCCTGGAATGCAGATTTTCCTAGACTAGTTTGCGGACTCCATATAAAGAGCCCCTAAGTGCTAGAAAAGCAGAATCCCCTCTCAAGTAACCCCATTTTGGAAATTATACCCCTTTGGGAATTTATCTACAGATGTAGTGACGATTTTGACTCCATGGGTGTTTTCCAGAAACAGGCAGCAGTGGATGTTACGGAGTGAAAATTGCAAACTGCCGCTGTAGTGACCAGTACTTTGTAGTGACCAGTACTCTGTAGGGACCAGTACGCTGTAGGGACCAGTACATTGTAGTGACCAGTACGCTGTAGGGACCGGTACGTTGTAGTGACCAGTACGCTGTAGGGACCGGTACGTTGTAGTGACCAGTACGCTGTAGGGACCAGTACGCTGTAGGGACCAGTACATTGTAGTGACCAGTACGCTGTAGGGACCAGTACGCTGTAGGGACCGGTACGTTGTAGTGACCAGTACGCTGTAGGGACCGGTACGCTGTAGTGACCAGTACGCTGTAGTGACCAGTACGCTGTAGGGACCGGTACGTTGTAGTGACCAGTACGCTGTAGGGACCGGTACGTTGTAGTGACCAGTACGCTGTAGGGACCAGTACGTTGTAGTGACCAGTACGCTGTAGGGACCAGTACGCTGTAGGGACCAGTACGTTGTAGTGACCAGTACGCTGTAGGGACCAGTACATTGTAGTGACCAGTACGTTGTAGTGACCAGTATGCTGTAGGGACCAGCACATTAGTCACCAGTACATTATGCCCAGCTCACACTTCTGGAGACACGTACTTGTAAATTAGGCGAGCTCTCATCACTACAGAAATGCCAACCATGTGGGCGCTAAATGTTGTTTATTACTATAGAGTTTACTATCTATTCTATTTTGTGCATAGTCCATAAATGTGTTTCAGATAAGAATACTGTTTAACATCAGCCAGCAGTCTATCTTACTATAAAATGCTGCTTTGGCCAGTGGTTAGCCATTATCTCTTGTGCCGTAGTGTGTATAACATTGCTGTGGTTACACACATATATTTACATTTTTCTTAAAAGGAACCTGTCACCAAATATTTGCTACTCTATCTGTGAGCAACATGATGTAGGGGCGGATACCCTGATTACAGCAATATATCACTTATTGGACTGCTTGCTGCAGTTTTGATAAAATTACTGCTCTAACTGCTGCAGATCTAGCAGTTCTCTGAATGCAGACCTCTATAGCTCCGCCCACACCACTGATTGGCAGCTTTCTGCCTATTCTGCTAATCAGATTAGGTGGCGAAAACCTGGTGACAGATACCATTTAAAACTCAGATATTCAATTTACCTTTCTCAGAGGAAAAGCAGCATTCCCGAGACTGAGGAGAAGGTGAAAAGGCTAAAGAGGAAAAACGCAGAACTTGCAGTTATAGCCAAACGCTTGGAAGAAAGAGCTCAGAAGCTTCAAGAGGCGAATCTGAAAATGGTGCGTACTACCCTCTGGGCAAAGTCGGTCATGCAAACGTGTCAGGTCATTTTTCATAAAATCCTCTCCGGCTTACTAATATGTCAGCTTTTCCCCAACAATAGATGAATAATTCAAGCCACAGCTTTCATCACCCTCTCTTAACTCTTAGGTCAATACTCCAATACACCTTCGGGGGGCCAGTTTGGAGGTGTGTAAGAAGGCTTTCGCACGCCAGCGAGCAAAGGATATGAGTGACCAGGCTAGTGCGTTATTAGCAAAAGACAAACAGATTGAAATGTTAAAGCAAGAATGCCAAGAGCTGCAAGCGAAACTGTCCGGTGGGAAGGTAAGTGGAACGGAAACCCTCCATAGCGGCCACTGTAGTGACCACACATTCTTCTGTATGGTGTGCCGTCTTCTCCACTAAGGATGACGTATAGCAATTCATGAATAGCAAACTGTAATATATACAATATATGAATACATCAACATGGGAACTGCAGTGCCTTGAATAAGTATTCATACCCAGTGAACGTTTCCACTTTTTTTTTATGTTACACCCAAAACCTTAAATGTATTTTATTGGGATTTTATATGATATGCTAACACTAAGTAGCAAGTGTTTGTGAAGTATAAAGGAAATGATACTCTGTTTTCTAATTATTTGAAAAATATAAATCTGAAAATTGTGACATGCATTTGTTTTCAGTCCCCCTGAGTCAATACTCTATAGGACCACCTTTCGCTGTAATTACTGCTGGTAATCTTTGAGGCATGTCTCTACCAGATTTGTACATCTAGAACTCTGAAATTTTTGCCCATTCTTCTTTACACACTCACTGTAGCTCAGTGAGATTGGATGGAAGGGTCTGCGAACAGCAATTTTCAAGTCTTGCCAGAGATACTCAATGGGATATTGGTCTGGACTGTGACTGTGGCTAGTCACACACAGGAATATGCTTTGATGTAAACCTTTCCATTGTAGTTCTGGCAGGATGTTTAGGGTTGTTGTCCTAATGGAAGGTGAACCTGCATACCACTCTCCAGTATTTTGCAGTCTCTAACTGGTTTTCCTCCAGCATTGCCCTGTACCATCAATCTTCTCATCAACTCTAACCAGGTTCCCTGTCCCTGCTGACAAAAAGCATCTCTACTCTATGATGCTGCCACCACTATATTTGATGTTGGGTATGGTGTTTTCAGGGTGATGTTCACTGTTAGTTTTCTGCCACTCATAGGGTTTTACATTTAGCAAAATCATAGAATCATGCCCTATAGGCAATCCTTTATTTATAAAATACCTCAATGGGTAGCACCCAAAAACAACCGTGATATATCAAAAAAACAAAAAACAAAGTGTAAACCTGACTTAAAAGCTATGGGGATAGCCTAGAGTCCCTGATGTATGTCTGGGCTGTCACCTGCCTAACAGCGGAGGTTGGCACCCTAGGGGGAAGCGTTGTGGCGCCCCCACTCCACGATGGCTAACCCTAGGGTCCCTGTTAGGCCCTTACGCCTTAGGGAATACCTCTACCCAGATAGTAGGTGGACCCCTAACAATAATACAGAGACCGACTAACAATAAAGGTGACCCTAAGTCCCCAAAGTATTAAAAACAGTTCACAAACACACGGGGTGGTGGGTAGTATAATGGAGATTGGCACAAATCTGCTGTACAGTATTGCTAGTATATAGCAGCCTCCTTTTACAGATAGGAGTTATGATAAATCTGCCTTCTTGTGCCACAACTTAATGAAAGTGAATTTGAACAGTCTCATTCTTGTTCACTCACTAGTCAAGGCCTCTCAAGTGTACATGGGATCTATATGTGTGTACATTCTGAACGGTCAAATAATGAGCTAGGATGCAATATATAATTGTCGGCTATTAGACCCAACATCAAGTCTGAACTTGTAAAACACACTGAAAAAATGACTAGAGCATATAATGACTGGAAAATATAACACGCATCGGCGTCATGAGAAGGTCATTGAAACATGATCCTTATGCCATGCTAAGGGATGACAATCCTTGAAAGTAGATATATAAGGCAGCAAGATATAATTCAGGGTGGATAAAAATCATGATTTTTTTAAAAAAAATAAAAAAAATCGGATTTTTTTTGATTTAAATAGGATTTTTTTGATTTAAATAGGATTTTTTAATCAAGTTGTACACAAGCAAAACTTTGTCTTTTTGCAAATCAAATTATTTTACACAAATAAAAATATTAAAACAGTTGATGATTATGAAACCTAATAATTTTTATTTGCACTATTAAACAATCAGAATTGAACTACAGAGAGTAAAGGGTATGCCACACTAAACAGCGTCGCTAACGAGATCGCTAAAATACGTCACTATTTAGCGATCTCGTTAGTGACGTTGTTGTGTGTGGCATGTAGCAACGACGTGGCCCCTGCTGTGATCTCGCTGATCGTTCACTAGAGTTCTGGACCGTATTTAGATCGTTGGCGTCCCGCTGGTGAGCCTATATCGCTGTGTCTGGCACCTTTTGTGAGCGATGTGCGCTGTTTTTTACATCGCAATGACCGTTAAAGTCGTTAATGAGATCGCTAACCGCTCATGCGTCGTTAACGAGATCACTAAGTGTGGCAGCTAATAGAGACATTAAAACGATCACAAAAACGATCGCATTAGTATGCGTCGTTATTGTGATCGTTAGCGGGAGCGTTTAGTGTGGCAGTACCTTAAGTACTTTTTAACAATAGCCTATCTCTAACGTTTGAAGTAAGCAAACATCTTCAGTGAATACATCAGTCCTTTAAGCCTACTGTTTATTTAGGACTTTTAATAGGAAACCTAGTTGTCCTGCTTTAGCAGTTCCTAAGCGGTTTCGGACTGTTGTGTGCACAAAACCAAATGAAGAAAACAATCTCTCTACTCCTGCCGATGAAGCCGATGCAGTCAGTAGCTGAGTAGCTACATTTATTATCTTCGCTGGAAGAACAAGTGATTGCAACTTCCACCAGTCCAGTGGTTTTAGTTCATTAACGACGTTATCTGCAAACATGTATTTTTGAAATGGTGCAGATTCACACTTCAATTTCAGCACAGTTGCCACAATGTCATGGTTAGTATTGGCGAGCCACTTTGTCTTTCAAATATTTTGTACAAGCCGCTCTTTCTTTGTCGTATACAGCCTGAAGATGTTTTCCTGAGATATCAAATCTACTTGGTGGTTTGTAGCCTGGTCTTATTCCTTCGATCATTTGTACAAACAATGGGTGTTCAACTAGTCGGAAAGAAGAATTGGTTGCAAATATGAATTTAGCAATTAATTCATCAAAATGTTCTTTCTGGCTCGTCGTAGTCTTTAAGAGGAATTTTTCTACACTTTGCACACAAAGTTTTTTGTTGGGCTGCTTTGTTGAAGTTGTACCCAGATATTGATTGTCACGTGCAGCACAAGCCATATTTGACCCTGAAAGCACAGTAATTAAAAATATAATTCGACTGCGTATTTGAAGAAATATAACGAAAATATTTTGAAACAAACTTTTTGAACAATGTAATGGTCCTCGTCCTATAAGGGCTGTCTCAAAAGTTATGCTACTTAAGTTTCCGGTGAAGTTGCTGTAATACTAGTAATATCAGAGCAACTGAAAAAAATTGTCACAAAAGTTTTAAAAATGTTTTTTTTAAAAAATGGTCAATTTGGCAGACTTCAAAAGTGAATTGTAGCCTACAATAAAAAAAAATAGGCGTATACACACTCTTTTATTTTTACTTAACGTTAATCTTCTGTGAAATATTGCCTTAACATAAATTTAAATTCTATACTCCAGAACTAGTGCTAGAAATTATTCTTTTCATAGACTTTAACCATCCCAGTAAAACGTCTGTTAAAATAGGTTGTAATTGCCAGACTTACCACTAGTGCTAGGGTCCTGGTGCATAAGAAGCTGTGGGGGTTCATTGACATTAGTTGTATCACTATCAACATCTTCATTTCCCTTCTGGTTGCAGTTTTCATAATGTGATTTCAAACGGCAAACAAGTCCTTGGATATCCTTTTGACAGTATTTGCACTTTGCTCTCCCACCTTTCTTTCCAAGCTCTGCTGGCATCTCAACAAAATGAACCCAAATAGGGTCTCTCTTGCGACCTGCCATGGCTCACTGCAGATCACTTCTGAAGTTTAATTGTTACTACAGCCAAGTACTGCTGACTGACTATCCAACAAGTTTGGGCATGTCAACTGAATGGAAAAAGAAACTGAAACCAAGCTACAGAAAGTGAAACCAAGCTAGAAGTGTGGAGTTAATTGAACAATGATTGAAAGTTTTAGATTTTAATCGTGATTTATATTAAAAAAATCTTTTGATTTAAATCAGTGATTTAAATCATGATTAAAATCACGATTTAAATCGATCTGATTTAAATAGAAAAAAATCTTTTGATTTAAATCATGATTTAAATCGTTGATTTAAATCGGCGTGATTTAAATCAATCCACCCTGATATAATTGATGTATACCTTCCCTAAAAATGTCCGATGTACCAGATAGGAAATGGGTACAGATATAACATTCCTACAGGTATGGTGCTAAATAGGAAATAGGTATATATATTGCCTTCCTATGCGCATGGTACTAATAAACCCTCATCATGATGTGGATACACTGAGAGACTCCATTATAACATGATACTAATAAGAAATGCGTAACGATACTCATCATTTCTCATGGTCACCCCACCACCATCAATAGTAGCGCCTCAACGCGTTTCGCCCCATGGGCTCATCAGGAGGCCAGATGTACAGATGTCCGGTGTCAAAATAACATGGTGCAGAGACTTTACATTTAGCCCCAAACGTTCTACAGTGGTCTCATCTGATCAAAGAACCTTCTTCCGCATGCCATTTAGGGAGCACATCTAGCTTGTGGAAGAAGGTTCTCTGATCTGTCTACAGTCCAGACCTAATCCCATTGAGAATCTGTGGCAAGACTAGAATATTGCTTTTCTCCATCCAATCAGAGCTATCTTGCAAAGAAGAATGGGAAAAAAAATTCAGCCTCTAGATGTGCAAAGGTGGTAAAGACATCCCCCAGAAGAATTTCAGCAGCAATTGCAGCAAAAGGTGGTTCTACAGAGCATTGACTCGGGGGCTGAATACAAATGCACATCACAATTTTGAGATTAATATTTTTTAAATAATTAGAAAACTGTGTATAATTTCCTTTTAGACATCACAAATGCTTATTAATTGTGGGTGTTACGTGAAAAAAATCTGGAAAAGTTCACAGGGTATGAATACTTTTTCAAGACACTGCACGTTTGCTCACTATATATACAGCTGGCAAAAATGTAATTACATGACAGGTGTCTGTGAAACCTTGTTTTTTTACAGGGCAATGCGGTCTTCAGCTGTAATAGATAATCATGTCAGGTTATGGTGACAGACTGCTTCACTTTTATCGCCCTTCAAAGGGTATGCCACACTGAACAATATCGCTAACGGGATCGCTAAAAAACGTCACTATTTAGCGATCCCGTTAGCGATGTTGTTCAGTGCGGCAGCTTCCAGCGACGAGCTTCCTGCTGTGATCTCGCTCGTCGCTGGAATCGTTCCGGACCCTATTTTCTCGTCGGCGCTCCCGCTGGGTAAGTATATATCGCTAGTGTGGCACCTTTTCTTAGCGATTTAGCGGTACTTTGTACCGCTAAAGTCGTTAAGAAGATCGCTAACGGCGATAGCGTCGTTAACTATATCGCTAAATGTGGCCGCACTTAGCGATATAGAAACAATCCTGCTAGCGATCGCATTAGTATGCGTCGTTATCGTGATCGCTAGCGGGATTGTTTAGTGTGGCAGTACCTTAACTTTGTAAAGTGCTTTGCAGATCTGTAGATCCACAGGTGTCTGTTTGCCTTTTCTGCTGTGATAATCTTATGTAATCGGTGCAGAAGCCTTTTGATGAAGAAGTTTGAAGGCTACAGACGCATTCATTATCTTTATTTATAGCTGCAGAGTTTGGTACTGGTGGCTTTTTATGTAATTAGGGATGCCGGTTGCTAGGCATTTTTCTCAAAGCGCAGCAGGGAATGTGGTTTTTACATGCTGCTCCAATTTTGTTTCTAAACTCAGCTGTTTTGTGACAGTAGACATAAAAGCTATAGTATCACCCAAAGATGGCCAAGGGCTGCTGCCAACTAGGAAAACATTGTCTGATGATGCCTCAGATAGATCATTTTGTGGACACTTTATACTCTACTCTTCAGCCCCTTGTAGGCTTTTAGGCTGGTAAAATTCCAATCTCTAAAGCTAATGCGAGAACTAAAATTATGTGAATGATCGGAACAATTGCATGTAAAATAGAGGGCAGGTCAGTGAGGGATCAGTGACCTGTCATAAGCCATAAGGATGAATATGTAAGCAGAGCACCACATGAAGACCCCCCACAGTCCCGCTCCAGAGCATGAGAATCTCATTAACTGAAAACTGCAAATGTCGATTAAACAACAATAACAAGACGGTTTTCATCAACCCAGGTATCATTGTAATCAGTATAACGGCGCCGACCTGACACTGTCTGTAGTTTACTGAGCTCAATCCTTCTGACAGTGTGACAAACATGCAAAAGAATAGGAAATCAGGAAGGGGCAAAAACTTTTTCATTTTCACACCACTGTAAATATTATATGTGGTTTAGTGATTTGGCTTGTTGATGTATGCCTTACATTTTTCTTATCTTCTCTAATCTAACTAAATGTGTTCGATCTTAAAGGGGTTGTCCAACAAATAAAGTACATATTAATCAGTACATGTTGCAATAAAAATATGTTCCACAATTGGATGTGTTACAATGAAATGTTCCTGTGCTGAGATAATCTTATAAATGTGTCCCTGCTGTGTACTGTGTAATGTCTGTGTCTGATCATACAAGGTCATTGAGCATACCACAGTTCCTGGGCAGGGGGGAAGCAAAAGAGAGGATACAGACAGTATAGCATCAGATTGCAAATGATTCTTTCTGAGATAAAATATATTGCTACCTGTTGTTAAACGAGCAGCAAATGCTCTGCCTCACACAATCTGCTGAGATCCCGTGCTGTCCTGTCTGTATAATCTTTTGCTTCCCCCCCGCCCAGGAGATGCGGTATGATCAGACCATGTTCCTGTACGGTCAGACACAGACATTACACAGTACACAGCAGGGGCACATTTATAAGATTATCTCAGCACAGGAACATTTTTTTTAACACATCCAATTGTGAAACTTTTTATTCCAAGACCCATTGATTAAAATGTACTTTTTTCATGGGAAAACCCGTATTAGCTGGCCATACCCATGATAAAGCTATCGGACGCTCATTTCTTCAGCTGACAGACATCTTCCCTGACTCCCTCATACACTTGAGCACTTGATTCAACTGAACTTTCATGTTTTTCGCAGGGAGAGTTGCTGGTGCTTATTGCTTGCAATTTCCATAACTGCATGTACTAATAATGGATTGTTTATTTCTTGTGCAGGATTTTCCAAATTACTTGAAGCTGAGTGACTTTAATCGTTTGTTACATGAGTCCCAGAAAGAAGTTCTACGATTACAGAAGCAAATCGCTATGAAACACTTGAAAGAATCTCTTAATTTGTCAAGATCTGAGGCTCATAGTTCTCCAAAGCTTGCCCAAGCGATGTGTGTAAGACTGGTTCCTCCAGAGCAACCCACAAGGGATCTGGACAATTCTTTAATGGCATCATCGATCGACTCTGTTCAGGTGAGAGAAATTTGCAGTCAAAAACGTGTCTAGGGTTACAGACTATTCAGTGTTAGGCCGGGGTCACACTCGCGTGTGTAATGCGAGAAACTCGCACGAGTTTCTCGCATCAACACCCGACACTGCCGCCGGCACTCGGACCGGAGCGTCCGTACATGAATTTCTACGCAGCCGCACACTCCGGTCCTGAGTGCTGGCAGCAGTGCCGGGTGTTGATGCGAGAGACTCGTGCGAGTTTCTCGAATTACACACACAAGTGTGACACCGGCCATAAAGGGAACCTGTCAGCACAGAATGACTGTTCAAACCAAGTACAGGCGCTCGGCGCTTCATGGTGGGGCCAGTCGTTTATATACACTTCCCCACCTGCTTGTTTTCCATCTATCTCTGCCCTTCTCTGGCTCTATGAAGACAGCTATCAATCAAAGAAGAGGGGAGGAGGGGTGGAGATTAAATGATTTTTTTACCCACCATGATGCACTGAGCGGTGGGATGTCACATCATACATGACACTCACATTACATTTAGATACATATGATATACAATTCACTAAAACATTATATACATGTCGCATACGTGTCATTCACTAGATACATGTCACATATACGTCACTCACACATTAGATATGTCACACATACATCACTCACACATTAGATACATGTCACATACATATCATTCATTAAATACATGTCACATATACGTCACTTACATTAGATACATGTCACAGACATGTTATTCATTAAGTACATGTCACTCACCCATTAGATACTTGTCGCATACATGTTATTCATTAGATACATGTAGCACATGCATCCCTCACTCCATAGATAAATGCCACAAACACAACATCCTTTAAATACATTTCGCACACATAACTCCCATTAGATATATGTCACACATACATCACTCAAACGGAAATCCATGTCGCATACCCTTCACACATTAGATCTATGTTGCACACATGTTACCACACATTAGAGAACTGTCACGTAGATTTCATTCACACTCTTTTCTAGGTGTCATCGATGCATCCTAAATGCATTTTTACTCTTTAAAATCAGTCTCGTGTACATCTACGCATAAGCGAGAATCCTGATCAGAAGATGAGGGGAGCCGTAGACCTGGAACTGAGCGTTTTGCTTAATGGAAAGCTGTGTCAAAAAACCCTCAGGTATCAGGTTTTGCTGCGTTTTTGGTGCTAAAAATGGAATTAGATTTTTTTTTTATGCACTAAACTTTATCAGCATGCACAAAGACAGGTGTACCCTGACAAAAACGCAGCAAAGCCTGCTTTTTGTAAGCAGCTTTAAATGCAGCTAAAAATTGCATAAAAATAAGTTGCAAAAACGCAATGTGTGAATATGGCCTAATAGGTTTTACGAACTAGCAGATATACTGCAAAGTGAGCAGGTCTACAGCCCTGAATGTCAGGGTTCCTGGATTTTTTTAGCATCAGTACTATAGATGCAGAGCTGTGCTGCATGGTCCCTCACTCTCTCTAGTAGGGCTGCCACTAAATCTGTTGGGGCCCAGCATACAGTGAATGGGGCGATCGGCAGCGCCTACTGGAGCAACAGCAGAGCTGAGAAGAGGTTTTCTGCACATAGATTTACGCTCAGCCCCTACAGTACAACAATCTGCATTATACGCGCTGCAATGCCAAAGCCACGCAAACAATATTTGCCATCTAGCCCAGATCAATAGAGGATGCGGTGGTTGTACAGAGAGGGATGGAGATACTGAAATAGCAGAAGAAATGGGGTAGAAGGATAGTTTACCAGCTTGCACATACCAGCAAGTGGGGGTGAAAGTATACCAGAAGAAACAAGTGTGCGGTGAGAGTTTCCTGGATGATATAGGCGGATGCTTGATGCGGAGGAGACTGTTACACTCGTAGCAGAGGAGTGGTCTCCGTATTGGAGGTAAGTATGCGTTTTTTAGCTTATTGAGCACATTTTGGACATTCATCAAGGGAATGTACAGTATTGACAACCCCTTTTAAATGTGTTGAGCTTGTGTCACTAATGGCATATTGCTTATCTACAGGATTGGTGCAAATGTCTGATTGCTGGCAGTCTGTCCCAGTGACCTTTTTCACCTATCCACGGACGTGTTTACAATAAAGTCTTCTCTACTTCTGAATGCCACGTCTATGTATTACTACATTTGAGTCATTACAAATTACGTACTCCCCTTAGGCTTAAAATACGCCACAAAACAATAAGAGGAATACTTTTACCATTCTGTAAGAAGTGTAGTGCAACCTCTGGCCATTAGTTACTGTCAGCTATCTCAGTGAACTGTCCCCCAACAGCAGATATTGGGCAGAGGGGGGAGAGAAATAAGGATTGAAATCCATCACAACCGTACCTTTTGTTATCAAGGGCCAAGCACGTACATAAAGTTTCCAGCATCAGCTTACTGTTCCCTCTGCCATTGAGAACACATACATGCTCTTCTGAGCCGAGTATCGGGGGTTTGGGAGAAGTAGCTGTTTCATTTATGGCTACTTAAAGGGAACCTGTCAGCAGGATTGTGCACAGTAACCTACAGACAGTGTCAGGTCGGCGCCGTTATACTGATCAAAATAATACCTGGGTTGATGAAATCCTTCTTGTGGTTGTTCTTTAATCTTTATTTTCAGTTTTGTGTTAATGAGATTCTCGTGCCCGAAAGCGGGGTTGGTGTATGTGGTGCTCTGATTAGATATTCATAATGCAGACTGCTGACAGGTCACTGATCCCTCACTGACCTGCTCCCTAGTTTGCGTAATGAATATCTATAAATACTTAAAAAAATACATGTCTGCAGGCAGGTGCCGGCCGTGGCACCTGCTCTGCAGCAAAATCGCATATTTTGTGTGTCAATAATACATTTATTTTTCAGGTTATTCAACTAGAGGAAAATAAAAAAAATTGATTATGGTGTCCGCCGCTCCTGTGCAGTAGCTGCTATCGGATCACTGCAGCAGACACCCATAGCAGCTACTGTGCAGGTGCGGCGGACGCCATTTTAAATGTTTTTTTTTCTCTAGCTGAATAACCTGAAAAATTATGTATTATTGGCACACAAAATATGCGATTTTGCTGCAGAGCAGGTGCCACAGCTGGCGGCTGCCTGCAGATGCTTTTTTTTTTTTTAAGTATATACAGATATTCATTGTGTAAACTAGGGGCAGATCAGTGACCTGTCAGCAGTCTGCATTATGATCAGCTAAGCAGAGCACCACATACACAAAACTGAAAATAAAGATTAAAGAACAACCATAAGACCGATTACATCAACCAAGGTATCATTGTAATCAGTATAACGTCGCCGACCTGACACTGTCTGTAGGTTACTGTGCACAATCCCGCTGACAGGTTCCCTTTAATGTGTAAGGGCTCCTTTATTTACATGCTCGATTGAAGCGGAAGTGAGGGAGGGCGTCCTTCCACCCCCTTCCCCATGTTCGTATGATGTGAGCAGATCTAGCATTACATAGGTGGTTATAGCCAGTTTGTATTTTGTATGTCTCTGAGGATCTACTTAGATAAAACTTTGGAAGGATTTCTGAACTAATTATGAACAGATAAAGGTTAAACTTTGAGATTTGCTTGAGGATTAAATCCTGGATTTATAAGAAAAGAAGAAAGTGTTCGTCAAGTCCACTGAGATTTGCTCTGTTTATAGTCTTTACAAGTGAGTGCAATAATGGTTTTAATAAATTCACAATGCTCGGTTAATGCTCCTGGGGGCTTATTTGTGTTAGATTTTATCTGATGGTAACAGTGCGCTTCATAAGTAAGGAAGGTAGGATCATTGCATGGGAAAAATAGGCTGTCATAGCATTTTGTTTATTTTATTTCCTAGGATAGACACACAAATACTATTCTAGGTTATTTTTTTTAGCAGACTTCTGACTAGTGCACCTTTTATAAGGCCAGCCGCAAAAAAATGATTTACCCGTGATTGTCAGTTTTTAATCACTCTGTATTGCTGTATTTTAGTAATTTGAGACATTATGCCATAAGGTAGGTTGAAGTTTGAGGTTTTATGCCAAAATACAGAGCAGGTGATACATTTCCTACTCCCTAATGGATTTAGGTGTAAATCAAATGGGTTTTCCCACAAACAAAGTACCGTATTTTTCGGACTATAAGACGCACCAGACCATAAGACACACCTAGGTTTTAGAGGAGGAAATTACAAAAAAAAAATTGAAGCAAAAATGTGGTCAATTCTGTACTAATATTCCCTATCCTGGTATATATATCTCCCCAGTCCAAGTATACATGGCCCCATCATCCCTATCCTGGTAGGCATGGCCCCCTCATCCCCATTCTGGTATGCATGGTCTCCTCATCCCCATCCTGGTATGATGCATGGTCCCCTCATCCCCTTCCTGGTATGATGCATGGTCCCCTCATCCCCATCCTGGTACCGTACATGGTCTCCTCATCCCCATCCTGGTATCATGCATGGTCCCCTCCTCCCCATCCTGGTATCATGCATGGTCCCCTCCTCCCCATCCTGGTATCATGCATGGTCCCCTCCTCCCATCCTGGTATTATGCATGGTCCCCTAATCCCAATCCTGGTATCATGCATGGTCTCCTCATCCCTATCCTGGTATCATGCATGTTCCCCTCATTCTGGTATCATGCATGGTCTCCTCATCCCCATCCCCATCCTGGTATCATGCATGGTCCCCTCATCCCCATCCTGGTATCATGCATGGTCCCCTCCTCCCCATCCTGGTATCATGCATGGTCCCCTAATCCCAAACCTGGTATCATGCATGGTCCCCTCATCCCCATCCTGTTATCATGCATGGTCCCCTCATTCTGGTATCATGCATGGTCTCCTCATCCCCATCCTGGTATCATGCATGGTCTCCTCATCCCCATCCTGGTATCATGCATGGTCCCCTAATCCCCATTCTGGTATCATGCATGGTCGCCTCATCCCCATCCTGGTATCATGCATGGTCCCCTCCACCCCATTCTGGTATCATGCATGGTCTCCTCATCCCCATCCTGGTATCATGCATGGTCCCCTCATCCCCATTCTGGTATCATGCATGGTCTCCTCATCCCCATCCTGGTATCAAGCATGGTTGCCTCATCCCCATCCTGGTATCATGCATGGTCCCCTCATTCTGGTATCATACATGGTCTCCTCATCCCCATCCAGGTATCATGCATGGTCTCCTCATCCCCATCCTGGTATCATGCATGGTCCCCTCATTCTGGTATCATGCATGGTCTCCTCATCCCCATCCTGGTATCATGCATGGTTGCCTCATCCCCATCCTGGTATCATGCATGGTCCGACTAATCACAATCCTGGTATCATGCACGGTCTCCTCATCCCCATCCTGTTATCATCCATGGTCCCATCATTCTGGTATCATGCATGGTCTCCTCGTCCCCATCCTGGTATCATGCATGGTCCCCTCATCCTGGTATGATGCATGATCCCCTCATCCCCATCCTGGTATGATGCATGGTCCCCTCATCCCCATCCTGGTATCATGCATGGTCTCCTCATCCCATCCTGGTATGATGCCTGGTCCCCTCATCCCCATCCTGGTATCATGCATGGTCTCCTCATCTCCATCCTGGTATGATGCCTGGTCCCCTCATCCCCATCCTGGTATCATGCATGGTCTCCTCATCCCCATCCTGGTATGATGCATGGTCCCCTCGTCCCCATCCTGGTATCATGCATGGTCTCCTCATCCCCATCCTGGTATGATGCATGGTCCCCATCCTGGTATGATGCATGGTCCCCTCGTCCCCATCCTGGTATCATGCATGGTCTCCTCATCCCCATCCTGGTATGACTTCCAATTTTAGTATATGTGCTGCTGAAGCGAGTGCAATCATCTACAGACTCTCTGTGAAATATATAGGGCGTCGCATGTCCATTCAATGGTTGGAAGATAAAGGAGGTTATTGGCGATTTGGGCGAGGCAAAGGCAAGCTTTTTCTTACGGGAGTGCCAAATATCCCTGGTGTGTTGTATTGGACCTACTAGGAGGGTCGATAGCTGAATGGCTTGGGCTGACCACAACAGAGAATTCGGGTGCACTGGAGCTAGCCATAACTTTTCTATATCCGTCCGTTTTTCAGCTGCAGATGGAAGGAAGAGAGCCACAGTATTCATTACTGATGGGTAGGCGGAGCCCCAGATCAGGATGACACCTCAGATCAAAAGCGTGTTGACTGGCTGGCCCCTCCAGCTCGGGCTCCTCCTACTCAGCTCCTTCAGTCTAAAATTTGAGGTCTCAGAGGATGGTCGCTGCTGGAAGCAGCTCCTCAGAAGATTTTATTATTTTTATCGGACAAGAGACTTGGACATGAGTCTGAAAGGTCTCAGGGGTCTCAGCGCTGCTGGACCCCACCTCTCCCCTGGCGGATCTGTATTTTACATAAATAGTCCCTGCAGAATCTTGCCGGCCCTGGGGGACGAGGTTAGCTTCCCTGGCGGGGACGCAAACCGCACACTGGGGTCACTGCGTTCCCCGCCCTGGGGGGGAGCATGGGCACAAGCGCCACAAATCCTGAGGGTCCCTGTGGCGCTCAGCGGGTGAGTACTCCACAATATATATATAAAATGTGTGAGTGCTTTAGCGACTGCTGTGACAGCGCTATTACATGTGTGTTAATGTACTATTAGCGCTGCTTTGGCAGCGCCGTGACATGTGGAATGTGGTGTTTCTGTACAACTTTTTGTCCGCAGGCAGATGCCTGCAGGACAGGGGGGAGCAGGAGTGAGGAGTTTTGGCGCTCATATTTTTGAGCCGGGGGGCGTGGCTTCACGCTTCCCGGTCTTTCATGCAGGAAGCGCGCGATTGCGCTTCTCTTCCGGCTCCCTCAGCACGGCGGCCATTAAAAGGACTCCCGGGCTCCTCAGACTCCGCTCCTCCCGTCTCAGGCACCAAACCAGCTGGGTGAGTGGCGTTTTTTCCTCACCACACAGCGCAGATACATAGCGCTATTCTGCAGCTCGGTCTCACATAGAGACCTTGTTTGTTCTTACAGCCTGCGACATTAACCCCTCTTGAGGGTTTACTTGGCAACAGCTGGGGTAGCTCTATATTTAAGACTTAACCCTTCAGCGTGCTGTTTTTGCGTTCACTAAAAAAAAAAAAAAAAAAACTGCGTTTTTTTCAGGTTTTCTGACATTTGACCTGCTATATACAGTGTGAGGCATGTCGGAACAGGGTTCAGAAGGCGCGGACCATATTCCAGTTCCGCTTCGGCAATCTGGTACGCAGTCCTCCACAGCGTCTAGCGCTGCGGTTGGAGGTCACAGTGATGCAAAATTGGATGCTATCGCCAGTTCTATTAATGGCTTGTCTGACCTTTTGAGTCAATATGTGTCAGCTAGATCCTCTCAGGACAGAAAGCGACACAGACCGTTACCATCCTTCACCCGTAGCGAATCAGATGTCTCTGATTTAGATTGTGGAGAGGTTCTCCTTTAAGTTCAGATGGGGAAATGTCAGATTCGGATAAGGAGGAACGGCGGGGCTTTCGTCCCTTGTGAGACGTACAGAGGCATTTATTGAAGCCATGAGAGAGGTTTTACAGTTACCGGAGGTGGTAACTAGTTTACCTGGTAAATCAGCACGAATGTACCAGGAGTATCGTACGTCACGATCAGCCTTGCCAGATCTAAATGATCTTAACAGTGCAGTAGAGAAGGAACGTCTGTGTCCGGATAAACGTTTTCACGGAACACGTTTCTTTGACGCACTTTATCCGTGTTCCACAGAGTCGAGAGATAATTGGATTCCCTCTCCTGAAGTGGATTTTTCCTTATCCCAGCTTAGTAAATCCTCACTGCTTCCTGTTAAAGGGAAGGCGAGTTTGCAGGATCCACTGGACAGAAAAACGGAAATGGCGGCGAAATCAAATTATGAGGCCGCGGGTCATGGATTCAGAGCGGTACTAGGATCCATGTGTGCTTCTAAAGCTTCTATAAGCTGGTTGGACCTTTTACACAAGGCGTGGAAAAATGGATCTCGTCATCTGAGATGGAGGAGATTTTCGAATGGTTGGACACTGCAGTCCGATATATCTATGATGCAGGTCTGGACACTGCGTCGCTTCTGTCCAGGGCGCAGGCTTCGGCGATCACAGTCAGAAGAGCGCTGTGGCTCAGACAGTGGGCCGGGGATGCGGTCTCCAAACAAGGTTTGCTGGCCTTAGCTTATAAAGGTGGTCATCTTTTTGGGTCTGACCTCACAGAACTGATTACCAAGGCAAAGGCAAAAGAAGCGACGTTACCACAACGCAGAGCTATGGCTTCTGTGTCTGGCAGGACATATAGTGGTCGGCGGTCCTTTCGGGGCCGAGGTCGATTCGCTCAGTCCTCTTGGGGATCGGGTCGTTCCTCTTTCTCAGCAAAAAAGTCCTCCCAGAAATCTCGCATTCCCTGGAAGCAGAATTTCCGTCAAGACAAGCGGGAAACTGACAAGAAGCCCGCCAAGACGGACTGACGCCAGGAGTCCACTCGAGGACTCTCGAGTGGGGGGTCGCCTGCTCCAATTCAAGGAGACTTGGATTTCTCGCGTTCCAGATTCATGGGTAACGCGGGTCGTGTCAGCAGGTTATTTCATAGAATTCTCTTCTCGACCCCCAGACACCTTTTGCCAGTCTCGCATTCCGTCAGAACCCGAGCTTTTGGTCGCTCTGCAGCGAGAGGTCGAATTCCTTCTTCAGAAGGGTGTGATAATACCGGTTCCGCCAGAAGACCGGGGAAAAGGATTTTATTCCAATCTGTTTGTGGTTCCCAAAAAGGAGGACAAATTTCGTCCGATTCTGGATCTCAAAAGATTGAATCGGCATGTCCACACCCGGAAATTCCGCATGGAGTCACTTCGCTCCGTTGTGGCAGCCCTGTCGCAGAACGATTTTTTGGTATCAATCGACATCCGCGACGCTTATTTACATGTTCCCGTTGGAAGGGCTCATCAACGTTTTCTTCGTTTTGCCATAGGTCGGGATCATTACCAGTTTGTGGCTCTGCCATTCGGCTTAGCCTCGGCGCCCAGAGTATTTACAAAGATTCTGGCGCCTCTCATGGCAATTCTTCGAAGACAAGGAATTACGATTCTTCCTTACCTGGACGATCTTTTGATCGTGGCATCCTCGGAGGAGGAAGCAGTGACAGCTCGCAATCTGTCTCTTCAGTTACTGAAGGACTTCGGTTGGCTGGTCAATTGGGAGAAGTCGTTTCTGGAACCGTCGCAAGCTATCCTCTTTTTGGGAATGCATTTCGACACGGTACGGGCAGTGGTGTCTCTACCTCCAGACAAACAGTCATGTCTTCTTCGACATGTACAGATCATGAAGTCTTCGATAACAATGTCCCTTCGCAAGTGTATGCGTCTTCTGGGTTTAATGGTGGCGTCCATGGAGGCAATTCCGTTTGCCCAGTTTCATTCCAGAGCTCTCCAAAGGTTCATTCTGAGTCATTGGAATCAGTCGCAATCGCTGGATTGCAGTGTCACCATCTCTCGCAGGGTGCGAGAGTCTCTAGGATGGTGGTTACGTCCAGGAGCCTTATCCCTGGGGAAATCTTTCCTCCCTCCGAAATGGTCGGTCATAACCACAGATGCCAGCCTGACGGGCTGGGGGGGTGTTTGGAACGATTCCTGGATTCAGGGAGTATGGTCATCAGAAGAGACTGTTTTACCGATCAATATCCTGGAATTGAGGGCGATTTTCCTTTGCCTCCAACACTGGACGGTCCCTTTGAGCGGTCTGCCGTCCGAGTGCAGACAGACAACGCCACAGCGGTTGCGTATATCAATCACCAGGGCGGCACAAGGAGTCCCAGGCTCATGGCGGAAGTGTCTCGGATCCTGATTTGGGCCGAGGCCAGGGTTCCAGCCATTTCTGCAATTCACATCCCAGGGGTTCAGAATGTTACGGCGGATTTTCTCAGTCGCGAGAAGATGGATCCCGGAGAATGGAGTCTTCATCCGGAGATTTTTGCAATGCTGTGCTCCCGTTGGGGAACTCCCCAAGTGGATTTGATGGCATCCAGGTTCAATGCCAAACTACCAGTGTTCATGTCCAGGTTCAAGGACCGGAAGGCTGTGGAGGTGGATGCTCTGGTGGCTCCGTGGGATCAATTCGAGCTGATTTATGTGTTTCCACCGATATCCTTGCTTCCTCTGGTACTGCGTCGGATCAGACTGGAGAGAATCCCGGCTATGTTAATAGCACCAGATTGGCCAAGGAGGACGTGGTTTTCAACGCTAATGTCGCTGTTGGCGGCACCTCCATTTCCACTTCCTCTTCGACCGGACCTGTTGACTCAGGGGCCCGTTTGTCATCCGGACTTGAAGTCTCTGCGTTTGACGGCGTGGCTCTTGAGACCGAAATGTTGACTCGTAGAGGTTTTTCAGCCGAGGTCATTGCTACTCTTCGAGCTGCCAGATGTCCGGCTACTACTAGGATTTACCACAAAACTTGGGAAACCTTCTTTTCGTGGTGTTCGGGGTCTTCACGGAACCCGAGGAAATTTTCCATTCCCAATTTGCTGGCTTTTCTGCAGCATGGGTTAGACAAGGGCTTGGCAGTTAGCACCCTGAGAGGTCAGGTTTCTGCTCTGTCTTTATTATTCCGGAGAGCTATTGCCTCGCGTAGGGACGTGCTTTCCTTTTTCCGCGGTATAGCTCGTAAGTTTCCGCCGCGGAAGGCACCTGTGTCTCCTTGGCGGCTCAACCTTGTTTTGGAGGCTCTTCAGCATAAACCTTTTGAGCCTATGGTTTCTGCTAGTCTTTCTTTACTTTCTTGGAAGGTGGCCTTCCTAGTAGCGGTCACCTCTTTGAGAAGAGTTTCTGAGTTGGCAGCTCTTTCTTGCTCGCCTCCTTTTCTGGAGTTTTTTCCGGATCGTGTAGTGCTTCGCACTCGGGGTGATTTTTTGCCTAAAGTGGTGTCACAATTTCATGTCAACCAGGATATTGTGTTGCCTTCATTCTGCCCGGATCCGAAGAATGTGAAAGAGCGAGCTTTGCACACATTGGATTTAGTGCGGGCCTTGAAGTTTTATCTATCTATTACTCAAGGTTTTCGTAAGACGGACTCCCTGTTTGTGGTTCCAGCAGGTCGTCGGCGTGGTCAACGAGCTTCCAAGGATTCTATAGCTCGTTGGATCCGGTCAGCTATTTTGGAAGCTTACCGTCTTCGGGGTGAATCTTGCCCGATTAAGATTCGAGCCCATTCTACGAGAGCTGTGGCCTCATCGTGGGCTTTTCATCAAGGTGCCTCGGCAGTGCAGCTCTGCCGAGCGGCAACTTGGCGCTCTGTCCACACGTTTACAAAGTTTTATAAAGTGGACGTCAGTGCTTCCGCTGATGCAGCCCTCGGACGTAGGGTCCTGCAGGCAGCTGTAGTGTAAAGTTCTAGATGAACTTGTGTTTAGCGCTGGTTGCGCTTTTTGTTAAGGTTGTTGGGTTTCTGCCTTTTGTTGGTTTTTTCCCACCCTTATTTTTGAACTGCTTTGGGACGTCCCATCAGTAATGAATACTGTGGCTCTCTTCCTTCCATCTGCAGCTGAAAGACGGATTTTGGTAAGACCTTACCTGTAAAATCCTTTTCAGCGAAGGAAGGAAGAGAGACACAGCACCCTCCCAGGGCAGAAGTGTGTTGATGTTTTCAGATGCAGCGCGACCCTTATCTGATAGCGATTATCTGGGCTGAGGTCAGCGCGCTAAGGCTCTGTTCCAGCATTGCCAGCTCATCACAGTAGTCAGGTTCAGTGAGTAGTACCTGGAACTCTGTGGTTTGCCTTACTTTGCATGCATAACCTGTATTCTTGTGTTGTTTCTCTGAAGTTCCTTCAGAAGGGGTTATGTTGCTCCGCTGGTGATCTTGGTTCTTCCCTAAAGCTTTGGTACGACTGAAGGAGCTGAGTAGGAGGAGCCCGAGCTGGAGGGGCCAGCCAGTCAACACGCTTTTGATCTGAGGTGTCATCCTGATCTGGGGCTCCGCCTACCCATCAGTAATGAATACTGTGTCTCTCTTCCTTCCTTCGCTGAAAAGGATTTTACAGGTAAGGTCTTACCAAAATCCGTCTATTGTAAGCCCACAATGAGACCCATGAAGGAATGCTTTGTGACATCAGGAACTGACAAGCCTCCATGCAGCTTATTAGTCGTGAGGATCTGTTTGGAAATTCTATGGCGTTTATCATTCCAAATAAACCTCATTATCCCTACTGGTAAAGATTTGAGTTCCCCCATTGAGAACCCCACTGGCAGGGTGTCAAAATAATATAATAATTTAAGGAGGAGAGCCATTTTGACTCCTGCAATATGGCCCAATAAACAGACTGAAAGTGATTTCCATTTGATTAATACTTTTTTAAGCCTTTAAAAAAGAGTGAGGAAGTTGCTGGAATACAGGGTCGCATAAGAAGAGGATGTGTACACTCAGTATTTAGTCAGATATCCCTGTGTAAAGTTGCTCAGTTACACTAGCTTATGAGGGCATTGTGGCTTTAACTCAAAATACATATTGGCCGCTAAAATGTAGGTGCACTGGCGCTTTCCCTATTCTGGGGGCACGTTACTGGTTATTATGGGCTTCAGAAGTAAACTTGTATCCTCACCTGAAATATAGGGATCTTCACTACCATGAATTCTCTATAAAACTGTAGTGAGAACATTATCAGAATTACAGAAGAAAAAAAAAGGGCAAAATATTGACCCCCCCCTCCTCATTTTGGTCCTTTTTGCTGTCATGTTATATTGCTCCATGCCTCAAGCCCTTAGGATCTAACGCTTGACAATCCATAGGAGTAAACCATTTTTTTTTTACTTCTGGTCTCTTAATGAAACGTTCTATTGTTTCTGGATTCCTAAATGAAACTCTAGAATCGCTTTCCTTCTCTGAAGTGTAGCTGGACGTTTTCTGGCACAGGGAGGGTTGAATCCTATAAAAGGGGAAAAAATAATGAAAAAAAAGTCAGTCTGTTATTTTCTGGCACCTTTTCTTTGCTGTTTTCATCTTCCAGTGGTCTTTTGTGCTAGTGTGTATTTCCGATCTCCTTCTTCTGGCCGGTGACGTGCAAAGCCTTCCCTAGGAGAAGCCTGCTCTGCTCTGGAGATGCTGTGTCGTGCAGAAGAGGATTTTGCGTGCTGTCAGTCATGACACCTGCTAAGGACAGCCTTTAGGGATTTAAGCTTGTTCCACTATGTATTAAAGCACAGCAGACGTTGTCAGGAGATAACTGGAAATATAAGGCTATGGAGGACCGTCTCGTGTAGCAGGCTTGGCTCTGTGTTAGTGCAGGAGTGCAGCCACAGCCTGATTCTGTGCCCTCTCTGTGCAGGGGGCTCGCCGTCCTCTCTCGTGTGCCCCTCTCCCCTGCGTGTACTGTGGTCTCATCCACCTAATCCCTTTGGTTGCTGTGGTAGCAGTGAGGATTGGGCGGCTGTAGCAGGTAGGGCATAACTCTACTTCTTGGTGGATTGCCGGCATCAAGCAGGACGTACCAGACTTCCAGGTAGGAGCACTTTAGCCTTTTGTACCCTCTTTCTAGAGAGCAGAGGTATAGATGAAATTAGCAACATAACATTAAGCTATAAATAAATGTCTCTTAACCTTCCAACCGGAATTTTTGAGGCCTCAGATTGAGACCGCAACAACAATTTGTACTGTTGAAGGTGACAATCATCAAGATTACAAACAAATGGTAACAGAGCTAGGAACACATTGGTCCTCTGCCACCTGTTAGGGAGCAGCCTTTACCGCTGGGTGACGGACAGCAGTGTTGCTCTACATCATTATTACTCTGTAAAGTTACAGTGGTGATCAGATAGGGAATAATAGTTATCTTGCATCGTAATTACAAGTAGAATGATAAGTGCTGTCCTGCTTTTTATAACCTTCAGGATCTCTGGATGTGCAGACAAATCCGGGCCTAGTCAAGCCGTGGCCTTACAGTCCTATATATATACAGATCACAAATCATAAAATACTTTTCATAGTCGCTTATGACCCGTTTAGCATCAGTTATGTCATCAATGTCAAGGACACTGTGTTTTTCCAAATCTAATATAACTGTAAAAAGTTCATGTGCAATAGTGTAGAAAGGCCTGCAGCTTAGTGCATTACACTGCGAGATGCATGTTTACCAGTACTACAATCTGATGGTGATTTCCATCATCCTTTTATCAAAAATTATATTCTTAGATTTAAAGAGGTTGTTTCAAGAAATCAGCTTCTGTCCATATGCCCAATAATTGTGTATGGATATTATGTGGGGGCGTCCTCAACTCGGTGCGTCCCTTCTATGAGACAGAATGGAGTGACGCTCTGTAATAACGGCTCGATTTCTGGCAAATTTGAGACTTCCTTGTATTTTATGGACAGTTGTTCATTGGAAAAGCAATTATGTAAAACTACATTCATGCCTGGACGGTTATGATTTGTCCCGGCAATATTAGCTGTTTACCAGGGCTGCAATCTGGAAAAGGTATTCTCTTTAGTGACACATTCTGTAAGTGGTGACATGGATAAAATTGCCAGAAAGGTTTTTCTGTTGCATATTTTAAGTAGAGGAAGAGGAGATACACTTTAAAAGAGCTCCAGCACAAAAACTATGAAGTTGATGAAGATATATAAATCTGACCTGTCTGTTTCTCCTCTACTCCATCTAACATTTCTCACTATGTGCCAGCAGCATTTCTATGGTGTTGTGGGGTGCACTTAAGGATTGTTTATCCAGTCTGGTGAGCCCCTGTCATCTACCATTGTTAACGCCTATTAAATCTTGGAAATCTTCAGAAATTCTGACTATATCAAGAAAAGTTATCTTTCCTTTTGCAATAATATTGTAAAAGGAATGAAGGTTCTCTCTTTAACCTGTGCTGCCCGGGTTGAAGAGAACCTTCCAGCTGATTCATGCTGCCCACAAGTGCATAAATCATACACTGGCTGCATTATTGTCGCTGTTTATGGTTCACTATTAAACGTTTGTAGCATTTCAGAGCATTGATGCTTTAAAAAGCCGGCTGGTGATTGAGTTCCAGATGATTAGTCAAAGACACAGGTACACGGAGGCTTCTCCTCAACCTGCTCCATGGAACTCCCAGGTCTCTCACTACGTGTGTATAGGGAAAGAACTGTCATTTCTGCGGAGCGGTGAGAAGCTGCAATGGAGCTACGTCAAGCCAGTCCTCTGAGATGTCCTGGTCCTTTTTACTGTATGTTTTCTTTGAAACATCGCAAGAAAAATATGCACGGCTGCAGTAAATCAGCCGGTGTCTGATTCATGCCTCCTGTAGTCCGGATAGCATGCATCGGCTGACAGGTTCCATGTAAAATAATAAAATCAGATGATACGCGCCCTCACCGGCTCCAGCATTTGCTCTACGCGCCCTCACCGGCTCCAGCATCTACTCTACGCGCCCTCACCGGCTCCAGCATCTGCTCTTCGGCACTTCTCCGCTCTGTTTATTGGCTGTAGCATTGAACTCACAACTACTGCACATATCACCAACGCATACCACCTCAGCGTATTGCACCACCTACGTCGGCACAGCTGCTGAGCTCTGTGATTGGCTGCAGTTATGATGTGCTCTGTAGTCATGACATCACTGCTGCAGCCAGAAAGCAGCAACCGGAGCCGCAGTGAAGAGCCACCACTGAACCCAAGGAAGGGGGAATACCTTAAGATTTTATTATTTGAACCCAGCCCTGGTTCTTAGAGGCCATAATGTTTGTGAAATCCCTTTTAAAGTGGAGCATCTTGAAAATGTGTGCATGCAGCATCCTCTCGTTAGTTATGTGAACATGCTAACTCCATCTTTTGCTAGGTTGCATGTTTATAGGAGCGTCAACAGAAACAGAACTTGGCCTAACATTGTCATGCGCTGCCAGCTTTCCTGTTATCATAGACACAAGCCACATTTAGACACCTGTAAATTGTGTATCTAGTATTCATTAACAGAGGACCTGACCTGTCACCAGGTCAGAGATGGCCATCGTTCTATATATTATTTTTTTTTTCGGCAAATCCGCCATACGGTCCTAGAGATATGGGTCTTTTTATATGGATTCCTAATATGATGATTTTTATGATCTTTATCAAGAGGGCCTTGGTTACAAGATTTTATGGGGCCCTGTCTGTAGGCTGCTCTGCATACTTATCCTGTGAGCCACACCTGCTTGGTCAAGATTATACAAAAACAGAATATTAGGACACTAAATAAAAAGGACAATACTTGGAAATATCTATTAAAGGACATAAAAAAGGCATGTAGTTGCTAACAGAGGCAACTACCTGCCTGTTGTACCCAATGCTGGTCATTGACTGCTCCTGTCAGAGATTCTGCTACTCCCTGTTGATGGAGCAGCAGGTTATCTTCCGCTTGCCCAGGTGGGACTACTGGTGTCATGCTGATTGACAGCTAGCTTCACCCAATTAGGCAGCGGTGTGCCTGCTGTCAATCAGCATGATACCAGTAGCCGCGCCCTGTCAACAGGAAGAGAACCTGCTGCTCTGTTGACAGGTAGTAGCTGAATCTCTGGCAGGAGTGATTAATGACTGGCGCTGGGTACAACAGACAAGCAGTTGCCTCTGTTAACAACTACATGCCTTTTTGTTTGAAGTCCCAGATATCCTCTATAACTTGTATGGGAATTTAGAAAAGCAGAATAATAGTGGTCGTCAATTTTCAGAATTTTCAAGTAGAAATTAATAGAGACATGCAGTCAGATGGGACAAAAAAAATCCTGGATGAGACCAACCCTTTCATATCGATGAGTTGAAAACGCAAAAAAAAAAAGCTGACCTTATTAGACAATTTGTGAACACATGAACCTGGTTGTAATCAGAACAGTATATACTCTCAGAAATAATAGGAGGAAGTCTCATATAAGATATATATATATATATATATATATATATATATATAGGATGCATGCAATGGAGCAGGTGAGGAGGGAAAGCTACAGTTTAAAGGGAATCTGTCACCACATATGATCTTTGTAAACTATTAATATGGGCATACAGGTTATAGTCTGCTGAGGAGAGTGATACCTATATGCCTCATATTAAATGCCTTGTGGATAAATTATCATCTAATCACTTTATATAAATGACCTCTTCCAGGCTATGAGGGGGACACTGCCTGGAAGATGACTCTGCCCCCAGAGATTATTTTACATGAATGGGGAGTTACCAGTGTGAGACAAGTAACTAACACAGAACAGAAGATCTGAGCTTTTCTTGCAATCACCTTTTCAGCTGCAGATGGAAGGGAGGGAGACACAGTACTTCATTACTGATGGGTAGGCGGAGCCCAGACGGGATAGTCACCTCAGATTAAAAGAGTGTGCTGACCGGCCCCTCCAGCTCTGGCTCCTCCTACTCAGCTTACTCAGTTTACAACAGAGGATGGTCGCTGCTGGAAGCAGCTCCTCAGAAGATTTTATTATTTTATATCGGAAATGGCTATACTTCGAAGGCAGGGAGTCACGATCCTCCCCTATCTGGACGATCTTTTGATTGTGGCATCCTCGAAGGAGGAGGCGGTGACGGCTCGCAATCTATCCCTTCAGCTCCTGGAGGACTTCGGGTGGCTGGTCAATTGGGAGAAGTCGTCTCTGGAACCGTCACAATCAATCCTGTTTCTGGGGATGCATTTCGACACAGTACGAGCAGTGGTGTCTCTTCCTCCAGACAAGCAAGCATGTCTTATCCGACATACGCAGGTGATGAGGTCTTCAGTGACAATGTCTCTTCGAAGATGTATGCGTCTTCTGGGGTTGATGGTGGCTTCAATGGAGGCTCTTCCGTTTGCCCAGTTTCATTCCAGGGCGCTCCAAGGGTTCATTCTAAATCGCTGGGATCGGTCGCAGACCTCACTGGATTGCAGTGTGGTTATCTCCCGCAAGGTACGAGAGTCTCTGGGATGGTGGATCCGTTCGACAGAATTGTCTCGGGGGAAGTCCTTTCTTCCTCTGAAGTGGTCAGTCATAACCACCGATGCCAGCCTGACGGGCTGGGGGGCGTTTGGAACGATCTCTGGGTTCAGGGAGTATGGTCGCCAGAGGAGTCTGTCTTGCCGATCAACATCCTCGAATTGAGGGCAATTTTCCTTTGCCTCCAACACTGGACGGTCCCTTTACACGGTCTGTCTGTCCGAGTGCAGACAGACAATGTGACGGCGGTCGCTTATATCAATCACCAAGGCGGAACGAGGAGTTCCAGGCTTATGGTGGAGGTATCTCGGATCCTGATATGGGCAGAGTCCAGGGTCCCAGCCATCTCTGCGATCCACATCCCAGGAGTTCAGAATATCACGGCGGACTTTCTAAGTCGCGAGAGGATGGATCCCGGAGAATGGAGTCTCCATCCGGACATTTTTGCACTGCTGTGCTCCCGTTGGGGAACTCCTCAGGTGGATCTGATGGCATCCAGGGCCAATGCCAAGTTACCGACATTCGTGTCCAGGTACAGGGATCCGAAGACTGTAGCGGTGGATGCTCTGGTGGCCCCGTTGGACCAATTCAATCTAATCTATGTGTTCCCGCCGATTTCTATGCTACCTCTGGTACTCCGTCGGATCAGGCTGGAGAGGATCTCAGCTATTTTGATAGCTCCAGATTGGCCAAGGAGGACGTGGTTCTCGACACTGGTGTCGCTTCTAGCGGCACCGTCATTTTCACTTCCTCTTCGTCCGGACCTGTTAACCCAAGGGCCCGTCCGTCATCCAGACCTGAAGTCTCTGCGTTTGATGGCGTGGCTCTTGAAACCGAAATTTTGACCCGTAGAGGTTTTTCAGCCGAAGTCATTGCTACTCTGCGTGCTGCTAGAGGTCCAGCTACTACTAGGATTTACCACAGGACTTGGGAAGCCTTTTTGTGGTGTTCGAGTTCTTCAAAGAACCCGAGAAAATTTTCTATTCCCAATTTGTTGGCTTTTATGCAACACGGGTTGGACAAAGGTTTGGCCATTAGCACCCTGAGGGTCAGGTTTCGGTTCTGTCTTTACTGTTTCGGAGGGCTATCGCCTCGCGTAGGGACGTGCGTTCCTTTTTTCGTGGAATAACCCGTCAGTTTCCACCGCGGAGAACTCTTGTATCTCCTTGGCGGCTCAATCTTGTTTTGGAGGCTCTTCAACATCAGCCTTTTGAGCCTATGGATTCGGTTAGCCTTTATTTACTTTCTTGGAAGGTGGCCTTCCTAGTGGGAGTTACTTCTTTGAGGAGGGTTTCGGAGTTGGCGGCTCTTTCTTGCTCGCCTCCCTTCTTGGAGTTTCACCCGGATCGTGTGGTGCTTCGCACTCGGGGCGACTTCCTACCTAAGGTGGTGTCGCGATTTCATGTTAACCAGGATATTGTGTTGCCTTCTCTTTCTCCGAGGCCAAGGACTGTGAAGGAACGGGCCTTGCACGCATTGGATTTGGTGCGGGCTTTGAAATTCTACTTGAATGTTACTCAAGGATTTCGGAAATCAGACTCTCTTTGTTATTCCAGCAGGTCGTCGACGTGGTCAGCGAGCTTCCAAGGATTCTATAGCTCGCTGGATTCGGTCGGCCATTTTGGAGGCTTACCGACTTAAGGGCGAACCTTGCCCGATTAAACTTCGAGCTCACTCCACGAGGGCTGTGGGCTCATCGTGGGCCTTTCATCAAGGGGCCTCGGCGGCTCAGCTCTGCCGGGCGGCGACCTGGCGCTCCGTTCACACTTTTACAAAATTTTATAAGGTGGACGTTAGTGCTTCCGCTGATGCAGCCTTGGGACGTAGGGTCCTGCAGGCAGCGGTAGTTTAAGAGTCTAGTTAACTTGTTTGGCGCCTGTTGCGCTTTTATTCAGGTTGTTGGGTTTCTGCCTATTTTGGTTTTGTTTCCCACCCTAATGTTTTGAACTGCTTTGGGACGTCCCATCAGTAATGAAGTACTGTGTCTCCCTCCCTTCCATCTGCAGCTGAAAGACGGATTTTGGTAAGAACTTACCTGTAAAATCCTTTTCAGCGAAGGGAGGGAGACACAGATCCCTCCCATGGCAGAAGTGTGTTGTTAATTTACAGAAGCAGCGTGGCCCTTCTCTGATAGCGATTTCTGGGCTGAGGTCGACGCACTACGGCTCTGTTTCCAGCATTGCCAGCTCATCGCAGTGGTCAGGTTCCGTGAGTAGTACCTGGAACTGTGTGGTTTTTTGCCTATCTGCATGCATAACCTGTATTCTTGTGTTTTTTTGTCTCTGAAGTTCTTCAGAAGGGGTTATGTTGCTCCGCTGGTGATATTGCTCTTTCTTAAGCTTGTGTACAACTGAGTAAGCTGAGTAGGAGGAGCCAGAGCTGGAGGGGCCGGTCAGCACACTCTTTTAATCTGAGGTGACTATCCCGTCTGGGCTCCGCCTACCCATCAGTAATGAAGTACTGTGTCTCCCTCCCTTCCTTCGCTGAAAAGGATTTTACAGGTAAGTTCTTACCAAAATCCGTCTTTTTCAGATCTCTCCGCTCTGCTGTATTGCAATAATATTACAGCCTTGTCTGCCTGTGAGATGGAAGCTGAGGCTGAGAGGAACCTGCGATATGTCCGGTATAATCACACACCGCTCTGTAGTGAGATCAGGAGAGCAGAGAGCGGCCATCACATATCACACTGGTAACTCCCCCTTCATGTAAACTAAGCTCTGGAGGCAGAGTTATCTTCCAGGCACCATCCTCCCCAGAGCCTGGAAGATAAGGAAGGCCATTTATATAAAGTGGTAAGAGGATTTATCCGCATCAAGGCATCTGATATGAGGCATACAGGTATCACTCTCCTCAGCCATCTATTGCCTGTATGCCCATATTAAGAGTTTAGATGGGTCAAATGTGTTGACAGAATCCCTTTAAGAGCTTTTTAAGAAAACAGTAGTACATTCTGGCACCGATTACTGCTGCAACGTTTTTGCATAAAACGGAAGGTTTTATGTTACGCCCATAACTTCAGGTCCATATAAAAAAAAATGAAATCCGATATCAACACAGTTAACAGAAAATGCATTTTTTTTTCGTGATATCTCTAGGAATCCCCAACTAGTCTAGTTTTTAAATTGTCCACTTTTAAGAAAAAAACTAAAAATATTCAGACATGAACAAACAGTAGCAATTAGAATTGCAGTGACACAAATTAGATTGCTTGCTGTCACGCTGCTTTCCTTTCCTCTGCTGCCAGGACAGGGCCAATCCAGCGCTCAGATAAACCATTCAGTAATGCTTGACAATCTGGTTGCTGTGTCAGGCTGTACACCACTTGTAATGTACGGTTAGTGGGTTATGAGTTGTTTAGTGATTTGTCCTCCGTTTAATTCAGTGTTTAACGGATCCTCAAAGACATTAGTGGCTGAGTCTGATCCACAAAACTGGTGAGAATAGCACATGCTTTGTCATAAATGGGTTTGAATGGCTACTAAAGGGTACTAAAGGTAACATCCTCACCTGTGATAAATGCCAGGAAAATTATTTGGGATGCAAAGAAAAACCCACAAATAACATCAGCTGAAATATTGGACTCTCTGTAAACTTTTGAGCACAACTGTATACATTTGTCATATGTCCTATGCCTTTAAGATGGTGATTGAAATAATGTTAAAGGTACACGTGGGCAATACTTCCTATGTGAAATATAGTGACGTCTGCCCAATTTATTTTATTGACTCTGCATAATTGTATAAGCAAACATTCACTAAAACTGTAGAGCTCCTATTTAGTACTTTTTGATGTTTTATGTATATGGTTTTTTTTTCAGGAATTTGAATTAAGTAGAAAACGGAAAGAATGCGAAGTTTTAGAGCAAGAGGTGACAAAGAAGCAGAAGAGATGTGAAGAATTGGTAAGGAAATCGCATGCTTGGTAATCTAATCATGATCTGTACATCTGACTGAGGTCACAGTATGGACTGTCTTAAGAATAGCAATCTTTTCCTCTTATAAGGTTTGATACAGTTATGAACCATTCACTTGGAACAACTTTACATACATAAAGAAACGTGGTATTTTAATTCAGAAAATTGACATTATTGTTCTGTCTGAGATTAAGGGCTGTGTCTAAAATAGTGACCCAAAGCTGACATTAGATCTACACCAAATACGCTTGTACAACATGTATTTTGTTGTTACTAGGGGTCTTTTTGCTGTATCACTCAGACTTTGGAGCCAAAAAGTTGAATCTGTTGCTTTCTATCTGTTGGAAAATCCTTTATGAATCGTAACAAAAAAAAAAAAAGCTTTATCCAGAGATGAGATGGTGTCTGAACTACTGAAACCTAGGAGAGCACTTGTAGGTTTCCATAGTGTCCATTCAGTTCAGTGGGAACGTGGCCGCACCTTGCCACAGTTTTTCAAATGAGCCTTGTGGCGGTGTACTTGTATCAGGCCGTATAAATCGGACTGAGATCGAAACGCAGTGCACGGACTGGCTGGCGGCTCTCCCTGCCAGAAGGTGACAGCTTACGGTAATTTATTTCTATGCAGCTACTCAGGTAGGGAGAGCCGCCGGCCAGTCTGTACACTCCTTTCCGATTTCTTTGGCCATCTGACTGCTCCCTTACAATAAGGAATATAAACAGACATAAGTAATGAATGTAATGTAAGACCTTACATATAAATGTATTGTTTGTTTTTTTTTCCTTGTTATTTTTTACTTTTAGAACGTACTGTTTAACTATAGGAATTTCTCACGTTTTTGTCTTTTCAAGTGTACAAAAAGTAGCAGTCATTTTTATACTTGTGGTAGTTTCCATTAATTAATGTATAATGCTATTTTATGTTTATTTCAAATGTTTAGCCTACTTGTTTAGTAATATAGAAAGGAACTAAATAAGGAACTGTACATCCATTTATTACAGAAAAAAGGTAATGCCAGCTCACCATTGAAGTACGTAGAGGTCCAGCGTGCACGGGACCACGAGCCGACCACTCGTGTTGGCAAATGCAAAAAGAGGAAAAGTTACAGCTTCTGGTATAATTCCAAGTATGATCTGTGTTCCATCAAAAACAATTATAAAGTTGGGGACAGGACGGTCGGTAAGCAACGCGTTTCCAACACGGTTGTTTATCAAGCTTAATAAAAACGCATTGTTTGCTGACCATCCTGTCCTCAAGTTTATAATTGTTTTTGATGGAATAAGGATCATACTTGAAATGTTACCAGAAGCTGGGACTTTTCCTCTTTTTTTACATTTATTTATTATGCTGATTCATAGTTCATAATGTAGGTTGGCTCCACTAATGGGCTTTTGTACAAGCAGGAAATCTGCTGTTTACACAATTACATGTATTAGTTATCTGTGGTCACATATCTCGCGTGTTCCTGTGTGTTCTGAGCTTTGTAGTTATTTTATTTCAAAATCACTTTTCCGTTGCTTTCAAAGATTGTTCACGGCTATTTCTCAACCTGCAATGTCCGTGTTCAGTACGATTTCAAAGACAGTAAAATTTGTAATCCACAGATAAAAGAACCTTATGGATGATCACATTTTATGGCAATCAGGATGGTGATCGAATCGTATTTAAAATGTCATAATTTCATTGCTTCGAGGTTAAAAGAAGACGAGTTCTTCTAGTTTAAAAAAAAAGACAAAAAACAACCTTTGAGGCCGATACTATTTGCCCCATATTAAGGGAAAAATTCCTTCCCAAGTCCAAATATATTTATCTGAGTTCATTAATCATCTTGCATTTTTGGGATAATGGTGGGGTGGAGTCTCAGAATTCTGGACTGTTTTATGTCATATTGATAATTACACCTCATTGACTTCTATGGGAGAGTGTAAAGAACGTGTTCTGTGACCCGCAGAGATCATTGTGCAGGGCAGAGGATTGCATGGAGCTGTGACCATCAGTGTCAGTGTTGCATCCTGTATTATGTGCCTCCAGCTTTATATTAGAGGTGTTGTTTGTCTGTTATTATAATGAGACTGCTGAAAAGGCATCTGAACAGAACATGGCATTTCTGTCTATATGGAGTCCAAGTGGTCACAAAGTAAACTGTAGATTTTAGTTGTGTGGATATATATATATATATCTTGGAGACAAAGCCTCCCAAAATATAGTAAAGTGCATACACATGTAATAACTTGATTGAAACAAACATTTTTTACAGATAAAGTCCATTTAACAGTTTCTCAACATCCGCAGAACAAGTACGGCACGTCAGGGAAGGCGTTCCCACAAGTGCCGTATATGTACAGCGTGGTACAGAAGCGGAGCCGTGGACATCAGCCGTTGGCACCAGCTGTATATTATGGCTGACACACTGCTTCAACAGCTTCGATCTATGTTGTCGTCATTCATGCCTGTTTAACTCCTTACATGCCGCAATCAGTAACAGCCGTGGCATGTAGATGGTTTGTGAGAGGGAAGAGGCGCCTCTGTCACTTCACTGGCACCACTGCAATCAATTGTGGATGCAATGGTGGTCAATTGAAGGTCTAGCAATGACCATACTCAAAAATAAAATGGGAAATATTTTATTTTTAAAACGTGTTCTTAGTAAAACAAAATTAAATAAAAGTTAACACTATTGGTAATGCGGAGTCCAGTGATCAAAAGTCATACATTTAAAAAAAAAAATGGTATTACTAAAAATGTCATCTAGTCCAGCAAATCTCCTTTACCACACGTGGAATTGTGTTAGAAAAAATTCAATAATCATGATTGCTGGTGTTTGTTCACGGTGTTCCCAAAAAAAAACCCAAAAACATTTCTTTTATGTAGATTAAATAGTTGGAATAAAAGCTTTACCTCATCCCGCAAAAATAAGTCGCCCTCCACAGTCTTGGAAAAGTGGTTCATTTACAAAAATAAGAGTCTAAAAAACTTGTAACTTGTGATTGGTGCAATTGTGCTGATCTGAAAATTTTGTCATCATTTGTAACACACAGTATATAGCATAAAAAAGACCGTGTCTGAAATTCCAATACATGACTTAGTTGTGGCCAGTTCTGTAGAAGTTGTCAGCTGATCGCGGGGGCGCAGGAACCACCTCCCATACTGAGAGTAAATGTTAAATGGAACTGTCCGTGAAAAAAAACATTTTCAGCCTGCAGATATGGGGTTAATGGTACTGAACCTGCCCGGCACCCGCACTTAGAGACAGCTACCAAGAGGAAAAAACTCAATTCCCACTGACAGCGTTGGGTTTCAGCCATGGGTGGTGCCGGTGCGCTTCAATCATCGGCCCCAGCAGTGACTGCCTGACCGCCGGACCTAATGAGCGGGGCTATCGCCCAGAGGATGCAGTTGCAGCCGCCACTTTGCTCACAGGCGGTGACTGAACCGGTCGGCGCCACCCTATGACTGAAACCGAAGCGGCGGAGTCTAGTGCCGGTGCCAGGCAGGTTCAGACACTGTTAACATGCAGATTAACCAATTATCCGCAGATGAAAGCGTTTTTTTCACTTGACAGGTTCCCTTTAAATCCAAAACGCCAGTTTAACACTTTGCGGGGTGTTTGTGCACAGAAGCACAAGCTGGTACTATATATTCACTCTGCATGCTACTGAAATACCAGTGAGTCACTGCACCTGTAGATGGTAGGGTAATTTGTGAAATGGTGTAACTTTTAGGCGGTTTTCTGTGTTCTAGCACCCTAAGTCTCTTGCCAAAGAGCGCTAACAAACTGCCCAAGGAAAATCTGTTCTCCAATTTGTGATCCATATCATGGTGTAAAAGCATATATAAGATAATGCCGTACTTGGGCGAAATAGCGGTATAATTTACATTATTAGCCATGGTAAAAATATACATTTTAAATTTCGTCAACTTATTATTCTAACAAATGTAATTTTTTGTTTTCACACAGCCAATGTTTAAGAAATTGACGAAACACCTGTTGGGAAGAAATGCCCATTAAACCCCTAAATAAATTCCTTGTAGGGTGTAATTTACAAAATAGGGTCACTTTTTGAGTTTTTTTTGCTTTATAGCACATCGGATGCTCTGCAACTGGCTCTCCAAAGCCAAATATTGTTACTTCCCTTTTAGAGACCTACCGTAGCTTACAGCCACATATAGGGTATTGCCATATTTAGGAAAAATTGCTTTACAAGTGGTGGGGTCCATTTTCTGCTGTTACTTCTTGTGAAAATTAAACAATTATGATGAAAACAACATTTTAGTACAAAATTTTTTTTATTTTTTTGCATTTGAAGGTAATGAAATTTTGAAAAGAACCTGTGGATTCAAATTGTTCACCATACCTCCTAGATTAATTCCTTGAAGGATTTAATTTTCAAAATGGGGTCATTTGTGGTAGTTTTCAGCTGTTTTGGCACCTCGGGTGTCGGAATTGTGGTCTTCTGTTACCATTTGTAGGACTATATGAACATTCTAGTGGAAAAAAAATGCATCTTCACAGCCCGATTCTACAAAACCTTTGTGAAACACCTGTGGGTCCTAAATGCCCACTACACTCCTAGATGAATATTTTGAGTGATGTAGTTCCCAAAATGGGGTCACTTGGAAGGGCGGAGGTTCTGCTGTTCCCTGACCTTGAAGCTTTTTCAATGGGTTTTAAAGAAGTTATGTAACAAGTTGTGCGTTCATTTTCTCTGGTTACACTTGTGAAAATAAATAAGTTGTCGCTAACTCAACATTTTAGTGGAAAACTGTAATTTTTCACTTTTTTCATTCCCCTTTCAATTTCTTCCTGTAAAGCACCTGAAAGGTTAATAAACTTCCTGAATTTGGCATTGAATACTGTTGAAGGGTGCAGTTTACAAAATGGGGTCCTGTTGAGTTTTTAGGGGTTTTTTTGACACATGATCCCCTCAGTGATTTCAAAAGTGGTAATGGACAACCCCTTTAAGCGATTTCTTAGGAAATTTGTCACACTCTCCTCTCTGCAGATTATTCAATCCTGACACCTGAACAGGAGCTTAATGATCCTGAAAAAGCAAAGTGACATCTCTGTGTATCTGGGGCTTACTGGTTGTCTCCAGTTTCATAGAAATTGACGTGGACCACTGAGCTGAATAGTTGATATTCAATATATATATATATATATATTAAATATTGTCGGTAGTTATTGGGGGTTTTCTTTGATTTTGAGGTTATGAACTTGAAGTAGAAGTGCTGCGCCCCTTCCCAGGTATTCGGCAAACATCAATAGAAGTGTATTTAATGCATTGCCTCTGGCGAGTACTGTTATTGGCATGAAATAAAAGACAGTAATGATAATAAAGTAATACACTGGCTCCATTAGATTACATTGTACGATGCTCAATACGCAGTACTTCTGTTCTGTCTTTTTTTTTATGTCCCTGTGGTCATCTACATATTACCAATTTGTATACCAAATGCAACCAAGCATGCAAATCTGTCAAATACCATCATCCTGCTTCGTATTTGAAGATTATTCCTGAATTCCTTCCTTCTGCTTTTCTCTTTTACCCGAGTTCTACTAAATCCACAAAACTGTAAAGACAGTCGTAACAGCAGAGCATTTTTGATGGCTCTTTCTGCTGTAGAAAAAAAGAACCATTACTTCAAAATGATGACTATCTTACCTGCGCAGTGCATGCATTGCAGGACTATCTTACCTGCGCAGTGCATGCATTGCAGGACTAACTTACCTGCGCAGTGCATGCATTGCAGGACTAGCTTACCTGCGCAGTGCATGCATTGCAGGACTAGCTTACCTGCGCAGTGCATGTATTGCAGGACTAGCTTACTTGCGCAGTGCATGCATTGCAGGACTAGCTTACCTGTGCAGTGCATGCATTGCCGGACTAGCTTACCTGCGCAGTGCATGCATTGCCGGACTAGCTTACCTGCGCAGTGAATGCATTGCCGGACTAGCTTACCTGCGCGGTGCATGCATCACAGGACTAGTTTACCTGTGCGGTGCATGTATCGCAGGACTAGCTTACCTGTGCGGTGCATGCATAGCAGGACTAGCTTACCTGCGCAGTGCATGCATCGCAGGACTAGCTTACCTGTGCAGTGCATGCATGGCCGGACTAGTTTACCTGCGCGGTGCATGCATCGCAGGACTAGTATACCTGCACGGCGCATGCATCGCAGGACTAGCTTACCTGCGCGGTGCATGCACTGCTGGACTAGTTTACCTGCGCAGTGCATCCATCCCAGGACTACTTTACCTGCGCAGTGCATGCATTGCCGGACTAGCTTACCTGCGCAGTGCATGCATCGTAGGACTAGTTTACCTGTGCAGTGCATGCATCACAGTGGCACTCTGCAGGGTGCATTGCAGAAAGAGCCATATGGCTTTTAAATGCTCTCTGTGACCTACATATCCATCAAAAAGAATGGGTCAGATTGACTAATCTTGCCAGATATATAGCTGAAAATGCTTCAAGTTTAGTACAGTGTCTCCTGCTGGATGGTAAACGTGATTGATTAGCCCATTTTAGCACATGTCCGTCTTCTCTGGGGCGTTGGATTTCACCCTTCCTTTTGCAGTCACTACCCATCACCGCTCAGCAGCTGGTCTAGCAGCCTCTCATCAGCTGTGATTTGCAGTATCTGGGAGGGAGGAATGAAAGTGCAGCCACAGAGAAGACGGAAGAATCACCCAGCGGGACTGCAAGCAGAGATCTAACATAAGTGGGCACCAAAATCATCAACTGGGAAGAACATCTCTGCCATGGAGCGACGCAGTGCATCATCTTGGCCCTGAGGATTGCGGTCATGAGTGTTGTTTTACCCTCATGGATTCAGTGGGCAGAATGTATAGAAGCCATTATAGCTGCAGATAAACTGATACTTTCTGCTAAATGTTGTTCCTGCTCATATTGGAGTGTCACCAATGGGCATGAACACCGGCTCCTCGGGCTGCTTCTTGTCACTTGCGCCACTTCTGTGATTCATCGCGTGCGAGGGCCGTTATTCTATTGTTACTGGAGCCTGATAGAGTAAACCTCATTGAACTGAATTCCTTAATGAGAATTTATCTTCCATTGTCTTATTTCCACAAAGCATGTGATTCTGCCCCATTTCTTTGGTCACATTTTTTGTTTATTATATCAATGGGAATATATCATCCGTCCGCTTTTTTCTTTTTAACAGCTCTACACTAATATTCATATCGCTTACTTTCTTATTACAGCATATGCGTGACAGATTTTCCTCAATTTCTTCTTTGTGCAGCAGCCAATTTTTTTTTTATTAGGTTTTCTCAGATGTCTGGAATATCAGCACTGTCACCCTAGTAACAAATCTAGACATGAAAGGAAATATTTAATTACAGTAAGGCGTGCCCGGCGGAGCAGTTTTATTATAACAGGCTTGGACTGACTTTAGTAAAGATAATGTGATGTTAAACCAATTTATGACATTGTATTGTGGCTGTGCATTGGCTAGAGTACAAATGTCAAACTCTGGCCCGTGGGCCAAATCTGGCTCTCAGGATGATTATATTTTGCCCGTGATGCCAGCACCCCCCCCATTATGCTACATGTAGAATTATGTGGGGCCCATTATACTGTTTGGAGAATCATGTGGTGTCTATTATACTGTATGGAGGACTATGTAGGGCCATCATACTGTATGGAGAACTAAATGGTGTCCATTATACTGTGTGGGGATCAAAGTTGGGGCATCATACTGTGTTGAGGTCACCATACTTTGCTGGGGGGTACAGTAGGGTCATCATACTGTGCATGTAGAGTACTGTGGAGGAATTCATTGTGGGGGGTATCATCCTGTGTTTGGGAGAGCACTTTTGTTGCCATCATACTTTATTATCTATATTATTTATTAATGCCAATTACATATTTAAATTAGGCCATTGGGCCTTATCCGTTTTACTGCTCTTACATAATATATTATATTATTCCAGTATGCCCCATTTTTGATTGTGTTTATTTTATTTTAAGATCTATTACATGTGGGAATTCCCTAACAAACAGGCATTCCCCACATGTATTCATGCTGTGTAGCAGCCACAAATCATGCAGCTGTGGCGACACAAACTAAATCTTCGAGCACGCCCAAACTACTTGGAAAATACCCGCGCATGCTCGGAAATCTCAAGTAATGAGCATACTCGCTCATCACTATCTAGTAACTAAAATGTACTTTGTTCGTTGGACAACCCCTTTAAAGTGAACCTGTCAGCATAATTTTGCTAAGTAACCTACAGACACTGTCATGTTGCCGCTGTTATACTGATTAAAATGATACCTGGGGTGAATAAATCTGTCCTGTGTAATCAGTGTTAGAGGTTTTCAGTTAATGATATGCCCGTGCTCCGGGGCAGGATTGTAGGCAGAGTCTTATCTTCCTGCTCGAAACCAAGGAAATACCTGTCCACTGCCCGCCCCGAAGCACAAACAGTCTCTCTATGATGAGGAAGATAAGACCCTGCCTATAGTCCCAACCCGGAGCACGGGTATATCATTAACTGAAAACCTCTAACACTGATTACACAAGAACCACAAGACGGATTTCATCATTCGAGGTGTCATTTTAATCAGTATAGCATCGCCTACCTGACACTGTCTGTAGGTTACTGTGCACAATCCTGCTGACAGGTTTGTTTTAAGTTTGTTTCAAAAAGAAAAGGTTCATCATGATATTTAATGATAAGGAAACAACTTCCTAAATTGTAGACCTTTTCTTAATATATATGAAGTTTGGCCCATGACTTTGTCCACGTTTTTTATTTTGGCCCTCTGAGTATTTGCGTTTGACATTTATGGACTAGGGCAATAATGACAGTAAACCCTCATACATGAGACTGTCACTTTTCCTGTACATCTCGTTGTGTTGCATAATCTGCATATTCACACGTCTGTTTGTATTCACTGACACATTGCCATCCAATATCTACATGACTAAACATGCAGCATGCTGTATTTAATTCTATATGATTAGATTAATCTATCTCCCTGTAGGAATGAACGGAGAATAAAAATACAAACATTCAGGTGAATATATTACTGTTTAGATGATATCCGTTTTATGTATCACTATATCTGTATGCAAGGTGCAAGGGAACAAAAACGTGGAAATCCATTAAAACCACATTGGGCTAAAGTTCTCTTCACATCTCCAGATTTTTTGAAAGATTTCATGGAAATCGCAACAGAATCCATCAGCCTCTTTTATAAATCTGTGAGGTCCATGTGACATTTGTACATGAGTGATACTACTACCAGTGTGGTATTGCATTGTGGTATCTTTCATTAAAAGGAATCTGTCAGCAGGTATTTGCTAGTTAATCTGAGAGCAGCATAATGTAGGGACAGAGAGCTTGACTCCGGGGATGTCATTTGCTCAGCAGCTTGTTTTAGTTTCAATGCAATCAGTGTTTTTAATCAGCAGGAGATTACTGTCCAGCTAATCTGTGTAACCAAGAAAACTGATTCTATCAAAACTGCCCCAAGCAGCCCAGTAAGTGATACATCAGTGGAATCCGTGTCTCTACCCCTACATCATGCTGCTCTCATATTACATAAGAAAATCTGCTGAGAGATTCCCTTTAACTAAAAACATTTTCCTTTCTTGTGTCATGTGTTGGTGGATTTATTAGGCAGTTATTTCAGGTGGTGTTTTGTATTGATAGAACGCAGTTCACTTCCCACAAAAAGGTGCAGAAATATATATTGCAAAACATAACATATTGAGAGGATGTGATCTGGTCCCTCAGACAATAAAGCGTCATCTAGACTTGTTTTCTAATACACTACATACCATAAACCAAAGTGTTTCACCTAATATTATTTTTCTCATTTTGTTTGGAAACAGGAACTTAAGCTTCAGGAGGTCCAAGCGGAGAATGCATGTCTTGTGGAAGAAAAGTCAAGGCTCTGCAGCCGAGTAAAGCGGGCAGCGAAGGTCAGCACAGTGTCTAATGTATGCAGAAAGTAGAGTAATTGAGTTGTGTTATACCAGACTTTCCAAACTGCTGAGCAGAGTAAATGAAAAAGCCCAAAGCTCTGTAAAGTCCTTCTTCATAACAGTCGAAGGCCACACGGCCTCAAGGCTCAGCGTTGATTTTCTAATGGAAAAAGTCACCAAGTTTCTCCTCCAACGCTCACATAGAAGTAAATATCTGCACTTACTCTAATGCTACAAATATAACCTTCCATTTCAGTTGCCCATAAATCATCCTCTTGCTCTACAATAGAAAAGTAGCACAAAGGCACGTAGTATCCATTAGAGTTGGCTACAGTCCTTGTTAATTTGGCAACTGTGGGTAGTAAATACGCGGTGAAAGAGCGAGCTGTTGTGCTTGGCACTACCCCACTGCTGCTGCATCTAATGTTTGGTACCTTCTTAGTAACGTATGAAGCAGCGCTGGGTTACTGCAAACAGCGAGTGAGGACGGCCACAGAGGGATGTGGGATTTTGCTATGTAAACTAGGGGGCAGGTCAGTGAGGGAACAGTGACCTATCAGCAGTCTGCATTATGAATAGCTAATCAGAGCACCACATGAAGTCCCCCACAGGCCGCCCGCAGCACGAGCATATCATTAACTCAAAACTGAAAATGAAGATTAAACAACAACCACAAGACGTATTTTATCACCAAGTTATCATTGTAATCAGTATAACGTCGCCGACCTGACACTGTCTGTAGGTTACTGTGCACAATCCTGCTGACAGGTTCCCTTTAAGGACGCTTCTGGCCCCTTTTGATAATAAGTATAAGGGCCCTTTTACATTCAGTGACGCCATTGGGGCTTATGTCTGAACCTCCCGCAAAACTGGTTTTGGCTATATACGCTGACGGGACCATTGACTATAACGATGCAGAAAGTCATCATGTGCTCTGTTGTGCATAATTTTGGTTCATATACATTCCTATTGGACATGGGCACTATGACATAGGACAAAACATAATGTGAAAGGGCCCTAATTATTTTGAAAAGTCATGTGTTTGGGCGCCTACTAATTTTTTAAATAAGTACCGTACCCCCAAAAAATGGACATAAGAGCAAATGATAGAAACAATGAATGTATTCAAATTTTATTAACAAATATGTAAACACATACAAGATAAAAAATTCATATCAATAAAATACAAGGACAAAAAAAGGGGGACGTTGGGACACCTAAGTGACACGTCCGGGTTGGTTATTATACTAGTTAAACAATATATCCAAAAAAATCAATATAGTTACTTCAATAAAAGGGTGAAAAAAACGTGCAAAAATATAAAACCATGATGTTATGCAAATAGGATCCATAAAAATCATTTTCAATAATCAAAATTTCTGTAAAAAGAATTATATAAAGTGCAAGTGCAATAGTGTGGTCAAACTCTGACCTACAAATAATTAAATGGTAAAAAATATATGGAAAAAGGTTTCAGGATCAAATACAATGCACATTAAACCCTATAACAATTATATATAGTTACAAAATCAGAAAAGGATATAAAGACCATGTGGTCAGTTAAGTGGAAATCATAGTCAGAAAACCAACCTGATGGAGGGACGTGGGAAAAGGAACCCCAACGCGCGTTCCACTATTCTGCAAAAAAAGGGACAGGAAACTCTTCAGAAGACAATAGACGCCACGAACAGTCCATATAAAGAAAACACTTTAAAAAAAACGGTACAATCTGAAATAAAAAAAAAAAGTGAGAGTTAAAATACAAATAATATAAAAACTAAGACACAACACAAGAAATTGGGGCGAATGCAATCAATCTTAAAGATCCATTTCAAGTTGGGACAATTTTTTCTTCATATCTCCACCACGTTTATCATTCAGAATGCAGTCTACACCACGAATCCGTAATAGATTGTACCATCGTGAAATGCCTAGGTATTGGTTTACATTGTTTATCAATCAGACATTCAGCAGCATTTTGGATATCACGGACATGTTCCCTAACTCTCACACGAAGTTGTCGTGAGGTTAGGCCCACGTAGATAAGTCCACATGGACATTTTACTTTTTAACTAGCCTTTGCGTTGGGATTATAATTTTTTAAATAACAAGAACAACCATTTAGATTGTGAGCCCTGTTATGTTACGGTAGCTGAGGAGTGCAGGTAAAAAAGGCAATACACCAGAGCAGTTGGAATCTATGAGATTGCAGTACCCTGACTAACCACCACAACTAGAGGCAGCCGTGGAGCGTTCCTACGTTGGTCCTAGACGCCTCGTCACAGCCTGAGAAACTAACTACACCTAAAGATAGAAATAGGAAAGCTATCTGCCCCGGAGCAGAACCCCAAAGACAATAGAAAGCCCCCAAACATGTAATGGCGGTTAGACAAGAGGAAATACTGACACAGAAAGAAAATAGTATGAGCAAACGCTGGGGCCCAAACTATCTAAATAGAAAAGGATAGGAAGGGTACTTACTGCAATCCCAGAAAACCCTGAAAAGCACCAACTCTACTAATTTCAAAATCACCTGAGATCACACGACCTCTACCACCTAAATTAGCTCTCTGGTGTAACAAAATCAAAACAGCAGCCACTGAAAAAACTGGAAAAAACAAAAGAACAAAACTCAGTGGCTGAACTAAACTGAGAGGGCAGAAGCCCCCGGAGGGGACCCTGAAGGCCCCAAAGAAGTGCAGGACAAAATGCAAAAATATAGCACAAACACAAAAGAAGAAAGAGTCTTATCTGTTAGCAGGAGATGCAGACACGACACAGCAGGCTACAAGGGAAACTGGAAAGAAGGATTCAGACCAGAACAATTGATCACCGGCAACCCTGATGGGAAAATGACTCCCTTATATAAGACCAGTCAGTAACACCTGATTCCAGTCCTCACAATCTTCACTAGCACCGCTTGTAACCACCAGAGGGAGCCTCTGCTCAGAACTCATCTCAAACCCATTCACAACAGTACCCCCCCCTTGAGGAGGGGTCACCGAACCCTCATTTGAGCAACCAGGTCGGTCAGGATGAGTTCTATGATACGCACGGCTAAGTCTCCCAGCATGGATGTCCGAAGCAAACACCCAAGAATTGTCCTCCTGACCATAACCTCTCCATTTAACCAAATACTGGAGTTTCCGTCTAGAAAAACGAGAATCCAATATTTTCTCAACCACATACTCCAGATTGCCCTCAACCAAAACAGGGTCAGGAGGCACAGCAGCAGGAACCACTGGCTCAACAAACCTCTTCAACAAGGACTTGTGGAACACGTTATGGATCTTAAATGTCCCTGGAAGAAGCAAACGAAAAGAAACAGGATTAATAATCTCCATGATCTTATAAGGTCCAATGAACCTAGGCTTAAATTTAGGAGATGCTACTCTCATAGGAATATTCCTTGAGGACAACCAGACCAAGTCCCCCACTTTAAACCGAGGACCATCAGTCCTATGCCGGTTAGCAAACCGCTGGGCCTTCTCCTGAGAGAGGGACAACCTCTCCACTACCTGGTCCCAAATCTGTTGCATACGCTCCACAACAGAGTCAACACCTGGACAGACAGAAGCCTCCGTCTGTCCTGAAGAAAATCGAGGGTGAAACCCAGAATTACAGAAAAACGGAGACATCAAAGTGGCAGAGCTAGCCCTATTATTAAGAGCAAACTCAGCCAAAGGCAAAAAAGAGACCCAGTCATCCTGATCAGCAGACACAAAGCATCTTAGATAAGTCTCCAATGTCTGGTTTGTTCTCTCAGTTTGACCATTGGTCTGAGGATGAAATGCCGAGGAGAAAGACAATTGAACACCCAGTTTAGAACAAAAAGTCCTCCAAAATCTGGAAACAAACTGGACTCCTCTGTCAGACACAATGTTCTCAGGAATGCCGTGTAAACGAACCACGTGCTGAAGGAACAACGGCACCAATTCAGAGGAGGAAGGCAACTTAGGTAATGGCACAAGATGTATCATTTTGGAAAACCTATCACAAATTACCCAGATGGTGGTCATTCTCTGAGAAACAGGAAGATCGGAAATGAAATCCATAGAGATATGGGTCCATGGTCTCTTGGGCACAGGCAATGGCATCAACAAACCACTAGAGCGAGAGCAAGGCTTGGAGCGAGAGCAAGTCCCGCAGGACTGCACAAATTCCCTGACATCACGAGACAAGGTAGGCCACCAAAAGGACCGACTAACCAAGTCTCTGGTACCAAAAATTCCGGGATGCCCAGCCAATGCGGAACAATGAATCTCAGACATCACACTCTTTTTCCATTGGTCCGGGACAAACAATTTTCCAACAGGGCAGCGCTCGGGCCTATCCTCCTGACACCCCTCCAGAGCAAGTCTCAAATTGGGCGAGATGGCGGAAAGAACTACACCCTCTTTCAAAATAACAGAAGGATCAGATAACTCAGGAGAGTCCGCAAGGAAACTCCTCGAGAGGGCATCCGCCTTAACATTCTTAGTGCCAGGAAGAAAGGAAACCACAAAATTAAAACGTGTGAAAAACAAGGCCCACCTGGCCTGTCTAGGATTGAGTCGCTTGGCAGATTCCAGATAGACCAGATTCTTATGGTCCGTAAGGACCACCACCTGATGTTTGGCTCCCTCCAGCCAATGTCTCCACTCTTCAAAAGCCCACTTCATGGCCAATAACTCCCGATTACCCACGTCATAATTACGTTCAGTAGGAGAAAATTTTGAGAGAAAAAGGCACAAGGGTTACTTTTAGAGGTCTCTGGATCTTTTTGGGACAAAACGGCACCTGCCCCAATTTCAGAGGCATCAACCTCCACCTGAAATGGCAGAGAAACATCAGGCTGCCGTAGAACAGGAGCAGAAGTGAATCTCTGCTTAAGTTCCTGAAATGCAGAGACTGCCTCAGGAGGCCAATTAACCACATCAGAACCCTTTCTGGTCAAATCAGTTAATGGTTTAACAATAACCGAGAAATTACCAATAAATTTACGATAAAAATTGGCAAAACCCAAAAATCTCTGAAGAGCCTTTAATGAAGTAGGTTGGACCCAATCACAGATGGCCTGAACCTTGACCGGGTCCATTTCAATAACAGATGGGGACAAAATGAATCCCAGAAATGAGATCCTCTGTACGCCAAAAAGACACTTTGATCCCTTCACATACAGAGCATTCTCTCTCAAAATCTGGAATACAGTTCGAACATGTTTCACATGAGAGTCCCAGTCATTAGAAAAAATCAAGATATCATCCAAATAAACAATCAGAAATTTGTCCACAAAATCCCTGAAAATGTCATTCATGAAGGACTGGAAGACGGAAGGAGCATTAGTGAGCCCAAAAGGCATCACTAGGTACTCAAAATGCCCTTCAGGGGTATTGAATGCCGTCTTCCATTCATCCCCGTGCTTAATGCGAATAAGGTTATACGCCCCCCTGAGGTCAAGCTTGGTAAACCAAGTAGCGTTTTTCACCCTGGAAAACAGGTCAGAAATCAAGGGTAACGGGTATTGATATTTCACAGTAATATTGTTCAAGAGACGATAATCAATACACGGCCTTAATGAACCATCTTTTTTGGCCACAAAGAAAAAACCGGCACCTAAGGGTGAAGAGGATGGTCTGATATGACCCTTCTCCAATGATTCCTTGATATAAGACCGCATAGCGTCATGTTCAGGTACAGACAAGTTAAAAAGGCGACCTTTAGGGAATTTACTACCCGGCACTAATTCAATAGCGCAGTCATAGCTCCTATGGGGAGGCAAGGATGCAGATTTACTTTCGCTAAACACATCAGAAAAATCAAACAAAAAGTCAGGAACATCCTGAGCCTGGGGGAGGCAGAAAAAACAGGAGTGTTGGTATTAACACATTGGCAGCCCCAACTGGTTACAGACACAGATTTCCAATCCAAAACAGGATTATGAGACTGTAACCAAGGGAAACCCAGCACGATAATGTCATGCAGATTATATAGAACCAAAAATTTGCAGCACTCCTGGTGATCAGGTTCAACCCTCATTATCACCTGAGTAGAAAACTGGGGTTTATTCTCAGCCAAAGGGGTAGAATCGATCCCCAGTAGGGGAATAGACTTCTGTAGGGGTATCAAGGGAAACCCACAACGTTTAGCAAAATCATAATCCATCAGGTTAATAGCTGCTCCAGAATCAACGAAAGCCTGAGCAGAAAATGAGGACAGAGAGCATATCAGAGTGACAGTTAATAAAAACTTAGTCTGAACACTACCCAAGACAACTGAGCGTGCAAAACGTCTTCCCCGCTTAGGGCAGACTGAAATAGCATGAGAGGCCTCACCACAGTAGAAACATAACCCATTGCGCTTTCGAAACTCATGACGCTGTGCCCCACTCTATCACACTGCATGGGTTCAGAAGCTGGTTCACAAGGCAACACCATTCCACGCATACTTCTCCGCTCACGCAAACGTCTGTCAATTTGAATCGCTAATGACATAGAATCATTGAGACCAGAGGGGACAGGGAATCCCACCATAACATCCTTTACATTATCTGACAGACCCTTCCGGAAAAGGGCCGCCAAAGCGTCGTCATTCCATTTGGTCAGGACTGCCCACCTACGGAATCTCTGACAGTATAATTCAGCGTCATCAAGCCCCTGATTTAATGCCAACAAGGCTTTTTCAGCTTGATCAGTGACATTAGGCTCATCGTACAATAACCCCAAAGCCTGAAAAAACGCATCAACATCACTCAAAACAGGATCCCCAGGTATCAGGGAAAAAGCCCAATCCTGAGGATCGCCGCGCAGGAGAGAGATGATAATTTGAACCTGCTGCGCTGCGTTTCCTGAGGACTTAGATTTTAAGGCAAAAAACAATTTACAATTATTTTTGAAATTCTGAAACTTAGCTCGATCCCCTAAAAACAAATCTAGCATGGGGATCCTAGGTTCCACAACAGGCAACCTAGCAAGATATGCAGCAATACTCTGAACCTCAGTGGCAAGCTGATCCACACGGCCAGACAACTGTGCAAACTCCATTGGGAGAAAAGATCCTCCCCAGCACCCAGAGATACAGAGGAAAAAAAAAATGCAACAAACAGAAAAATATCTCTGACAACTCTGACAACCTTTTTTCATTCACAATATATATATATATTTTTTTCCTTCTGTGAGTACCATACAATTTTCAATTTTTAGGCCGGTGATACTGTTATGTTACGGTAGCTGAGGAGTGCAGGTAAAAAAGGCAATACACCAGAGCAGTTGGAATCTATGAGATTGCAGTACCCTGACTAACCACCACAACTAGAGGCAGCCGTGGAGCGTTCCTACGTTGGTCCTAGACGCCTCGTCACAGCCTGAGAAACTAACTACACCTAAAGATAGAAATAGGAAAGCTATCTGCCCCGGAGCAGAACCCCAAAGACAATAGAAAGCCCCCAAACATGTAATGGCGGTTAGACAAGAGGAAATACTGACACAGAAAGAAAATAGTATGAGCAAACGCTGGGGCCCAAACTATCTAAATAGAAAAGGATAGGAAGGGTACTTACTGCAATCCCAGAAAACCCTGAAAAGCACCAACTCTACTAATTTCAAAATCACCTGAGATCACACGACCTCTACCACCTAAATTAGCTCTCTGGTGTAACAAAATCAAAACAGCAGCCACTGAAAAAACTGGAAAAAAACAAAAGAACAAAACTCAGTGGCTGAACTAAACTGAGAGGGCAGAAGCCCCCGGAGGGACCCTGAAGGCCCCCAAAGAAGTGCAGGACAAAATGCAAAAATATAGCACAAACACAAAAGAAGAAAGAGTCTTATCTGTTAGCAGGAGATGCAGACACGACACAGCAGGCTACAAGGGAAACTGGAAAGAAGGATTCAGACCAGAACAATTGATCACCGGCAACCCTGATGGGAAAATGACTCCCTTATATAAGACCAGTCAGTAACACCTGATTCCCAGTCCTCACAATCTTCACTAGCACCGCTTGTAACCACCAGAGGGAGCCTCTGCTCAGAACTCATCTCAAACCCATTCACAACAGAGCCCCTTCGAGGACAGTGCCCATAATGTCTGTAAAGCGCTGTGGATTTAATGGCGCTACATAAATAAATAACCATAGACTGGTATCTTTAAGAAGTCGCCGGGGTAAATCCCATGGTCCAGAAGTGCGCAGGATTTGTAAGTCATTTGATTGTTGCTCGGTGTCTGACTGTTCATTGTTTTCTGTAGGTCGAATCTGAAAATGCCGACTTGAAGAGACATCTGATTGAAGTGACTGAGCAACGGGATTCTGCTCTTGAGGAGATTCATAGATTGCAAAGCAAGCTGGAGAACCTGGAGCAAGTGCTTAAGGTTTGTACAGCTTGATTATTTTTTTTTTTTTCAAGTAACACAAAAAAAAATCTATCACCAATGCAAGCGAGAATAATTTAATTCAGTATCTAGAATCTGTGGCACCTTTACAGGAGAACGTGGTTCACTACAAAGAACTCAGATAACAAATAGAAAATGTCTTATCAGGATAGGAGCCAGTTATAACTTACAGGCAATGTTTCCCTTTTTAGTAGCTCGTCAATAAAACCTTTCATAGACATTTAGAAAACTGGCCACCTCGCTGCTGGGGTATGTTCAGACGTGACATTCAAGCATGGTCTCTTCATAAACTTTGGTGTTAATTTCTCATACACAATCTCTTCTAATAGATTTAGATGATGATGTTCTATCGATCAGACTTTGCCACAATAAGTCAGCGCATAATCCATGGAAGGATTAATGGGAAACATAACTGACAATCCCAGCTGAGTGTATGGTGCCAATACGTTGTGTTAGTAACCCCTTCACGCCACAGCACTATTCGTTTTTGCATTTCCATTTTTCGCTCCCCTTCTTCCCAGAGCCATAACTTTTATTTTTCCGTCAATATGGCCATGTGAGGGCTTGTTTTTTGCAGGACAAGTTGTACTTTTGAACAGCACCATTGGTTTTACCATATTGTGTACTCGAAAATGGGAAAAAAAACCTCCAAGAGCGGTGAAATTGCAAAAAAAGTGCAATTCCACAACTGTTTTTTGGATTTTTTTTTACCATATTCAGAAATACTGACCTGCCATTATGATTCTCCAGGTCATTATGAGTTCGTAGATACCAAACATGTCTAGGTTGTTTTTTAATTAAAGGGTTAAAAATAAAAAAAATTGCGTCATTTTCCGAGACCTGTAGCGTCTCCATTTTTCGCGATCTGGGGCTGAGTGAGGGCTTATTTTTTGCATGTCGATCTGACATTTTTAATGTTACCATTTTGGTGTAGATAACGATCTTTCGCCCGTTATTGCATTTTAATGCAATGTTGCTGTGATCAAAAAACGGAATTCTGGCGTTTTGACTTTTTTTTTGCTATGCTGTTTACAGATCGGATTAATTCTTTTTATAGCTTGATAGATCGGGCGATCCTGAACGTGGGGATACCAAATACAGCTCTGGCAAAAATTAAGAGACCACTACATCAAATCCCTGTTACGGCCGGCCCAATCTCCAGACCTGAACCCCATTGAAAACCTCTGGAATGTAATCAAGAGGAAGATGGATAGTCACAAGCCATCAAACAAAGAAGAACTGCTTACATTTTTACGCCACGATTTGTGTGAAAAGCTGGTGGAAAGCATGCCTAAACGTATGAAAGCTGTGATTAAAAATCATGGTTATTCCACAAAATATTGATTTCTAAACTCTTCCTGAATTAAAACATTAGTATTGTTGTTTCTAAATGATTATGAACTTCTTTTCTTTGCATTATTTGAGGTCTGAAAGCACTGGTTCTTTTAATTCTGATCATTTTTGAAAAAAAATACAAAATGTATTGATTGGAAATTCGGAGACATGTCAGAAGTTTATAGAATAAAAAAACAAAAATATACCTATAAATAGATAAAACATACAAACTGAACATTTTGCAGTGGTCTCTTAATTTTTTTCCAGAGCTGTATGTGTATTTTTTTTTTCAGCAGCAGATGGAAGGAAGAGAGCCACACTAGTCATTACTGGTGGGTAGGCGGCGCCCAGATAGGATTGACACCTCAGATTAAAAAGAGTGTTGACCGGCCCCTCCAGCTCGGGCTCCTCCTACTCCAGCTTCTCCAGTCTGAAATTTGAGGTCTCAGAGGATGGTCGCTGCTGGAAGCAGCTCCTCAGAAGATTTTATTATTTTTATCGGACAAGAGACTTGGATCACCAGAAGTGGTCTAGAGGTCTCAGGGGTCTCAGCGCTGCTGGACCCCAACCTCTCCCTTGGCGGATCTGTAATTACCCTGATGGTGGTCCCTGCAGAATCATGCCGGCCCTGGGGGATTAAGATTGCTTCCCTGGTGGGGACGCAAACCGCACATCGGGGGTCACTGCGTTCCCCGCCCTGGGGGGATGCGATGGGCACAGCGCCACAAACCCCTGGGGGTCCCTGTGGCGCTCAGCTGGTGAGTACTCCACATTTTAATAATGTATGTGAGTGCTTCAGCGGCTGCTGCGGCAGCCGCTGTTACATGTAAATGTGAGTTTGGTGACTGTATTTTTGTCCGCAGGCAGATGCCTGCAGGACAGAGGAGAGCAAGAGCGAGGGAGTTCTCGCTCTTATTTTTTTTTTTTGCCGGCGGGGGGCGTGGCTTCACGCTTCCCGCTCTCCTTGTGCAGAAGCGCGCGATTATGTGCTTCTCTTCCGGCTTCTCTCAGCGCGGCAGCCATTGACACGGGCTCCTCATGCTCCGCTCCTCCCGATTACAATATACATCACCGCGGCCAGCTGGGTGAGTGAAAGTCATCACCCCCGCAGCGCAGGACCTATCTGTGTGACAAGTGACAGATAGCGCTATCCTGCAGCTGCGGTCTCATATAGAGACCATTTTTTCGCCTGACTCGCACACTCCCTTTTTATTTTAATAAGGGAGTTGTGGGGAGCCTGCGACATTAACCCCTATGAAGGGTTAACCCTTTCAGCGCAAGAATCCAGCATTACCCGCCACAGGTTCTTTTCCGGTATGGATCAGAACATAAAGGGTTAAATATACTGCTGACATATTCGGCTGATATTTTAGATGAGACAGCTGGGGTAGCTTTCTATTTTAAGAGCTTTGACCCTTCAGCGTGCTTGTTTCGTCCACTTAAGAAACCACACTTGTTTCTAGTTAACTGACAGGTTTTGACCTGCCATTTACTGTGTCAGGGCATGTCGGATCAGGGTCCAGAAGGTGCGGACCGTCTCCCAGATCCGCTTCAGGATCAGTCGCGCGTATCTGATACGCAGACCTCGACGGCGTCAAGCGCAGCGGTCGGAGGTTACAGTGATGCCAAATTGGATGCCATCGCTCATTCTATTGATGGCCTGTCTGACCTTTTAGGTCAGTGGGTGTCAGCTAGATCCTCTCATGACAGGAAGCGACACAGGCCGGTTCCATCCTTCCCGCGTAGCGAATCAGAGGTCTCTGATATGGAATGCGGACAGGGTTCCCCTTCAAGCTCAGATGGGGAGTTATCGATTCGGATAAGGAGGATCGGCAGGAGCATTCTGCCTCTTTGGTGGGCCGAACAGAGGCTTTCATTGAAGCCATGAGGGAGGCGTTAGAGTTACCGGAGGAGGTAACTAGGCGTCCTGGTAAGTCGGCCCGAATGTACCAGGAGTACCGTAAGTCGCGATCGACATTGCCTGCTCTGGTTGAGCTTAATGGAGCAGTGGAGGAGGAACGCCTGTGTCCAGATAAACGTTTTCATGGGACACGGTTCTTTGAGACACTATATCCGTGTGCTACGGAGTTGATTGATAATTGGATTCCTTCCCTGAAGTGGATGTTTCTTTATCCCAGCTTAGCAAATCCTCATTGCTCCCTGTTAAAGGGAAGGCGAGTCTGCAGGACCCGCTGGACAGAAAGACGGAGATGGCGGCGAAATCCGCCTACGAGGCCGCGGGTCATGGATTCAGAGCGGTGCTAGGATCCATGTGTGCTTGTAAAGCTTCCCTGAGCTGGTTGGTCCGTATACGGACGGCGTTGCAAAATAGATCTCCGTTATCCGAGATAGATGGGCTTCTCGAATTGTTGGAGATTGCAGCCAAATATAGCTATGATGCAGGGCTGGATACTGCGTCACTGTTGTCCAGGGCGCAATCCTCGACGGTCACAGTCAGAAGAGCACTGTGGCTTAGACAGTGGACCGGGGACGCGGTTTCCAAGCAAGGTTTGCTGTCTTTAGCTTACAAGGGTGGTCAGCTAGTTGGGTCTGACCTCACAGAGCTGATTGCCAAGGCAAAGGCAAAAGAAGCGGCTTTACCGCAGCGAAGGGCTATGGCTTCTGCGTCTAGCAGGCCTAGTGCCGGTAGTGGTCGGCGGTCCTTTCGGTCCAGGGGACGATTTGGTCAGTCCTCTTGGGGATCGGGTCGTCCCTCTTTTTCGGGAAAAAAGTCCTCTCAGAAATCCCGCACCCCCTGGAAACAAAGTTTCCGTCAAGACAAGCGGGAAGCTGACAAGAAGCCCGCCAAGACGGACTGACACCAGGATTCCACTCGAGGGCTCTCGAGTGGGGGGTCGCCTGCTCCAATTCAAAGCGACTTGGATTTCCCGCGTTCCGGACTCCTGGGTAACGCGAGTCGTGTCGGCAGGCTATTTCATAGAGTTTTCTTCCCGACCCCCGGACAGTTTTTGCCAGTCTCGCATTCCGTCAGAGCCCGAGCTATTTGCCGCTCTGCTGCGAGAGGTCGAATTCCTTCGGCAGAAGGGTGTGGTAATACCGGTTCCGCCAGAGGACCGGGGAAGAGGATTTTATTCCAATCTTTTTGTGGTCCCCAAAAAGGAGGACAAATTTCGACCAATTCTGGATCTCAAAAGATTGAATCGGCATGTACACACCCAAAAATTCCGGATGGAGTCACTTCGCTCCGTTGTGGCAACCCTGTCGCAGAACGACTTTTTGGTGTCAATCGACATTCGCGACGCTTATTTGCATGTCCCCGTCGGAAGGGCTCACCAGCGCTTCCTTCGTTTTGCCATAGGTCAGGACCATTACCAGTTTGTGGCTCTGCCATTCGGCTTAGCTTCAGCGCCCAGAGTTTTTACAAAGATTCTGGCGCCTCTCATGGCAATTCTTCGAAGACAGGGGGTTACGATTCTTCCCTACCTGGACGACCTTTTGATTGTGGCGTCCTCAAAGGAGGAGGCGGTGACGGCTCGCAATCTATCCCTTCAGCTCCTGGAGGACTTCGGGTGGCTGGTCAATTGGAGAAGTCGTTTCTGGAACCGTCGCAGTCAATCCTGTTTTTGGGGATGCATTTCGACACGGTACGGGCAGTGGTGTCCCTACCTCCGGACAAGCGGGCATGTCTCCTCCGACATGTACAAATTATGAAGTCTTCAACAGTAATGTCCCTTCGGAAGTGTATGCGCCTTCTGGGTTTGATGGTGGCGTCCATGGAGGCACTTCCGTTTGCCCAGTTTCATTCCAGGGCCCTCCAAAGGCTCATTCTGAGTCGTTGGGATCGATCACAGGCTTCACTGGATTACAGTGTCATCATCTCTCTCAGGGTGCGGGAATCTCTAGGATGGTGGTTACGTCCAGGAGCGTTAACCCTGGGGAAGTCTTTCCTCCCTCCGGGGTGGTCGGTCATAACCACCGATGCCAGCCTGACGGGCTGGGGGGGGTGTCTGGAACGATCTCTGGATTCAGGGAGTATGGTCATCGGAAGAGTCTGTTCTACCGATCAACATCCTGGAATTGAGGGCAATTTTCCTTTGCCTCCAACACTGGACGGTCCCTTTGAGCGGTCTACCAGTCCGAGTGCAGACAGACAACGCGACGTTGGTCGCATATATCAACCACCAAGGCGGGACGAGGAGTTCCAGGCTCATGGTGGAGGTGTCTCGGATCCTGATTTGGGCCGAGACCAGAGTGCCAGCCATCTCTGCAATCCACATTCCAGGGGTTCAGAATATCACGGCGGACTTCCTCAGTCGCGAGAAGATGGATCCCGGAGAATGGAGTCTTCATCTGGAAATTTTTGCACTGCTGTGCTCCCGTTGGGGAACTACCCAAGTGGATTTGATGGCATCCAGGTTCAATGCCAAGTTACCGACCTTCATGTCCAGGTACAAGGACCCGAAGGCTGTGGCAGTGGATGCTCTGGTGGCTCCGTGGGACCAATTCGAGCTAATCTATGTGTTCCCGCCGATATCTTTACTTCCTCTGGTGCTGCGTCGGATCAGACTGGAGAGAATCCCGGCTGTGTTGATAGCCCCAGATTGGCCAAGGAGGACGTGGTTCTCGACACTGGTGTCGCTTTTGGCGGCACCTCCATTCCCACTTCCTCTTCGCCCGGACCTGTTAACTCAGGGACCCGTTCGTCATCCGGACCTGAGGTCTCTACGTTTGACGGCGTGGCTCTTGAGACCGAAATATTGACCCGTAGAGGTTTTTCAGCCGAAGTCATTGTCATTCTGCGAGCTGCCAGAGGTCCGGCTACTACTAAGATTTATCACAAGACTTGGGAAGCCTTCTTCTTGTGGTGTTCGGGTTCTTCAAGGAACCGAGGATTTTTTCCATTCCCAATTTGCTGGCTTTTCTGCAGTACGGGCTGGACAAGGGTTTGGCAGTGAGCACTCTGAAGGGTTAGGTTTCTGCTCTGTCCTTGCTGTTTCGGAAGGCTATCGCCTCGCGTAGGGACGTACGTTCCTTTTTTCGCGGAGTAACCCGTCAGTTTCCGCCGCGGAAGGCGCCTGTGTCTCCTTGGCGGCTCAACCTTGTCTTGGAGGCTCTTCAGCATGGGCCTTTTGAGCCTATGGGCTCTACTAGCCTTTCTTTACTTTCTTGGAAGGTTGCCTTCCTAGTGGCGGTCACCTCTTTGAGAAGAGTTTCTGAATTGGCGGCTCTTTCCTGCTCGCCTCCCTTCCTGGAGTTTTACCCGGATCGAGTAGTGCTTCGCACACGGGGCGACTTTCTACCTAAGGTGGTGTCGCAATTTCATGTTAACCAGGATATTGTGTTGCCCTCGCTTTGTCCGGGCCCGAGGAATGCAAAGGAACGGGCTTTGCACACATTGGATTTAGTGCGGGCCTTGAAGTTCTATTTGTCTGTTACCCAAGGTTTTCGGAAGTCAGACTCTCTTTTTGTGATTCCAGCTGGTCGTCGACGTGGTCAACCAGCTTCCAAGGACTCTATAGCTCGTTGGATTCGGTCGGCCATTTTGGAGGCTTACCGACTTAAAGGCGAACTTTGCCCGATTAAGATTCGAGCTCACTCCACGAGGGCTGTGGCTTCATCGTGGGCCTTTCATAAAGGGGCCTCGGCAGCTCAGCTCTGCCGAGCGGCGACTTGGCGCTCCGTCCACACGTTTACAAAGTTTTATAAGGTGGACGTCAGTGCTTCCACTGATGCGGCCTTAGGACGTAGGGTCCTGCAGGCGGCCGTAGTTTAAAGTTCTAGTTAACTTGTATTTGGCGCCTGTTGCGCTTTTATCTAGGTTGTTGGGATTCTGCCTATTTTGGTTTTTTCCCACCCTAAATTTTTGGACTGCTTTGGGACGTCCCACTAGTAATGACTAGTGTGGCTCTCTTCCTTCCATCTGCTGCTGAAAGACGGATTTTGGTAAGAACTTACCTGTAAAATCCTTTTCAGCGAAGGAAGGAAGAGAGACACAGCTCCCTCCCATGGCAGAAGTGTTTTGATGTTTTCAGATGCGGCGTGACCCTTCTCTGATAGCGATTATCTGGGCTGAGGTCGGCGCGCTAAGGCTCTGTTCCAGCATCGCCAGCTCATCGCAGTGGTCAGGTCCAGTGAGTAGTACCTGGAACTGTGTGGTTTCTTCCTGTTGCATGCATAACCTGTATTCCTGTCTTTTCTCTGAAATCCTTCAGAAGGGGTTATGTTGCTCCGCTGGTGATATTTGCTCTTCCTTAGCTTGGTACAACTGGAGAAGCTGGAGTAGGAGGAGCCCGAGCTGGAGGGGCCGGTCAACACTCTTTTTAATCTGAGGTGTCAATCCTATCTGGGCTCCGCCTACCCACTAGTAATGACTAGTGTGTCTCTCTTCCTTCCTTCGCTGAAAAGGATTTTACAGGTAAGTTCTTACCAAAATCCGTCTTTTGTATTGTTTTATTTTGAATGCGGCGATTGGGGGGTGATTTGAACTTTTAGATTTTTTTTATTTTTTTTTAATATTTTTAAAAACATTTTTTTTATTTTTGCATGCTTCAAAAGTCTTCATGGAGACTAGAAGCTGCAGTTGTCCGATTGCCTCTGCTACACACAGGCGATGATCAGATTGCATGTGTGTATCAGAAATGCTCACTTGGTCTGAGCGCCGACCGCTGGGCGGCACTCATAGCAATCCGGCAATGACAACCACAGGGGTCTCCGGCAGACCCCGGGTTGTCATGTCAACCCATCGGCGACCCAATGTGACACGTGCACCAATGGGTGGGATTAGTGACACGTCTCCAGCACGATCATATTAAATTCTGCTGTCAGAGATTTAACGGGTTAACAGCCGTGGGTGGATTGTGATTCCACCCGTGGCTGTTAGAGGCACATGTCAGCTGTTCAAAACAGATGTTAAATCATCTGGTACCCCAGTGCATTCGTCATAGGATAAAAGAGGGCTACGTGAGCCTCATGTAATAAATAACTGTCGACTAAATGCTCCCTATTCCCCCATGAACAACTCGCATTGAGTCCCCGCTTATCTCCAGGAAAAAGGATTGGACATGTTGAAATCCAATGAAGATGTATGTTGCGAATTTGGTTTCCGTTATTTAAGATCAGCCTCACAGCCCTAAGAAAATGTTCAAAGTCGGGGTAATAAATAATATGAGGCTGTGAAACCACAAGGTATTTAGTAAAACTTGAAATCAATTGACTAAGAAGGATACTTAGCTGCTTTGATCAGTAGGGGATTTTCTTGTAATGTTTCACTAAATAGTCAGGTACGGGAGACACTGACTGGTTTACCTTACTTGTTCTAGCACATGCGAGATGTGGCGGAGAGAAGGCAACAGCTGGAGAAAGATCATGAAGATGCTGTAATAGCTTTGAAGAAAAGGCAAGAGGAAGTAAAGCGTCTCCAGCAGGTGAGTAAATTATTAAACAGCAATGATACTTTATTTTTATTTATTTTCTTTTATTATAAATCAATGGCACAGATAAGATGCGGAACTTTGTAAGACATGTTATTAGAGAAAAAAAAATCCTCTTTCCCCACTTTAGTCACTTCTTTCCCTTCACTGATTATTCCCTCTCAAAAACTGCTTAATCTGTCTGCAGTGAGGGCTCTCGGGCAGCTGGGTAGCGTTCACACAGGCACGGAACTTCTTGGTGCAAAGGAAGTTTTATTTAAGTTCATGAAACTTTAGAGGTAGCGGAAACAGAAACAAGCAGAAATGTCCATACATCTGACATCCAGGCTTTGCACTTTCTCGCAAAAGTGTTCACCTCCTTGGCATTTTTCATGTTTTGCTACCTCACAATTTGGAATGTGATGTTCTGTGGGGTTTTTTTGTTTTTTTTTGAGGGTTTGCATCAGGTCGTGTAAAGAACATGCTAACAACTGTGAACATTTGGTTTTCTTTTTAATGTGAAGCAAACAACAATTAGGACAAAATAACTGAAAACTTCATTGTGCATAATTATTCACCCCCCTAAAGTCAGTGCTCTGTAGAGCCTCCTTTTGCAGCAATTACAGCTGCTAGTCATTTTGGATAATTCTCTATGAGCTTTCCACATCTTGCTACTGGGATTTTGTACCCGAAACTTCTCCAGCTCCTTCACGTTGGATGGTTTCCTCTGGTGAACAGCAGTCATCAAGTCTGACCACAGAGTCTCAACTGGATTAAAATCTGGGCTTTGATTAGGCCACTCCAAAACATTTACATGTTTCCCCTTAAACCACTCATGTTGCTTTAGCAGTATTCTTTTAAGTCATTGTCTTGTTGGAAGATGAACCTCGGTCCCAGTCTCCAATCACTGATAGAATGAAACGAAAGGTTTTCCTCAAGAATATCCCTGTATTTCGCACCATCCAACTTCTTCTCAACTCTGACTATTTTCCTTTTCCCTGCTGCTGAAAAACATCCCCACAGCATGATGCTGCCACCACCATGTTTCACAGTGGGGTTAGTGTTCTTGGGTTGATGAGCGGTGTTGGTTTGGCGTCAGACATAGTTTGCCTTAGTGGCCAGAAAGTAAAATTTTGGTCTCATCTGACCATAGCACCTTCCTCCACACATTTTTGGCAAACTGAAGACGAGCCTTAGAATTTTTGTGTGTTAGTAAAGGCTTTTTTCCTGCCCACTCTTTCAAAAAATCCATTTCTATGGAGTGTACGGCTTATTGTGGTCACGTGGACAGATACTCCAGTCTCTGCTTGGGAACTCTACGGTTCCTTCACGGTTCCCTCTGGTCTCTGTGCTGCCTACCTTATTAATGCCCTCCTTGACCTGACTGAAAGTTTTGGTGGGCAGCCCTCTCTGGCAGGTTTCTTGTGGTACCATGTTCTTCCATTTGATGATAATGGATCTGATGCTGCTCCGGGGAATCATCAGAGATTAGGATAATTTTTTTTACAACCCAACCCTGACTTTTACTTCTCAACAACTTTGTCCCTGACTTGTATGGAGATCTTCTTGGTCTTCATGGTTTTTATTTGGTTAGTGATGCCTCTTACTTAATCCCTTCCCGACCCATGACGCCTACGTTGGCGTCATGAAAACCTGTGCCATCCCGACCCATGACGCCAACGTAGGCGTCATGCTATAAATCACGTTCCTGCAGGTCCGGTGACAGGAATCACTGAAAGGTCACCCGACCCGCAGGCACAGGACCCCTTGCGCATCACCACAGTGGGGGTGGCTTAACCCCCACGTGGTTACGATCGCTCTGATTGGCTGTTAAAAGTGAAACAGCCAATCAGAGCGATTAGTAATATTTCACCACTGAAAAGTGGTGAAATATTACAATCCAGCCATGGCCGATGCTGCAATAGCATCGGCCATGGCTGGACACTGTGTTCCCACCCTCCCCACACCGAGTAACCGTGGTGATCGGCCGCCGCCGTTTCATGGCGGCGAACGGTCACCGCCGTTACTATCATCTGCTGGCCGCTCCGATCCTCTCCCCTCCGGTGTGCTCCGCTCCCCCCCGCCCTCCGATCACCCCCCCACACCTGTCCTCACCTCCCCCGGTCTTCTGCGGCCTCTTGATCCGTCCCGGCGTCCGCCCGGGACTCTTCATGGGCGCCGCCATCTTGGAAAATGGCGGGCGCATGCACAGTGCGCCGGCCGGCGCATGCGCAGTGCGCCTTTCAAAGTACAATTTATTTTGATCACTGTGATAAACTCTCACAGTGATCAAAATAAAAGTAAATGAACCCTCCCTGTCATAGGTAGGGACAAAAAATAAAATAAAGATTTTTTTTTTTTTTTTTCCTTTTAGGCCCTGTCCACACGTTGCGGATTTCGCTGCTGATCCGCAGGGGATTTCACTGCGTATCCGCAGCGGATTTCGATGCTGATCCGCAGCGGATTTAGCTGCTGATCCGCAGCGGATTTAGCTGCTGATCCGCAGCGGATTTAGCTGCTGATCCGCAGCGGATTTCGCCTCTGATCCGCAGCGGATTTTGCTGCGGACCCGCAGCTGATTTTGCTGGGGATCCGCAGCGGATTTTGCTGCTGATCAGCATCGGATTTTGCTGCGGATCAGCACCGGATTTTGCTGCTGATCCGCAGCGGAGATTTTGCTGTGGATCCGCAGCGGATTTGGCGCTGCGGATCCACAGCAGATCCAGAAACCATGTACAGTACAATGCAAATAAATGGTAAAAAAAAACCGCTGTGCACATGCTGCGGATTTTTCAGCGCGGATTTGCTGCGGTTTTAAATCCGCAGCATGTCAATTCTTTGTGCGGATTCCGCAGCGGTTTTACACCTATTCCATTATAGTTGTAAAACCGCAGCAAATCCGCGCTAAATTCGCAGGTAAAAGGCAGGTCATTTTACCTGCGGATTTTAGAAAAATCCGCAACGTGTGCACGGGGCCTCAGGGTTAGGCTGGGTTCATATTGCATTATGGCAGTCCGTTAGATGGACTGCGTTTCACCGCGGTATAACGCGGTGTAACGCAGTCCGATAACGCTGCCATTCACCCCATTTGTGTGCGCATCGCAACTCATGCCGTAAAGCGGCATGCGTTCGCGACGTGCCGTCATTCAGTGACGGAGCCTCGGACACGGGCTGCAGCGTCTGGGCTCCGTCACCGCTAGCGCAGATGAATCATATGATGATTCATCTGCGCTAGTGGGTATAGCATAACACGATCGCGTTATGCTATACCATTACCAGCCGGTCAACGCTACGTGTTGAACGGGCTGGTAAAACGCAATATGAACCCAGCCTTAGGGTTAGGGTTAGAATTAGGGTTACGGTTAGAATTTGGGTTACAGTTAGAATTTGGGTTAGCGTTGGAATTTGGGTTAGGGTTGGAATTAGGGTTAGGGTTGGGATTAGGGTTAGGTTTGTGGTTAGGATAAGTGTTAGGGGTGTTTTGGGGTTAGGGTTGGGATTAGGGTTAGGCTTGTGGTTAGGTTTATGGTTAGAGTTGGGATTAGGGTTAGGGGTGTGTTGGGGTTAGGGTTATGGTTAGGGTTTGTATTAGGGTTAGGGGTGTGTAGGGGTTAGGGTTGGAGTTAGGGGTGTGTTGGGGTTAGGGTTGGAGTTAGAATTGAGGGGTTTCCACTATTTAGGCACATCAGGGGGTCTCCATACGCGACATGGCGCCACCATTGATTCCTGCAAATTTTGCGTTCAATAATAATCTTTATTTATATAGCGCCAACATATTCCGCAGCGCTTTACAGTTTAACAGTTTCAAAACACAAGTCATAGGTAACAACGTTAACAATACAATAATTAAAGCAAAATAAGCCGACCCTGCTCGTGAGAGCTTACAATCTACAATGAGGTGGGGGAGATACAAAGTACAGGTGTGTATATACAATGGTGCATTTACAATGATGGTCCAGCCATCTTGAGGGAGTGAGGCATGGATGGAGATAGTGAATGGGCTACACACACACACACACTTAAACATAGAACGACTTTGGTTAGTGAATGTGATAGGCCACTCTGAACAAATGTGTTTTGAGGGAGCACCTGAAACCATGCAAATTGTGGATAGTCCTAATATCTTGGGGTAGAGCATTCCAGAGGATTGGCGCAGCGCGGGAGAAGTCTTGGAGTCGGGAGTGGGAGGTACGGATTAGTGCAGAGGTTAGTCGAAAGTCGTTTGCAGAGCGCAGCAGTCGGTTAGGCCGATAGATAGAAATGAGGGAGGAGATGTAGGGGGGTGCTGCACTGTGGAGAGCTTTGTGGGTGAGAACCTGTACTTTGAATTGAATCCTATAATGAATGGGCAGCCAGTGTAAGGACTGGCGAAGAGCGGACGCGTCCGAGTACCGATTAGCCAGATGGATGACCCTGGCTGCTGCATTAAGGATGGACTGGAGAGGGGATAGTCGAGTAATGGGGAGGCCAAGTAATAGAGCGTTGCAGTAGTCCAGGCGGGAGTGGATCAATGCTACAGTGAGGGTTTTTGTTGTTTCCATGGTGAGAAAAGGGCGGATTCTAGAGATGTTCTTTAGGTGTAGACGGCAAGAGCGGGCAAGAGATTGTATATGGGAGGTGAAGGAGAGATTGGTGTCAAACATAACACCCAGACAGCGAGCCTGCTGCCGGGGTGTTATTATGGTGCCGCCCACGGAGAGGGAAATGTCAGATTTAGGGAGGTTATTAGACGGCGGGAGCAGAAGGAGTTCAGTCTTGGAGAGGTTAAGTTTCAGATAGAGAGCGGACATGATGTTGGAGACTGCGGACAGACAGTCGGTGGTGTTCTGTAGAACAGCGGGGGTAAGGTCGGGGGATGACGTGTATAGTTGTGTGTCATCGGCATAAAGATGGTACTGAAAGCCAAATCTGCTGATGGTCTGTCTAATTGGGGCCGTGTAGAGAGAGAAGAGAAGGGGGCTAAGGACTGAGCCCTGGGGTACACCGACAGTGAGAGGAAGAGGAGATGATGTGGAGCCAGAGAACGAAACACTGAAGGAGCGGTCAGAAAGATGGGAGGAGAACCAGGAGAGAACAGTGTCCTTAATACCTAGTGACTGGAGCCTAGACAGTAGGAGACAGTGGTCAACAGTGTCGAAAGCTGCAGAAAGGTCGAGTAGAATGAGCAGAGAGTGGTCGCCGTTACGTTTTGCTGTAAGAAGGTCATTGGTCACTTTGATGAGTGCAGTTTCAGTCGAATGTAGGGGGCGGAAGCCGGACTGTGAAGGGTCTAGGAGGGAGTGAGTGGAGAGGTAACGGGTAAGGCGGGAGTAGACTAGGCGCTCCAAAAGTTTAGAGATGAAGGGGAGATTGGAGACCGGTCTGTAGTTGTTTGTGCAGGAAGGGTCAAGAGCGGGTTTCTTTAGTAATGCAGTAATGATGGAGTGTTTGAAGGAGGATGGGAAAATGCCAGAGGAGACTGAGAGATTAAAGATTGTAGTTAGGTGAGTTGTGACAACTGGAGAGAGAGACTGGAGGAGATGTGAGGGGATGGGGTCGGTAGTGCATGTAGTCGGACGAGAGGAAGAGAGGAGTCTGGAGACTTCTTCTTCTGTGATGGGATCAAATGTGGAAAGTGAGCCAAGGGAAATGCAGGGTGGGATGGGAGTCACAGCACTTGGTGGTTGAGAGCAGATTTCCTGACGGATAGTATCTATTTTTTCTATAAAGTGGGAGGCCAGGTCGTCAGCACAAATGTCTGTGATAGGGGCTTGTGCTTTTGGCCTGAGGAGGGAGTGAAAAGTGTCAAAAAGTTTCTTGGGGTTGTTGGCTAGTGAGGAGATCAGTGTGGTGAAGTAGGTCTGTTTGGCGAGGTGAAGGGCAGCATTATAAGTTCTTAACATGAATTTAAAGTGGATGAAGTCTTCTGGTGTGCGGGTTTTTCTCCAGAGGCGTTCAGCACTCCTAGAGCATCGCTGAAGAAGTCGAGTTTGCAATGTGAGCCAGGGCTGTTTTACTGTGTGTTTGGAGGTTCTGAGGGTGAGCGGTGCTACTTGGTCAAGGGTGCTTTTAAGAATGTCATTGTAGTGATGAACAGCCAGATCAGGACAGGAAAAAGAGGAGATTGGGGACAGCGATGAGTGTAGGGAGTCTGAAAGTGTCTGAGGGTTAATGGCTTGTAGATTTCTGAATGTGTGGTAGGTAGGAGTGCGCTGGGGTGGTGGAGGATTTGTGAGCGTGAAGGAGAGAATGTTGTGGTCAGAGAGTGGAAGCGGTGAGTTATTTAGGTGGGAGATTGAACAGAGGCGGACAAAGACCAGGTCAAGGGTGTTGCCATCCTTGTGTGTCTCAGAGGTTGAAAGCTGTGAGAGGCCTAGAGAAGTGGTTAGTGATAGAAGCTGAGATGCAGATGTGGAAGTAGGGCTGTTAATGGGGATGTTGAAGTCTCCAAGGATAAGGGTTGGTAGTTCTGAGGACATGAAGTGCGGCAGCCAGGCTGAGAAGTGGTCAAGGAACTGGGTGGGTGAGCCTGGGGCCGATATATGACCTACTCTGAGGGAGAGGGGATGGAAGAGCCTGATGGTGTGGACCTCAAAAGAAGGGAATGAGAGTTATGGAATTGGGGGGATGACCTGGAAAGTGCATTGTGGGGACAGGAGTATGCCAACTCCACCACCATGTCTGTTTGTGGGTCTCGGGGAATGGGAGAACTGTAAACCACCATAGGAAATGGCAGCAGGGGAGACAGTGTCAGAATCCTGAATCCAGGTTTCAGTGAGGGCCAACAGATGAAGAGAGTGGTTCAGAAAGTAGTTGTGCAGGAAGGATAGCTTGTTGCATGCAGACCGTGGATTCCAGAGGGCACAATTGAAAGAAGGAGATGAGGGAGTGCAAGTAATATTAATAAGATTATTATGGTTTCGGTATGAGGTAGGGTAGGGATTGAGGTTAGGGGATGGTGGACCAGGGTTGGGGGAGATGTCCCCTGAAATCAGTAGGAGTAGGAAGATAAAGAGCAGGTAGTTGTTGGAATTGTAAGTAGGTTTTTTCTGTGATGTTTGGGCAAGATGGGCTGAGGTTTTTCAGGAAGGTGAGGAGTGCATGGGAGCTGTACATGGGAGAGGGAAGGATAGAGGGGCTGATGTGTATGAGTCGTGATGGAGGGGGGATGGGGCGGTGAATGTGGATGGCAAGGGAACACAGGAGGAAATAGATAAAGTACATAATGAAAAAGAAGGCAAAGTGTGGGGTACCTGATTCCAGCCCTGATTAACTGCCATGAATAACTGCCGTTTTCAAGATGCTTTTCTTCTGTGATGCTTAACTTCTGGGATGCATGCGCCCCCACAATGCATGAATAAGTCAAACAGTGCTCCCTTTATTCCAAGCCCCGACGTATGCCCAAACAGTGGTTTACCCCCACATATGGGGTATCAGCGTACTCTGGAAAAATTGCACAACAACTTTGGGGGTCTAATTTCTCCTGTTAACATTGGGAAAATAAAAAAATTGGGGACTAAAGATCATATTTGTGGAAAAAATATGATTTTTTTATTTTCATGCCCGGGCGTTATAAACTTCTGTGTAGCCCTTGGAGGTTCAAAGTGCTCAC